>OY660885.1:1452500-1612500 GCA_962446985.1 Xyrichtys novacula | reverse complement strand
TCTCAGAGCAGAAAGACTGAAATAATTCCTTCCTCTCTTTTTCCTCACATCATTTCTTCCTTCTTTTTCTCCGCCTTTAGCTTTCTTTAGTCCTGATATGTGGCCTTAAACGAAGCTCCTCTCTTCCTCCTCTTCCTCCTCTCTCCTCCTCCTCCTCCTCCTCCTCCCTCCTCGCTGCGTCTCCACAGATTTTGAAGGTCATTACTCTCCGAACATTTAATCGCAGCAGGAAGCGAAGTTTCTGCTCGGCCTCCTGCGGACGAGGGTCGGCCCCAAAACTCTACTCCGTGGTTTCCTGGTTTTTAAAGACATGAAATAACGGCGGCTGTGAGGGGCGGGGCATCAACACCGCTCAGGGTGAGGGTTCGAATCCTGCTGCAGCTTCTTTTGTTATAAAAGACAAAGATAATAAGAGCAGAAAGGAAATTAAACGAATCTCTCAAACGGCCTGAATGAATTAAAAAGATAAAAAGTTAAATTAGGAGGCAGGAAATAAGAGAAAGAGAAAAAACTTTAAACTATTTCATTTATTTGATTTCACTCCTTCATGCTGAAGTCGTGGTGCGGGGTTAGATAATCCTCATCGCTGAATAATCTTATTTAATCTTATTTCTACTCTAATTTTTCTGGCCTGATTTCAACAAAAACATAAAAGACTGAAGAAGAAATTCACCTGAAAGGTTGATCGAGTTTTAAAACGTCTGAAACCATCATCAGACCTTCAGTAAATGTTTGTTTTCGTCTGTCTGGAAAAGTGAAGCTCCCTCATGTCGTCGGGGCGTTTTAGAAAAATATTTCAGGAGATTTAAAACCGTGAAGTTCGTGGATTTTTCTGACAAATGAGAGACAAGCTGGATCATTTACAGTCAGTCCTGAAAGTCGAGACCAGAGCCCATCTTTACATCCGAGTGGACAACCTAGAATATCGTACAAATGTGTCGTCAGAGGAGAGACTTTCGTTGATTCTCACACTTAGTGGCCATAAGAGGAACTGCAGCTTCCAAATATTAAACTCGACCACATCTGTGATTTATGAGGTGAAAACGTCGGGACTTTTAAATACATTTCTGCAATTTTAGGCTGTACTTTAGTTTTAGGAAGGAGTCTGCGGCTCTTTTCTGGTGAAAAACAACCTTAATGTTATAAATAAATGAAGGTTTTAAAGGCACAGAAGTGAAATAACCTCCAAACCTGAATGGGAATTGGTGAACATGTATCGGAATAAGTGAAGTTCCAGATCCTGTGGACCCCCCGGGTAACTGTAAATTCTGATGGAGACCTGTTTGTGGTTGGATAGATGACATGCTTTACAGGCAGATATTAGGAATATTTTCAGTCCTTTAAACAGATTAATGCCGTATACAAGTCTGTAAAACACATTATGATATATCCAAACATTTTAATGCATTTATGGAAGTTTACAGGATGGAGACATTAGATCCTCCTCCAGCAGGAGAGTAAAGTAAACCCCTCAGAAACAGTCAGACTGTCATTTTCATTAAGATATTTAATCAATTACAGACTTTATTTATCATGTGCCACATTAACAACTGATGTCAGGAGGTGATTCACGATTTATGGGAGGTCCTCAAATGAAACTAACGCTTTACGAATATTAATAAAGTTTTATTAAGACAAAAAATCTCTAAGAGTGTGTGAAATTTTATCTGTGTGTGTGTGTGTGTGTGTGTGTGTGTGTGTGTCGTCTAGGACCTGCTGTCCAATATAGCTTCTCCCAACACAACGCTACCATGGTTACGCAGGGATGTGAAACGAACAGCGAGACATCTGAGCGTGCTCGGTGCTGATCACCTGTCTCACACACTCACACACACACACGCCATAAAAAGTGATACATTTGCAAAATGTAAAGAAAGATCGGCATTTACACACACACACACACACACACACACACACACACACACACACACACACACACACACACACACACATAGGAGCTATAAATATCCATGTGCCACTCAAAGTGAATCAGTTGTCTATCCCCAAGCTGCTGTCCCACATAGCCACTCAACTGAGCTGTGTGTGTCAGAGTGTGTGTGTATTATGGGAATGTGTGTGTGTGTGTGTGTGTATTTTAAGAGTGTGTGTGAGAAAAGAGAGAGAGGGGGTGAGGAAAAGTGTTATTTTAAGTCGTGTGTTTGAACGGCGGAGCGAGGAGCAGATATCCAGGGAGAAGAGGAAACACAGTCTGTGTGCGTCAGAGGAAGAGCGAGTGTGCACATTTGTGGTGTGTAGTTCTGCGCGTGTGTGTGTTTGTGTGTCAAATATCCCTGCGAGTGATGCGGCGCCCCCCTTCAGCCAATCAGTAATGAGTAAACAAAAGCAGCGCCCCCCTCGGGCCAATCGCAGCAGCTTTAGGAGAGCCGGGAGACAGAAGCTGAGGAGGCTCTGAAGTTTCAGATAAACTCTGCTAAATAAGGGCAATTAAACCCAGCGCTGTGGCGCCCCCTCTGGCCAAAATGGAAAAACAGTATCGCTCCATTTCCTGGAGATTTGGAGCATCCTGGAAGTCGAGAGGCGACGCTGAGAATATCCTGCAGATAACGCGTCTCTGTCTCATATTAGGAGGTTTAAAAAGAGACTCTGTGTTTTAGAAAAAACAGATTTCTACATTTTGAGTAATTTTAGAAACTAAACTCGTCTGTGATAAAAAAAAAAAAAAAAATTGAACTTTTTCCAAAGTTTCTCTCTATCAGGATGGAGATGAGACCAAACACAGAGATAGGGAGCAGATGTAGAGCTGATCTGTCTGTTGTTTTTCTATGTACCTGTTTAATGCCTGATCTATGACTCCACATGCTTTACTAACACGAGAAGGAAACAAATAAATCTAACTCTGAAAACTTTGCTAGAAGGAAATGGATGAACAGAAGTGTGCAGTATGTGCAGCTTTTTGCCGAACTCATGAAAACAGTAGAAAACTGTCAATTTCAGCAACAGGAATACACCGTTCATTTTACAGCAACTTCCTGGAAACCCTAAAGCCAGTTCTACAGCAATATCTGTAGATAATGGGCAAAATGATGTTGGTTATTGTCGTCAATTTCGGTATCTGTAAATTTTTGGTTTATTGCCCAGCCGTAAATTCTTCCTCCCTGGTGTTCTCTTCGCCTCTGATTGGTCTAAAGCGTTGCTTCAGAACATCATTTTGGGTAACGAAAAAACCATTACCTCTCACACTTCCCATTTGTTGTTTTTAAAAAAGACAAATTTCTCATCTCTCCAAATTAGCATGCGGACATAAGACCAAAACCAGCTTTTATTTATCTATTTTTTTGACACCAAATGTACAGATATGGGCAAAATGGCGCCGGTTATTGTCGTGAATTTCGGTATCTGTAAATTTTCGATTTATCACCCAGCCCTAGACAGTTGTTTTTTTCACCGGTGGAGTTTCTAACAGTACAGTCTGTGTACCTCACCCATTTAAAAGTATAGTCCAGTTATAATTAAAGCTTCATTTAGCAATTTAACTCGACTACTGTCACATGTCCGCCTCCATTATGGTCATTTCCTGCTCAGCTGTCTCCCAATTATGAACCAAAACAATCGACAAAGCAGGTTAGCAGGCGGCTAACGGGCTGTATGTTGAATAATGATATCACGCCACATGTACATCATCTTGTTTGTGTCTGTGGTGGATTAAAAACACTTCAAACTCTCTAATAATAAGATGTACATGTTGACATCCCACCTCCTGAGCCCTAAAAGGACTTTAATACTGTAGGTAAATCAGGTTTCACTTTCAGCTTTGAAGCATTAATACGTCTTTATTGATAAAACGGATTTATCGCTCAGCTCTCGATCCTTTTAAATGATGAATGTGGAAAAACAGATAAAAGTGTTGACTGTGAGTGAGGAAGAGGAAACAGAGTATTCATCACTGTGAAGACGAGCGCTCAGCAGCAGCTGTAGGAGGCCGTTTAAAAGCAGATGGATGATGTGTTAAATATCTAAACACACACTCTCAGGAAGTCTGGAGGATTTATTTCATGCCTCTAAACTCTCTTTTTTGGCGCATTTTCACTCTGGAAACAAGTTACTGGAAAAACATCTGGACACACACACACACACACACACACACAGACACACACATCTGCAGCATGCCGACATGAGATGCTCACACTCGCAGAAAACTAGAGTCAGACTCACTGTGCGGCGTAAAAAGCTCTGAGCATCCTCAAATGTCATATTTCCCCCCTCATGGATACTGACCCACATTTCAGCCGGCGTGGAGATCTGCTGCTCATTTATATTCACCTCCGAGAAATCCTGAGCCAACCTGAGCCTGCTGCAGCTCCGAACAGGAGAAACCAGCGGAAAAGAAGAAGAAATCACTGATTCTTGTTATTTAGATCGACTAACAGTAAGATGCACTTTTGTCTTTCGTTTTAATAAAAGGGAACTTCTTTTCTTCTCACATTTTGTTGCAACAAACTTGTGTATTTGTGTATACTTGTAATTTTTCTATTTGTTTTACAGCTTAGAGCAGAGAGAGGAGCAGGAGGAGGCAGTTGTGTGTTTCCATGTGCGCCTGAAAAGCCTCTGGAAAAGCTTTTGTTTCCTGTTTCGGCCTCTTTATTCTGTTAAAAAATGTATTGCATTCGCCAAAAAAAAAAAACAGTATTTTTTTTCCTGTTATTCGGAATATTTTTTTCCTGTTTTTCAGAATAATTTTTTTCTGTTTCATGGGGCAAATTTTTTTCCTTATCCGTTTTCCTGAATATTTTTCCCCCAGTTTTTTGGATAAATTTTTTCCATTGTTCAGGGTAAATTTTTTTTTCCTTTTCTGTTTTTCGGATTTTTTCCCCCCCCTGTTTTTTGGACTATTTTTTTTTCTGTTTCACAGGGTTTTTTTTTCCTGTTCTTTCAGAGTATTTTTCCCATTTTTTTGACTAATTTTTTCTATTTCTCAGGGTAATTTTTTTCCTTTCCCCTGTTTTTCAAACTTTTTTTTTTCTTTTTCTCAGGGAAATTTTTTTTTGTTTGTTTTTCGTAAAAAAAAATGTCCAGTTTTTTGGGCTATTTTTTTCTGTTTCTTAGGGTAATTTGTTTTCTTTTTTGTTTTTTGAAAATTTCTTTCCCCTGTTTTTCAGACTAATTTTTTTGTTCCTTAGACTGTTTTTCTTTTT
Organism: Xyrichtys novacula; assembly: GCA_962446985.1. Lineage (NCBI taxonomy): Eukaryota > Metazoa > Chordata > Actinopteri > Labriformes > Labridae > Xyrichtys > Xyrichtys novacula. Next base: position 1,607,347 of record OY660885.1, on the reverse strand, counting down.
GTCCCAAATTTGCACCTGAAAAGCCAAGCGATGAAATAAAAACAACAAGAGAGACTATAATGATTATGCGCGCGTTAATGACGGAATAATTGCGGGGCTAGAAAGCGAGACATTATTCCAGATCATAATAAAACTTAAATTCAAAATTTGATGTTATAAAAGACGTTATATAAAGGCTTACAAGATTTGTTAAATCTGCAGCCTGTTTGGCTTTTAATTCAGCAGTATGACTTTTCAAAAAATTAGTTTTTTTCCCACTTATTGTGTTTTTCAAAGAATTTAAAATTTCCAGGTTTTCTACTTAAATATCTCGCAGCAGGACACAGGAAAGGAAAATAAAACACTTTAGGAAGAGTGTAAATGTAGGTACTGAGCTCAAACTGCCCTGTGTTTACATTTTCAGTATCAAATATTCACAATAACAGATATATATTTGACCGTCATCAAATACTCAGCAGGGTGTGATTTTTTTCTCAAATTTTTCCAGCAAAGTGAGCACTGCTTTGTCCACAGGGGGCGCCAAATACGACACATACCGAAAGTTACAAACGGGAGCTTTAAGGATGCAAAGTCCAGAGCAGTATCTGTCAGTTTAGACACTTTTAGAAGCCAAATCAGACAATAAGAAAGCCAGTCAGAGGATGAAACGTGTCCTCGGACCTGAAAGTTTCACACCTCTTCTTCAGGCTGTCTGTGTTGTAACAATAATCTGTGTTCTTCAGCAGGAGTCGCCTTCTTCTCAAACTGTCAGCGCTTTATTTTGGAAACAAACTGGTGAGATGTTCAGCCAGGATGAGAGGAGGCGTGATGGTGGCTTCACGGAGAGCGAAAGATTTGGTTGTTAAAGAGAGAGAGAGAGAGAAAGAGAGAGAGAGAGAGAGAGAGAGAGAGAGAAATTCATCCTCGTATTTGAGAAACTGTGTATTTATGAAACATCTTTGGATCTAAAACAGTTTCATATCTCTGTGACACCCACCTCTTTACAAACACACATCCCAGAAGCTAAATCCTTCTCTTTTACACACACACACACACACACACACACACACACACACACACACACACACACACACACACACACACACACACACACACACACACACACACACACACACACTGTAATCGTCTCTCTGAGCTGTGGTGCTAAACAGCTAAACACAGTCCGCTGATGTAAGATGCCATTAAACCATTAACAGGCTGCTGATTATCTGCGCTCATCTCCTCTCACTGAGACGCATTAAACCTGCAGTTCCTTTAACGCCCAGCAGGGGGCGACTGCACCGGATGAGTGGTAAACTATGCTCCAATTTCTGGTCATTTAAAGGTAATTGAGATATTTCAAAGCTCTAACTTGTTAGTTTTCATAAGCTCTGGTTCGAGTCCCCAGAGGTTTGAATGCTCTACCTGTGTGTGTGTGTTGGCTCCTCCCCCTACAGTCCAAAAACACACCTGTCGGGTTAATTGGTCTCTCTTAATTGCTCACAGGTTTGAGTGTAAGTGTTAATGGTTATCTGTCTCTACATGTCAGAGACTGGTGATCTGTCCTGGACGCAATATTTTATTTTCGTAGGATGGTAGGGGGAGGTCCCGCCTCCTCGCCTCTGATTGGCTAGAAGTGCTGGGCTCTGACTGGTTATTCTTTATGGCTGTGAAACGTCATCGTCAGGGTTAGAGTTATGAGATTCAGAATTGCAATAATGTTGTGGCTTGAGGCGATGGAGGCGGGACCTTCCCCTTCTATCCTACGGACACATTCTGGGCGTACCCTGCCTCTTGCCCCGCCCCTTGACAGCTGCGATAGGCTCCACCCCCCTCAAACAGGGAAAGCCATAAAAATAAAGCATGGGTTATATAATCATCTTATTTTGAAATTCTTAAGGTCATTTCCTATTAAGGCTCATCAAATGACCCCTCCTGTTATTGTAAAATCACATATAGTACCTTTAACAGACCTATCTGATTACATTTGCGTTAGCTTTCTTCCTTTCTCTGGATTCTGGATTATTCTGGTTCTATTGGACGTTCTGTACCTCCTCGCTGCGATCTTGTGGGTCAGTACGAGTCGTGTTATCTTCTCTTTTCATGAATTGTTGCAGTGTAAATATAACCTGATTACTTGATTGATTAAGAGGCTACTTCCTCTTCTTCTCCGGAGCCTTTGGGACTGAAAACCGATCGGTTATCTGATCCGACGTTTGAGGTTCTTTCTACCTCGAAACCACAAAACCACACGGCTGTCTGCAGCCTCAGAGTCTCGAAGCCATTTCTCCTGATCTGCAGCCACCGCTCTGAACGCCACCTCCCGATCTTTTGTCTGATTGAAATTCAAACTTTCTCCCAGATTTAGACCTTGAGTTGGGTTCCTGCGGCTTGTTTAATTGGAAACACATTTTGAGAGCACAGACAAAGACTGGACGGCCCACGCACAGCGACTCTCTCCACCAACACACACAGGCAGATTTTTCATCCTGACAGCCTGAAAAGAGGAACTGAGAGGTGATGCTAGACTGTGATTAAAGTTGTGCTGCTAGGCAACCTTACACAACCTGTTGGAACGCACATAACAGCGTGGACCTGTTACCAAACAGAAACACAGCAATCCAAGACTGATACCTGCCGTCTGATTCGTGTTTTAACCGACACTAAAACTGAGTCAGAGGTTAGATCTGATTACGTGAGGGGAAGGAAAGACTGTGATATATATACAGAGGAAAAAAGATGTTTATGTGTAAAACTGCTCATCAGGTATTCTAAAACTACACCTGTCTTACTTCCAGCTGAGCAGCGTCCTTCTTACAGAGTCGGTGATCCAAACACTGAAGAGGATTTTAACACCATGATTTTATCACGTCCTATTTCTGCTTTACTTTAATGAGGTTTCCGTCTTATTTGCTGCTTCATTCAGTTATTCCGTTGATTTGTGTTGAACTCTTTATTTCATTACTGCTTTTTGTTCCTGTTTCTGCCTGTTTATTCTGTGAAAACTTGTTTTGTATGGAAGCAAAGTGCATTCACCAAAAAAAAATTAAGACTTTTTTTTTCTGACTTTTTGAACTTTTTTTTTGTTTCCCCCTTGTTTTTCAGACTAATTGTTTTCTGTTTTTCAGGATAATTTTTTTTCTGTTTTTTCTGAATATTTTTGCTCAGTTTTTCAGACTAATTTCTTTCCATTTTTAAGAGTAATTTTTTATGTTTTTTTAAATATTTTCCCCTGTGTTTCAGACTAATTTTTTTCTGTTTGTCGAGGTAATTTTTTTTTTCTTTCCATTTTTTCTGAATATTTTTTCCTGAATTTTTCCCCGTTTTTCAGACTTTATTTTTTTTCTAAATTTTTTTTTTTCTGTTTTTTGGAATGTTTTCCCTACCGTTTTTCGGACTTTTTTTTTGTTTTTGTTTTTTTAGACTTTTGTAAATGCAATATGCTTCCGTAGTTTTGCCACTTTTATTCAATATTAAACCAATATTAAAGTTTTGATCTTAGCCTACTGCTTTTATCCTCATGGTGCTTTTTTTCAAATGTTTTAGTAAACGCATCGAAAGGAAGGAAATAAAAAATTTTCTGTTTTTGTGTTTATTCTTGCTCGTTTTTTTGTTTTAGTAAACTTTTAAAGATTGGTTATTTTCCATCAGGATTACATTCCAGTCAAAAAGTGGAGAAAAATGCATTTTTGTTCCTCTTTCATATGAAAATACAGACTGCATGATTTAAAAACCTCAGCTTTACTGCAGGGGGGTCTTTGTGCAGTCGTGAAAGAACAGATGTTAAAAGTCGACTGTTTAGATTTGAAGGAGCTTTAATGTTACATCAATTATAAAGAAGTATTTGCTTCATATGAATAAATACACAAATATCAATAAGGAGTGAGTGTGATGATCGGAAAAGCAGAACCAAAGTCCTCAGTGCTGCAGACCAGATAAATCACTCTCTAAAAATGATGACGCCTCTTTCACCTTTGGAGGGTTCTGAAGACCTTTAATTACTTCACCATGTTCCTAAATCTGAGGCTGCGTGAAACATGATTTTTAGGGTTTATCTGCACAAATGTCAGTCTGAATGAATGTTTGATAGAAATATCTGCTCCTCTCTGTGGGACTTTACTGAAGGTGGATGTCGTTGTCTTTCTATGAATTTCTATAAAGCTGGAGAGAGTGATGCTGCCCCTAGAGAGACAAGATCATGCAGCATCTAAAAAGTGAATTTATTCTAGTAAATCTGAGTCTATTTTAAACTTCCTGTTGGATTAAACATTATTGCAAACATGCTAAGTCAGATTCAGCTTTGTTAAAAAATTAAAGTATCCTCGCTCAGACGGGATCAGATGGAATGATGTTCAGTTTGTTCGTTTTGTTCCTGTCTCTTCATTTTTCACCCTCTGATAAAAGTTTTCACGCTGCAGCTTCTGCGCAAACCACGAAGCGTCTGTGCCGCAGCTGAAATGTGGCCAAATCACAGCTGGAGGTAAACGCTCCCTCCGAAAAAAAGAAAACCAAAAAGAAAAACCCAGAGTGAGATAAAAGGAGGGATGGTGGCGAGACGGGAAATGGGGCACATGTCTGGAGGAAGGAGGAGAGGCGAAGACGGGGTCTAATTTAAGAAATGAACTGTGAGGGTTTAACGGAGAAACAGGTGATGAAAACGAAAAGAGGAGGAAGAGAGAGAGACAGACGGAGGCCGCCGCCGCCGCCGCAGAGGAATGTGGGAAAACAAGTGCTAACGAATCATATGCACGAACACCGCCTGCTTTGTTCTGTCTTTGCACAAACACCCTGAATTCATTTCTACATGTTCACACACAGTTTCCTCACCTCTCTTTCCCTACATCCACCCACTTCTGCACCAAAAAAATCACCCCCACAAACTCGCCCGTCCTTCAAACACACACACTAACACACACACACACACACACACACACACACACTCATGAGCGGGCGAACGAAGCGAGAAGAGTCCTTATCGCTGCAGCAGCTGCCAGTCCATTCATATCGTTATAATGACTCTGAATGACACTAATGAGGAATACACACCGTGAATACGCCGGGATGAGACTCTGCGCAGCAAAAAGTAGTACGAGTGTTAAATAGGACAGGATGGGATGGTGCAAATGTGTGTGTTCACTGCTCTGAATAAGCACAATAAGTAATCAGAGGACAAGAGAGAGAGAGAGAGAGAGAGAGAGAGAGAGAGAGAGAGAGAGAGAGAGAGAGGAAACTCATTTTACATCAGAGGAAAAGGCCCCGAAAGACCTTATTGACTCCAGAACCGTGTTCAGTAATAAATCATTGACCTGTTCTGTGAGAGGCTCATTCAAGGCTACGATCAAAAGAGAATAAAAACAACAAGAGGGTTTGATTCCCCGGGAGCAGAAACATCCACCGAACGAGCGCAGAAGATGTTTTTCCTGCAGGGTGCGAAATCGTAGCATCATAAACACGAGGCTGTTAGCGCCGATCAGGTCCGATCTGACGGATGAAGAAACAAGAGTTTACGAATCTGCAGCTTTCTCGGTGGATGAATTTCTGGCACGTCAGAAAATCGGGTCAGCAGAAGGAGTACACAAGTCCAGATCGTCACCTGTCTGAGAGAACTCTGCGCCAGTCTTAGAGGACCAAAGGAAACGGTCTGAAAGGGGGCATAAAAAAGTAGCAGATCGGAATAAATGCCCAATCGGAATACAAAAGCGTCATGTAAACATGTCGATGGGGAGATTCAGATCCTATTCGGCTCAATCGGAAAGAAATTGTTTTCCGATCTAGAGGGATGGTTTATGCCGATCGTTATTCCGAAACCCACCCATGTAAACACTTATTCTGATCGTGACTTTCTAGCCCGACTCGATCTTCACTCTTTATTTTTGAAGCCAGTTCAGGAGGTTTCCTTATTAACACTCACCACCAAACATCGGACGTCGAAGAGACGTGCACATCAAGTCAGTATTGGGTCGGTCCGTCAAAGACCACATCTAGTTGTTAGTGCGACATGCAAAATAGGTTAGAAATTTTGACGTCCAAATTAGACCTTTTTTAGACGTCGCTCTGATGTTTAGAATTTGGACGTCATCTGAAGATCAAATCTAGACATCGGCATAACCTGCAAAATGGATCCAAGATTTAGACGTCATTATTGGACGTCATTAAGACGTTGAAATGACGTCCACATTTGTAACTCATCACCAAAAAAAATACGTTGAATAGATGTCATTTCGATGTCACAGTGGGTCTGTCATAAAACACAACCGTAGATGTCGTGCCTGCTCCTCTGATAACATAATAAGGTACACATACAGCGTTATGATGTCACATCTGCACGCACAGCACAACCTTTGACAGAACAGTAAAATATGTACGCTTGGGTGCCATCTAGTGACAACATTTAAAGGGATATTCTGGCTTAAGATTAATTCAGGGTCAAACACTCCGTAACACCGAGTTAGACCCCCCCTCCAGAGATGAATGTTGTCGACCGCTTGCTTCTCTAGTTATACCAACTTTAGTAACGACCGCAGGATAGAAATACAGAGAGCCACGCCCCCAACCAAAACGCCACTCTATAGCCACAAATAATGCTCAGAACAGCACCTAACTTCATCAACAGGACATATAGGGTCACAGACATAGTACTAGACACCAAACGTCTTTTTAACTTTGACTCATTTCTTTAGCAAAGAGACTAAACACAACTCACCTACTCTCTTCCAGCAGACGCTTGTTTGTTCTTTAAGGCAGTGTCTCTTTGCATGTCTGCAAAGTTTCTTTTGCGTAATGAACCTTTATGCTTTCTAACTATCTAACGCATGTTCCCTCTAAAGATCTGCACCATCAGCTCCAGCCTTGAGCTACCTTACTGTACGACACACCCCTTAGTGCTAATACGGGTGCAGGTTCACGGTTCTATGGGCGGATGATACTTTCAAGATTTCCCTGATGTCTGCTTGAATTAGTGTGCGTGCAAACAGCCTGATATCTACACACACACACGCACACACACACACGCACAGACTGTAACCACCTGAAGCTGACCCGACCACAGCTGCTCCCAACAGGCGGAAAGAGCGTCTCCGACCGAGCTCCGAGCTCAGCAGCTGGAGTCGGCCTCCATTCACAGCAGATACAATAACCGTGAATAAGAAATACGTCGCAGCTTCAACAGAAGAGTCCTCCGCTCTTCTTCTGTCGTCTGAAGGGAGAAGCGATCCGGGCAGAGGGATCATGGTGGCTAAAGGGGCGTTTTTGCAGGATGCATCATGTGAACACAAATGAACACTTTAGCTTGTAGATAATGTCAGTTTGAAAAGTTCTGCTCTGCACGCCGCCATCATTAGCTGGTCGCTCTCTCTGTGTTTACGAGGAGTTCACCTGGATGAGAGCTACCCACAAAACCCAGGGGGGACGGGGAGAAACCTACGAGCGATGAAAAGGATGATGCAAACGTAGAGAAAGAACACAAAGCGGATGAATGAAGACGGCGGGAATTAAAGCCTGAGACGGAGAAACGAATCGGAGGATGTCGTCTTCTTCTTCTTCTTCTTCTGCTGCTGTGACTTCCTGTGTTCGTTTCTGGCCGCGTTCCCGGGAAACAAACCGTGGTCAAACGAAGGTAATTAAAAAGGAAAACTTGTAAAGAGCGAGACACGCCCGCTCTCTGAACACACACACACACACGCACACACACACACACACACACTTAACACAACCTCCTCATCCGTCATACACACACTCTCTCAGCTGCAACATGTCTCTTTCCTGCTCGCGCACACACACACTTCATTGATTTTCATTGTTTCATCCATCCATCTTTCTGACAGTCACTCCTCCCTTCCTATGACTCAACTCCCCGACGTGTGTGTGTGTGTGTGTGTGTGTGTGTGTGTAGATTTCATTTGTATATCCGAGGCGTCCCGTTTGTTCAGATTTCTCTCTGAACAGCAGAAGTGGGTTGAGTGTCTTTGTGCTGACTGACAGGTTGATGGGCGGTTGTTTCGTGTTTGAGGAGCGCCCGCTCTTCGCCGAAGCTCCACGTGAATCTGAATAAACGCGTTTAATGATGCTGCGGGCTCAGAGGCGAGGACGTGACGGTTCGGGGTTTAAAGAGTCGATACCGAAAACGAAGACTACCGAAGATTAAACTGTGATCAATTCACGTGAAGTGAAGAAATAAGGAAAGAAGAAACTCGATCAATCGGTTTGTTTACTCAAAAAGTCGACTGGAACTAGACCTTGAGCTGGTTCAGGTCTGGACCATCACGTCCCCAGGCTTTTCTGGGAGTCCCTGAGCTCCATCACGCTCATACGAGTTGTCTCTCTAAAGACAGACACATAGACATATAAGCAGTAGATTGTGTCCTTCCAGAGGAGGAAATCTACTTCTAGACTTCTAGAATCAGCATCTCCTCATCCATGGTGTCATCGGGGTGAAATGACGTCTAAAAACCTTTCACTTGTTCGTCTCCGCCCGTTTGCATGGTGTGAAATACGATCCTCCTGAAACACGGAGTGTTTTATTTTGAAAAGAAGCCGGATGTTTTATTTTGTGTCTGTGCCCGACTTCCTTTCCAGCACGGGTTAATCTGTGCTGAATTTATCCGCCATGCTCCGGCGTCCGGAAACTATCAGTTTGGAGATGTTCCTGCAGCTGTTTTCCAGCCTTAATGAACTTTTTCATTCTGTTTTGTTCTGACTGTTCCAACTTTTTGCAGACTTTACACAGGTATCAAACTTAATTTAGCTTTTTTGTTCATTTTCTACATTTCATTTGTTGTCTTTGCGCTAATTTTTGACACCAAATATACCGATACGGACAAAATGATGTCGATTATTGACGTAAATTTCGGTATCGGTAAATTTTCGGTTTATCGCCCAGTCCTAAGTTCTTCCTCTCTGGTGTTCTCCTCGCCTCTGATTGGTCAGAAGTCTAAAGCGCTGCTTCAGATCATCATCTGTGGCTTATTTTCACACTCAGATTACAACAAAAACACGAACTCTCACACTTCCTGTTTGTTTTATTTCTAAAAAAGACGAATTTCTCCTCCTTCAGCTCCTCTCTCTCTCCACACCTGTCTGCAGAGATAATCCATCAGTCCGAACTCGCTCACCTTTAGTTTCAGGTTTTAAATGGATTTTATCGGAGTGTGTGTGTGTTTCCGTTTTGTCCAGAGAGGTTTTCTCTTATTAAATATTAACGTTTACTCAGACGGAAATATTGAAACGATTTACAGAGTTTAACACCATCCAACACAACAGATGCATTTGTACCACAGCTGCTGTTTCTTCAGGGGGGAAGGAGTGTGTGTGTGTGTAAGTGTGTGTGTGTGTGTGTGTGTGTGAGAGTGTGTAAGTGTGTGTGTGTGTGTGTACTGCTGACTGTTGAGTATTTGCTGCCAGGAGTCACATCCTCGCTGAAAATGTCACAGTTTGACCGCCGCACACTCACACACAGTTCATATTAATAGTAAAGGCTCATACTGTATATATTTCTCTCTCTTTCTTTCTGTTCTTTTCCTCCCTCTTTCCCTCCCCTCCCTTTTCCCTCCTTTTTCCTCCCCTCTTCCTCTTCTTTATGTCACTCTGTGAACCACGCACACTCCTCTTCCTCCTCGCCGTCTTTTTTATTCATCTTCCTGTTTGATCTCCTGCTTTGTATTCTGGATGAATCTCTTTCCCGATCTCTCCCTCCCTTCCTCTCCGTCTGTCTCTCTCTTTCTCTTTCTCTCTTTGCCTTGTTGGTGTCTTATTCTTCCCCTCCATCATCCTCTCCCTCTCTCTTCCTCTCATCAGCGAGCAGACGGCCGGTTTGATGAGGGAGATGTAAATGTCAGGTCGTGTTTCTGCAGAGGAAGATGAGCTTCAGAGCGAACATGACAATACTGGCTTTAATAAAGCCCCGGGTCAGAATCAAAGGGGTTTCCCAGGGAGGTTCGCAGGGCCTCCAAGCTTAGAGTCCCAGCGCTCACATCGTTACATCATCATTTTAAGTTTGAGGAAACGGTGCGAGGAAACTTTGAGAGTGGCGAGGAATCAAATCTGGACCTTGGAGAACCAAAATTCATGGTTTAGGACGAACATGTTTCCTTCTGCTGATTTAAGAAGTGAGAGAAAAGTTATCTTGAGTGCGCAAGATAAAAAAGGGTGCAAAAAATTGGCTTGCACAAGATAATCAACATGTGCACATGCAAGATTATCTTATTTGCACATTAGTATCTTGTGCATTTAAGGAATCTTGCATGTATACCGTATTTTTTGGCCGATATGGCGCACCGTGAATTAACGTGTCTATCTTCACACATAAGTCGCACCGGATTGTAAGGCGCATTAAGCACTGGCGCATTAATCGGTTTATTGTTGCTAGTGCGTACCCTGGGCCTAGTGTGACTAGGGTTGCAAATGGGCGGAAAATTTCCAGTGAATTTCCATGGGAAGTTAAACTGGGGAATTTTCAGAAATATTCCAAGTTGGAAACTTTCATGAGAATTTACTGGAATTATTGGGAATTTATAAGAACTAACTGGAAATTGGAGGTAATTTAAACAATCTGTATCATACCCAAACCTAAATGTAAATATTTTTCCTTCAAAAATAGCTTGTGTGAAATTCTTCCACACATCAGATGGTGAATGTGGCATTTTTCTTTGGAGTAAAATAAAATAATAAAACAAAATAACAAAAAAGTTTGTAAAAACACTAATGCAATATCATGAACAGAAATATAGTTGGCTAAATAACGTTCAAAAATATTTGACAAATGATGTATCTCTGTTGAGGGCCAACCTTCAATTTTGTACATTTCAGATTTATTCCCTTTAATTCCCATGGAAAGTTTCAAAGTTTGAAAATTCCCAGAATTTTTCAACCCTAGTAGTGAAACAGCGTACCGTAATGCTTCGAATATCCACTAAGTGCGCCTTATAGTCCGAAAAATACGGTAAATTGTTTTTTGTACATTAGACAATCATAAATGTGAATCAAAAAACTCATGGGTTAAAGGTGGTCAAATGGTGGCCACTCATTCCATGGGGAGGGGGCCACCCCTAACGACCTCTGTGGACACACCCCTGGACTGTGCTCACTTCACTATTTCTTCGCATTTTATCTCCATTCACTAAATAAATTATTTTATATTTTGATCTTTTTTCGTTCGACTTTAATTTTAGTTTCAGAACAACCTGGAGTTTTAATTTCCTTAGGGATTAATAAAAGTCTGAATATTCAAAGTGCGTCTCCCACTGTCTTTGTAATTAATTTCTTCATCAGATTTCAGAAATTGTTTTATTTTGATTTATTTAAAAGAGAAAAAGGCTCGGTTCTGTCGGCGTGTTTTCGTCTGAAGAATCACTTTTGGTGGTTTAGATGTTTTTTTGGTAAAAATCAGTCACTTTAAGGACTTTCTTTCTTATGTTTCGTTCAGAGCTGATCAGTATCTCCGCACTGAAGTCCTGAAGGCGTTTTTTTAAAGACCTGTTTCCTGATTAGTCAGAGCGTTTCTGCACAGCGGCGTCTGCGTTAATATTTCTGCTGATCAACACGAAGCTGTTCGACATCTCTTTAATTGTCTTCCTCTCGGGCGCTGACCCAGAGTTACTCATCTTCCTTCGCGGAGGCGCTCTGAGGACTTGAACCCGTGACCCTGACCTTTGGGCTGCTGCCGCCCTCAGCTGCGGTCTGCAGGCTCAGGCTGCCCGCCGCTCTGTTATCTCTGCTGCGAGCGAACAGAAGAAAGAGAGGAAACGGGAACGCTGTGACCCGCGGCGCACACACACCAAAGTCTTACTGGCTCGGATCAGTCTGCGGGCACTTACTCACAACTGCAAGGGATTATGGGAAATAAGGACATTTTATTGTTTCTGCACCAATCATCTCTTTATCTGTCCGCCTTTCTCACCCTCCTGTCCTCGCTCTGATTTTTCTCTTTGTCTCGTAAACCCTCTCATCCTCCATCTTTCTTACCATCACTCCATCCTTTTACTCTCCTCCATTCTTCACTCCTTCTTATTCTTCCTCTTCTCCCCTCAATCCTTTACTCCCTCCCTTTCCTCCCCTCCTATCATCTATCCTTCACTCCCTCGTTTTTCCTCCTCTCCCCTCCTCCATCCTTCAATCACTCCTTTCTCTTCCCCTCTCTCCTCCATCCTTCACTCCCTCCCCCCCTTCTCCTCTCCTCTGTCCTGTCCTTCACTCCCTCCTTTTCCTCCCCGTCCTCTCATCCGTACTTTTATTCCTCCCCTTTTCCCTTCCTATCATCCATCCTTTATTCCCTCCTTTTTCCTCTCCTCCTCCCCTTCATCCCTCACTCCCTCCTTTTTCTCTCCCTTCTCTCCTCCATCCTCCACACTCTCCATTTCCTCCTCTCCTCCATCCTTCACTCCCTCCTGTTCCTCCTCTCCTCCATCCTCCACACTCTCCATTTCCTCCTCTCCTCCATCCTTCGCCCCCTCCTGTTCCTCCTCTCCTCTCCTCCATCCTTCACTCCCTTCTCTTTCCACCTCTCCTCTCCTCCATCCTTCACTCCCTTCTCTTTCCTCCTCTCCTCTCCTCCATCCTTCGCCCCCTCCTGTTCCTCCTCTCCTCTCCTCCATCCTTCGCCCCCTCCTGTTCCTCCTCTCCTCTCCTCCATCCTTCGCCCCCTCCTGTTCCTCCTCTCCTCTCCTCCATCCTTCACTCCCTCCTTGTTCCTCCTCTCCTCTCCTCCATCCTTCACTCCCTCCTGTTCCTCCTCTCCTCTATCCTTCACTCCCTCCTGTTCCTCCTCTCCTCTCCTCCATCCTTCGCTCCCTCCTGTTCCTCCTCTCCTCTCCTCCATCCTTCGCTCCCTCCTGTTCCTCCTCTCCTCTCCTCCATCCTTCGCTCCCTCCTGTTCCTCCTCTCCTCCATCCTTCGCTCCCTCCTGTTCCTCCTCTCCTCTCCTCCATCCTTCACTCCCTCCTGTTCCTCCTCTCCTCTCCTCCATCCTTCACTCCCTCCTGTTCCTCCTCTCCTCTCCTCCATCCTTCGCTCCCTCCTGTTCCTCCTCTCCTCTCCTCTCCTCCATCCTTCACTCCCTCCTGTTCCTCCTCTCCTCTCCTCCATCCTTCGCTCCCTCCTGTTCCTCCTCTCCTCCATCCTTCCTTCGCTCCCTCCTGTTCCTCCTCTCCTCTCCTCCATCCTTCACTCCCTCCTGTTCCTCCTCTCCTCCATCCTTCACTCCGTCCTGTTCCTCCTCTCCTCTCCTCCATCCTTCGCTCCCTCCTGTTCCTCCTCTCCTCCATCCTTCGCTCCCTCCTGTTCCTCCTCTCCTCTCCATCCTTCGCTCCCTCCTGTTCCTCCTCTCCTCCATCCTTCGCTCCCTCCTGTTCCTCCTCTCCTCCATCCTTCGCTCCCTCCTGTTCCTCCTCTCCTCCCCTCCATCCTTCGCTCCCTCCTGTTCATCCTCTCCTCCATCCTTCACTCCCTTCTCTTTCCTCCTCTCCTCTCCTCCATCCTTCACTCCCTTCTCTTTCCTCCTCTCCTTTCCTCCATCCTTCACTCCCTTCTCTTTCCTCCTCTCCTCTCCTCCATCCTTCACTCCCTTCTCTTTCCTCCTCTCCTCTCCTCCATCCTTCACTCCCTATCTTAATTATTTCCCTCTCCTCTCCGTCTCCCCTCCTCTCCTCCCTCCATCCGTCTCCCTCTCTTCCCCGTCCTCGCCCGCCCGCTCGCTCGCTCGCCGTCATCCCTGGCTTCCTATCTTAATTGCTCTGCCCACATGAGGACTCCCTGCCGGCTGTATTGTCAGCAGCAGTTTTATTGTACGGAGCGCGTATAAGAAGAGAACAGAAGCAGGAGAAGGAGAGAGAGAAAATTGTGGAGAGCTTTGTTTCGTTTTCAGCGTGCCCTCCCAGCGGGGTTCAGCTCCACCAACAGCTTCTGCAGCGAGGAGAGAAAAAGAACTTTGCTTACCGCCGCCTGTTTTGGAGGATCTGGCTTAAAAGGAAGTGACACATCTGACTCATGAAAGCAGCAGGTGTTACATGTGGGTGACATTTGGTGACGCTTTGATTAGGAAGCAGAGAGTGGAATCAAACTTTAAGACAAAAGGGTGACGGCGAACGAAAATGTGCGTGTTTTTAAGATCAAACGAAAATTCATGAGCCAAAGAAGTAATTTTAACAACAGATTTATGTTTCTGTCTGCAGAATATCTCACAAATATCTTCCAGGAGAGGGATGCTTTGTTTGTTTTATTTTCAGAGAATTGTCTAATTCTTACTAAAGTTGGTATAACTAGAGAAGCAAGTGGTCGGCAACATTCATCTCTGGAGGGGGAGTCTAACTCAGTGTTACGGTGTGTTTGATTTTACGCCGGAATATCCCTTTAAAGCTCCTGTGTGGAGTTTTTTGATGTTCATTAAATAAACTTAAATTCACACTGATGCCTTTTTATGACATATAGAAGCAACCAAGACTATCAGCAACTAAACGGATGATAAACAGTATATGAGTTTTTATGTCTGAAACTAGAGCAACGGGGGTAGGTGTCAAAAGAGATTGACTCACCCTAAAAGTTCCCTACAGGAGCTTTAAATGTTTTAAAAAATGTGTTTTTAAGAAGCAAAAGTTAAATAAAAATGTCAAATCTGCTCTCTTTATTAAGGAAAGGAAATATTTGTTAAGTGTACAACATTTATTTTCTCCATTTCTGCAGCAGAATACCACAAAGTTAACCATACTGATGCAAATTTTGCTTTAATTAGCTGATTTTAATACCAGGTTGGCCTTAAGTTGTAAACTTCTATTTCTCTCTGCAGAGCACGACCATGACTGCGCTTAATTTAGACGTTTGCACGAGTTTTGACAAAGATGCATGATCCTGCAAACAGAAGAGAAGTGAGTGAGACCCTGAAGTTACTCTGGTGGTTGAAAAATAAACTGACGCGATATTTTAACACACTACTGGACTGAAAATGAAAAGCAAAGACGTACTTGAACTTGGATATATGTGCAGCCTCCTTCTGCAGAACTGTGTCAGTGAGTTTTTGCACCTGTCTGTTCTCCTGTTATTTCAGATTAAAGTGCCTCTAATTCATCAGCATCAGTTCATTAGTTAGCACTAAACTTGCACAGACATCTTTTAAGGCGTTGACTCTCCAGGTTTGTCTTTTGTGTTATTTGTATTTGTATGTTTTCATCTGTTCTTACGCCTCAATATTCTGTTTGTCTCTTATTCGATTTTCTGCCTCACTCTCCTCTTAAAATCACATCAGCTGTATTTCACATTTTCTTTATTTTTGCCTTGTTTTCGTTGATTTCTTGCAGTGTGTGATTCATTGAGCACCTGTTTGTCTTATAATTGGATTTGGGTCGTTGTGTGTGTGTGTGTGTGTGTGTTTGCGGTTGTGTATTTATGAGACTCTCAGAGTTACAGGTCAGCAGGTTTACATTAACCTGAGAGTGTGAGCGTCGGTCTGAGCTCCCTGCGGGTCACTGAACATATGCATCCAGGTGTGTGTAAATGAAATTGACTTTTTTTTGGACTGACCGCTGCATGTAAACCACACATAAACACACACGCACATGCACACGCACACACTCCTGTTCAAACTTGTTTCAGAGCGAGGGCGCCTGCAGACAAGAGAAAAAAAAACAAGAGGAGACACGACAAAAACACGACCAAAACAAATCAGAGAAAAAAAAAGAGCAGATATGAAATATTGATGTAACAGAGACGAAGAGGAGGAGGAGGAGGAGGAGGAGGAGAGGTGAGAAGAGCGAGGAGCTCAAACCTCTTTTTTCACCGTGTTTGTTGTCCCTGAAGAGAAGACAGGGAATAAAAAAAAGGGCAAAAGAAGAAAAACAGACTTAAAGATGGTGTTAATAATCAGAGTAGATCATTTAAAAGGGACAGATCAGGTTTCATAGGTGGGGGTCTTTGCTGCTGCTCTCCCTGCCTTCGCTTTAGCATTAGCATTTAGCTTTATTTATAACTGACTCAATCAAAAGTGTTCATGTTTTGGAGAAGATAATCTTGTTATAGTTGCACTACATAAACAAAATATATTTAAAGGGAAAGTTCAGGTTTTATAGGCGGGGGTCTTTGATACTACTCTCCCTGCTGTCACTTTAGCATTAGCATTTAGCTTTATTTATAACTGACTCAATCAAAAGTGTTCATGTTTTGGAGAACATAATCTTGTTATAGTTGCACTACATAAACAAAATTTCAGCGTTTTTGTGTTTTTGAAAAGCGCTTTACAAATAAAATGTATTATTATTATTAAAATTTATTTAAAGGGAAAGTTCAGGTTTTATAGGTGGAAGGTCTTTGCTACTACTCTCCCTGCTGTCACTTTAGCATTAGCATTTAGCATTATTTATAACTTACTCTAACAGAAGTGTTCCTGTTTTGGAGAACATAATCTTAACATGGTTAAATTAGGCAAACAAGAGTTTATTTAGTGGGATAATTCAGGTTTTATAGTCAGGGGGTCTTTGCTGCTGCTCTTCCTGCCTTCGCTTTAGCATAGTTAATATGTTATCGTTGCTTTACACCTAAACCTGTACAGGCGTAAAGACGGCGTCATGATTTGTCAGGTTTGAAGTGAGAAAGTCGAACCTCATATCCATTTTTCTTTAAATCCTCAGAGAGACGAAGAGACAGAGATGAATATGCATCAGAGGTTCAGCTCTCACTTTAAGGACCCTCGTCTTTCCTGCAGACTCATTACTCTTTTGCCTTTTCTCCCTGTTTTCTTTCCGCAGTAATGAAACACTTTTTTAATCGAACTTTTCCTCACAAAAACATCAAACGTCCAGGTCCCTGCCTTTTGTTTCTCATCCTTTACTTCCTCTTTCAAGTTCTTTAAATTGTTTCATTCATGATTAGGAGCTTTTTTCTCTTTCTATACCCCTCCTCCTCTCACTTACTTCTCAAACTTCTCACAGACGCACACTCACAGATGTTTCCTCCAGAGGACATCTCGGCACAAGCATTTTGTCAGTCAATACCCGACATCTCTCCCTTTCTCTTTCCCTCGCTCTCAAAACTCCGGGGAACAAAGAGAGAAGTGGAGAGGGAGGGTGAGGTGAAAGATAGCGAGAGAGAGAGGGAAAATGTCAGATTTGATGTTATTGTCTGCATGTCAGGATGTCCAATCTGCAGCCTCTTTGATTGACAGTAGAGGAGGGCTGGACTCGTCCTTTATGAGTCTAAACAACAGAGACGGGAAGCAGAAAATCTCAGCCCACACTGAGGCTGCGTGACGCTCTAAAAATGTTATTATTAGTACAGAAACGTCTTAAAATGCGCTTAAATCTGCTGCACCAACAGGAAAACACTATATTGTCAGCATAATATGTTCAACTCATGAGGTGGCGCATTAATTAACGGAGGTAAACACAACAAAGACGTATGATTTAGTCAACTCTTCATGCACTTTTTATAAAAAAGGGAAATATGAAGAGAAACCCTCTCAAAACTTCACGTAACCTCCCTTTTTTTTCGCTCCGCGCAGCAGAGGAAATGCTGCTGAGTGCAGTGAGAGATGAGGCCTGATAAATCAAAGAGGCGAGCGCCGAGCAGACGTGAGTGTAAATCACCGTCACAAACAGGAAAACACACAGCTTACATGACTGCGGGCTGAAATATCTGCACCTGTTTACATACGACACGCTGACTTTACCACCTCCTCCTCCTCCTCCTCCTCCTCCTCCTCCTCCTCCTATTATTGTGGTGTTTAATTTATGCTTCGAAGCTGCTGCCTGCATTTCTGGTTTCACATCCACTCAGATAGGCCTGAAAAAAGAATAACAAAGCAGAAAGTCCATCCTAGTCTATAGAATATGGATAACTCTGATACATGAGGCAATAATAATTAACACAAATGGGAGCTGCCTGGAATTAAAACTTAAAAACCTCCATTGATACTCGTCTACAGCAGGATAACAACCCTGATTCATGTCCTACGGCGAGTCCTTGAGGGAAATTAAACTCTCTTTCCTTAAATCTTTTAGAGTCCTGCAAAATCAGACCACAAATCTACACATTCGTCTGGTTATCTGGTGAAGAATAATCTCAGGACTGAACCCTGGAGTCAGTATCTAAAACCCGAAGAGTCCAGCTCGCCGCGTTACATCAGACCCCTCGTATTTTATTTGAGGAACATGAGCGAGTGCCGTTTAATCGACGGTTCGAGGTTCTGCAGGTTAACAGGCTGCAGGGCGCCGTTAGATTTCTGTATATTACACTGTTACACAAAGAAGGACACAGCAGGCTGAGAGTCTTACGCAACTTATCAGCTGGTGTAGACGCCTTTCACAGGACATGGTACCAATAACACAAGAGATCATTTGCTTTATTGTCCGGACATCTTCTCACGAAAATAAAAACAGTTCATTAACTATTTACTCTCTGTATGATTCATGTTAATAACTATTATTGTCTATTTTACATAGAGCTGCAAAGGAGGGACATCTGCTCCCAAGAATGTCACATTTTCTTGTTTTTACTGTGTTTAGCGTATTATTTTTTCATTGAATTACCGGGTGAAATCGGCCCTTTAGAGAGAAGTACTGTGATTGTTTTGAAACTTTATACTTTCCAAGTTTTTCTATCAAACAAAACAAAATCACTGAAAACGATGTAGTGCATATGCCAAGTCAGTCAGTGGCGCTGTAACGCTGCACAGGAAATGCACAAAAGACAGAAGAAGAGTACAGAGCATGTGTATAAAGGTAGTTTTGGCCGGACAATGAATGAAATGGTCGTCGTTTACAGATTTATTCACTCTCTGTCCTGTTTCGAAAAATTACCGTTTACAGTCACCTGAAACGCCGTTTCAATGTGGATGAAACGCCAATACGACAAAAAAACTCAAGCCTTTACTCCTGAATTAGTTTCCGTGGTGACGGGTTGATACCGCCGTCAGACAGACTTTGGGGCGGGGAGTGGTTTGCTGTTCGTCCGAAACTGCGAAGTCGTACCAATTCAACGCAACTGACTCGCTCTTGTCCTATTTAACCACGAAATTATCGCCTTCTTTTGCAAACGCCATGTTTGTTTACACTGGTGTGTGTGGGAACTGGGGAGTGCTCCGGCAGAAAGGGGGAGGAGCCTACGGTGGCCTGGAGGCACGAGACATGATAGAGAGGAAAATTATTTGATTTTAATTTTTTTAACATCGTCTTAATCAAATAATCCAGTGTTTCGTGCAGCCTTATCTTTCATTTAAGCCCCGCCTCCTTCTGAGCCAACTTCCCTCCAATAAAACCGCTTTCCAGAAGCCTCTTCCACTGTTGCCAGGCTACAAATCAGCTAACAGCTCAGTTCACAAATTATGAAATATGGCCTGACGCTTTGGACCCTGAATCAGAAACAACAAGAAAACTTGCAGAAACAACGAGCAGAGCATTTGAGTTCTGCAAAGTTTGAAACTCTAATGAAGACCAGAGCTAAAGGGGGAGTGAGTGAGTCCAGATGGAGACATCAGAGTCGCTCTGTTCCCGCAGGCTGTAGAAACAGGAAACCGCTTCATTCAGGTTCGTAAGAATCTTGAAAAATAAAAACGTAATTCCCCCGTCGGCCTTGAACGTTACCATCTATTGTGTTGAACTGCATCAGATTCGGCGAGGAAGATGTAGTCGTAGTAAGTCTTTATGACGTGAAGGCATCAGCAGCGAGTCTCCAGAGTGAAGCGGGCTGAGAAACAAAGAGGTGTAGCCGGAGGCAGAAAATCCAGAATTAAAAATAAATGGCAGGTTCATGGAAGTTCCCCTTCTCGTCGACTCTCTTTACTAAAAACAAGAAAAGACAGAGAAAAAAAAAACACTTTTTCGGAGAGAGGAACACAGGGGAGTCTTTTGACTTCCATGTTTCAGTTGCATAGCAACAGTGTTCTCACATGTTTAATCACTTGTAAGGCGAATGTATTATGTACTTGACTTCCCCTGTCAAAAGGAAACTTCAGACGACTGTTTGAAGGAGAGAAATCTCCCCAGAAGTTAAAATATTTAATGATTTACATCTTGAATTTAAATATGATGTTCTGTGGTTTAAGAGTTCAGGAGGTCTGGAGATTTACCCCACAGAGGATCCACTAGGAACGGGTTTATTCTCAAACAGACTTCAGGTGTTTTGGCGTCAGACAAACCAGGTTTCCCTCAAAAACACATCTCCTCATGGAAGCCCAGACTTTACTCTCCCAGACCACTTTATCCAGGTCTTCACGAGGGACCCTGAGGCATTCCCAAGCCAACTGAGAGACATCGTGAGGACCCAGCATGTCCTGGGTCTTCGCTGTGGTCTCCTGCTGTTGAGACGGGTCCTGGACAACTCACCAGTGAGGCGTCTTAAGGAAATCCTGATACGATGCCCAAAAACCATCTCATCTAACTCTACTCTGAACCCCTCCCAGATGACCGAGCTTCGATGTGAGGAAACTCATTTCGGCCGCTCGTACCTGCGATCCTTTAGGTCACTACCCACAACTCATGACCTCAGGTGAAGGTGGGAACGCAGATCGACGGGTATCAAACAAGACCCTAAAATACTTGAACTCCTCAGTTTTGGGCAGGATTTCATCCCAGGCTCTCTGAAGGAAAACTCCCCTTTTCTCCAGGATTTTTTTTTATCCAATTAAACTTGGAATAAAACCGCCGCTGTTTTACTTACACTCAATTTCCACCGCATCTGGAACGGCTACGAAAAGACTGTATCCGCCAATCGTAGCTCATCGTAACCATTCAAGTTAACGTGTCAATTTCTGTGGTTTCTTGTGAGTTCTTGCGATTCCTGCTGTTCCTAATCTGCCACGAAATTCGCCTACCAAATGGTTCCATTAGGAATTGGCGTACGGTGAAAATCACAGCCGTTCCGGATCGGAGCTGTTCTGGATGTGGTGGAAATTCCGGGTTAGACGCTGTCGCTCTTCTGCTGATCGTCTCCTTTGTTTTTGTTGATCATAAAAAGTCCCAACAGGAGCTTTAATAACAAAAACATGAAGATTTGAATATTATTTAAACAAAGATCCATCTTTTCATCATCCATCTTTACGTACGTCACTGATCAGGACAATCAAACAAAAGAAAAATCAAAACTCCATAGAAATAGTGAGTCTGAAATCCCGAGAAGAACTCTGAATTTCCTGCAGACCCTCAAACGGCCCCTGTGTCTTTAAAAGTGAGTGAGGGGTTTCCTTCTTCTCATAACACACACACACAGCTCCGTGCGCACACACACACACACACACACACACAAAGGAAAATCCAGAGAGACAGATCAGAGCTCGTGTGAGTTCAGAGAGCTCAGAGAGAGAAAACCAGAATCCAGAGTGATCCGACTCTTCCTCTGGGCCTCAAACACAAAGTTCACACAGTCGAGGAGAACGTGTCTGAATGTGTTTGTATGAACCAAAGGAAGAGGGACCCAAAGAGTGTGTGTGTGTGTGTGTGAGTGTGTGTGTACACCTGCAGGGTACACGCTAATAACATGCACCACTGGAGCGCACACAGAGATAAACTAACAAACTCTCTGCAAGCCTGAGTCCATGTTCTGTCCCAGATTACTCTATTTCTTATAAATCTACATCTATAAATCTATCTCTACATCTGTCTGCCTGTCTTCATCCATCCCTCCATCTTTGCATCCATCAATCTGCTGCTTTCTGCAGCTTATCTGCACCGAAACCAGGAGGAGGACGAGAAGGCAACAACGGTCAAATGAAAAAAATCCCAAAATGAGAAAAGAAGGAAACGTTCGGAGGTCATAAAAGAACTTTGAGCATCACTTGTCTCGGTCTGATTGTATTTCCATGAAGAAATGATCATAAATGTTCTTCCTTGAGCTGCGGCACCCCGCTGTAGTCCGTAATGGACTGGCCTGAGGTCTCGCTACAAACAAGCGGCTGCCAAGTGTGTGTGTCTGCAAGAGAGTGGGTGAATTGTGTTTAGTCTCTTTGCTAGGAGGGGGTGTCTAACTTGGTGTTACGGTGTGTTTGACCCTGAATTAATTTCACACCCGAATATCCCTGACATCTTCAAAATGAACGTGTTTTTAAAAATTCCTCCTTTGTTCCTCGTTTGCAGAGAAAGAAATGAACCGTCCAGACGGACCTCTCTCTGAACTTCCTTATTCTTACTGTAAAAATTGGCTTTTTTGAATAGGTGTGTATGTAGCTTATTAGGCTTTTGCAGACAGCCTCTAGTGGACACTTGAGGAACTGCAGTTTTTAGCACTTTCATTTCAGCTTCATTTAACAGACCTATTCTAGCGTATGAACTCTGATAGCTCTGATGTTTTCCAAAGTTGATCACTCACTCGTCCCTCACAGCGTTGAGTCTCTCTCTCTCTCTCTCTCGTTAGACTCAGGAGGACGGGCTGAGTCCGGAAATTTGAGACTCTTCTCCTGATCGATTTGTGCGAACCTGACCTCAAACATGCGGCTGTTTCTTGGCTGGTTAAGATCAGTTCCTTTGCATAAATTGGCTGTCTTTATTTTGTGGTTTCAGAACATTTTCAAACTGGACCACCTGGACACGATCAACCCGTTTATCAGCAGGTCAAACTCTTGACTTCAGGAGTGAATGAACTTTGTGTTTCAGGGTTTTTTCTTCTCTTTTCATTGAGCGAAAGAACGAGGAAATTTCCCTCACTGCTTGATGAATTCATTTATTTGTTCTTCTGAGGATTTTTGCAGCAAATACAAAAATAAACTCATTGAACTCGGTGTGCAAGGCTGGGATTACAGATTTGAAAAATACATCTAGGTCAAGAATTTGATTCAGGACCCAAACTGAACAAGGGGAGTTTAAACCTTTGGATAAACCGATCTAAAGAAATATCAGACCATGCATAAATGTTCGATCCAGACTAACTACAGGTTTAAGTTGGTAATGAAGGTCGTTTTTTACCTGTTTAATAAGTGAAACTGCTGCAGATGGAGCTCCGTGTTGAGGGAAAGAGTTGTTTCTAAGAGGTGTGGAGGACATGCAGGATGTATTCATCAGTTTTAACTGGGTCACACAGCTGTTTACAATAAATAAGACACACGTCAGCAGCAGACAGTCTGTAATCACATCCATCATCTCCCCTAACCTTAAAGAGGCTGATGTAAGGATCATGGTGGACGGATAAACGCAGAGATGATTGGTACAAATATTTGGAATAATGTCCTCTCGTTGTGTCTGATTCCAGCCCGGCGTTGAATGAAAAACTCCTCCTCAGCAGAGTTTTCCTCCTCCTCCTCCTGAACAGCGAGCGTCCTCGCGGCTCGCTCGCAGCCTCAGAGCTGCAGTAATGACCCAGTTTCTCCTCAGGGACCCACAAAGTCATCTTGTTTTACAGCCCTTTGCTCCAAATTAACCGCTCAGTCACAATATCTCCGCTTTCCCATTCTGAATTGGATCATTATCAGCTGATGGATCGGGAAAAGCAGTCTGTATTTTAACGTCTCTGCGGCTGAATGGAGGATTTTTACGGGTGGACTCATGAGAGGAGCCGCCGCCTCCCTCCTGAGGCCCCGTGCTCCTTCCTCACCATCTATATGTGCAGCTGCAGACTTTAGCATCTACTGAACATGACTGTGGAGTGATCCCACACTGGTGAGTGGATATTTCACAGCTGGTGGTCAAACGGAACAAAATCTTGATATCTTATATCTCCTCCTGAAAGGGTTACAGTCTGAGTTTAAAGACGTACTCCAAATAGAGGAAGTTCACAACAACCTGAGACCGCCGGGACACCTCAGACGGCTTTGTGAGGACTTACAGAGAGCCACGCCCCCAACCAAAACGCCACTCTATAACCACAAATAATGCTCAGAACAGCACCTAACTTCATCAACAGGACATATAGGGTCACAGCCATAGTACTAGACACCAAACATCTTTTTAACTTTGACTCATTTCTTTAGCAAAGAGACTAAACACAACTCACCTACTCTCTTCCAGCAGACGCTTGTTTGTAGGGAGACCTCAGGCCAGTCCATTATGGACTACAGCGGGGTGACACAGCTCAAGGAAGAACATTTATGATCATTTCTTCATGGAAATACAATCAGACAGAGACGCTAAGACAGAAGAACTACCGCGTCTGTAAAATGATTAATATGGTGATTATTACTTCAAGGGAATGATGAAGAAATGATCATAAATGTTCTTCCTTGAGCTGCGGCACCCCGCTGTAGTCCATAATGGACTGGCCTGAGGTCTCACTATTGAGGTCATCTTTTGAGGGCGTGTCTAACTCGGTGTTACAGTGTGTTTGACCCTAACTTAATTCTACGCCGGAATATCCCTTTAATTTGGACAATCAGACATTTAAAATCTGTCATATTTTTCCAACAGGCCATGACAAAAACACAACCAGTTGATGTTCGTTTAATATTTGCTGTTTGGCTTTTTTTTTAATTCTTTTTTTGCTGTTGTTACCTTTGACAGCTCAGCATCTATCGAGGGTAAAAAAGACCAAAATAAGAGCAAAAACTACAGATTAATTCATCTAAAATCTGAGACTGAACCTAAAATAACACAGCAGATTGTTAGCGAGGAAGCTAAAGTTTCTGTAAGAAGCTGAGAATCACTTCCTCCTTTATTCCTGCCCTTCAGTTCTCTATAGAATAAACTTATAAACAAACGTGATCATGTTAGAAAACACATTTTATTCCTGCGGGTCGTTTTACATCCACAGATTATTCGTCTTTAACTCCCCCCCTCCTGCTCTAATGTGTTGTTATTTGACATCTTGTTTGTGTTTAATTAATCGGTCACAGAAGTGAGCCGTTTGGTTTCTCCAGGGCTGACAGCTGTTTCAGTGGAGCGGGGTCAGAGGTCACCGAAATTACGCCGCGTGTCACAATTACACAACAAATAACTGACGATACATTACGCAACAAGACTTAACAAAGTGAAAGCAGCCAGTTATTTCCCGATGAATAAATGAGCGTGTGTGGGCCGCGGTTTGGGAGTGAATCTATATTTAATGTTGTTGTTTAAAGAGTCAAAATGTGTTAATTCACAAGCGCAGGGATGACGGGACGCTAACTGCAGCTTTTAGCGTGTGTGTGCAGAGTCTGTGAACGCATTATCTGTACAAAGACACAGACTGCAATATGTGAGTGTGTCCACCTGCAGGGCACATGCTAATAACATGCATCAGTGCTGCACAGCTGTGCATGTGCAGACGGCATGTGCTGCCCTATTTACAGCACACACACACACACGCTCACACGCACACGCACACACGCTCACACATGTTGAGAGGGTGTCGAGGAGACACATGCAGCAGACGCTCCAAACTCTCAAACACCAACAACCCTGGACCTCCTGCTGAGCTGGTTTTAGGTTAAAGATGAGACGCAGAAGAGAGAGAGAGAGAGAGAGAGAGAGAGAGAGAGAGAGAGAGAGAGAGAGAGAGAGAGAGAGAGAGAGAGAGAGAGAGAGAGAGAGAGAGAGAGAGCGGGTGATCAGATGACAGGGGCAGCTCGCAGGAAATGCTGCATTCCTTCACACGTACCAAACACACACACAAATATACACACACACACACACACACACACACACACACACACACACACACACACACACACACACACACACACACACTCGGAAGTTTGATTGACGGCTCCCTCAAGGGCTGTAGTGAATTATTCAGAGAGAGTGTGACGGACCGACAGACAGGAGAGCATACAGAGAGTCAGAACATCAGTCATAGACACAGACGGAGGAGGAGACAGACAGACACACACAGACACACACAGGCACACACAGACACACACAGACACAGACAGACGGATCATCAAAACTTCCCTTCAGGCGTTTATTTTATTCCTAATCAATAACCTCATTAAATTTTACATTAACTCATGTACATTCATAACTGCGGACCTTTAAATTCTTTAAGAGTCTGACTTTGAAATTCAGCGCCTCGCCTCCTCACCTGCAGCCACGACAAGAAGAGAAGTTACAACTCAAACATAAGACGACTGCGGTGTTGTAACTGTCTTTGACTTTGTTAAGGTTCGATTTGTACTTTTTCACTGAACTAATGAAACTTACTGAATGTTTCCGTTTACTCACAGGTTGATAAGGAGGAACCTGATGAGCTACAGCACATATGTCAGAGTCAAGAGAAGGTTTTTTACGGCCCCTGGGATGATCTTGATTTATTATTAGAAGCGGCCCGCAGACCGCAGCAAGCCGGCAGCCCGCAGATCTTTTACACGCACCAATACTACATTTCCCACAATGCAACGGTGACGCACCGAGCAGTAGGCTGCTTCACTTCAATATTTATTAGCACAGCAGTCGTCAGCATA
Organism: Xyrichtys novacula; assembly: GCA_962446985.1. Lineage (NCBI taxonomy): Eukaryota > Metazoa > Chordata > Actinopteri > Labriformes > Labridae > Xyrichtys > Xyrichtys novacula. Next base: position 1,581,096 of record OY660885.1, on the reverse strand, counting down.
ACAGTAAAATTAACTTTCAGATACCCATCAAAAATGGCAAAACGGAAGGTGGACACTGAGAACCGGGGGTTTCAAACAAGGTGGGAGTCGGAGTATATGTTCACGGACCTGTGTGTCTTCTGTGTGGAGAAAGTGTGGCGGTACTGAAAGAGTATAATCCGAGACGACATTATGAAATGAAACACGCGGACAAAAACAAGAATATGGACATGAAACAAAGGCTACAGAAGGCCGAGGAATTAAAACGATATTTTAAAAATATTTCAGTTGAGTGGATGATAGAAAATTGCTATTATTATTTTTTTCTTTGAAGTAAATTTAGCCCACTTTTGCCAAAATAGAAAATATAGGCTACTGATGGTGCCTTGAATAATACGGGTTTCTTTCATTTAATGTTCATGTTATGGGGATTTTTATATAAAGGAAATTTGTCTTTTGTGTCTGTTGAAAATTAAAGGTTACTGACAGAGCCATAAGAAAATATTGCTTTATTTATCTGATCATACTGGAATATATTTGTTAGGTTTTCAGTAGGTTCAATTAGGTTCACTAGACTATATGCGTCATTTAAAAAATTTTCAATGAACATTCGATCAGTCCGGCCCTCGGCTTGTAGCTAAATTTTTTATTTGGCCCGCCGTCCATTTGACTTTGACACCCCTGAGCTACAGGCTCTCTTTGTTCTGTTGGACAGGTCTGCGTCAGTAGTTACACACATTAATATTTTAGATCACATTTTAGTAAGACCGTGTGAACAGTGGTTGGCCTGTTCACGTTGGAGATAACTGGCCAATGATACTCGGTTGTGTTTAAGTCCAACGTCTGCCCAAGAAGATAAATGTGATGGAGATCCTACCCACTGAGAAATAGACGTCTATTAGACGTCTAGTTTTTTTTACCTAATTTCAACGTCTAGATTCTGTATATTTTTAGACTGAATTTAGACGTTGCACTTTAACCCATTGTTCGATGACTATTCATTTCAAAAAGCAACTCTGAGTTTATAACTGATCTCCAAGTACTTAACCAAAATTATTATAATAGCCACTGAGCGATGTACAGTGTAGAATAGTAAAGCTGGTTAGTCTAAACTTGGTCTAAATTTAGACGTCTAAAAAAATTCACTTTTCGACCTGTGGTAGTCTGATTTTAGACCAGTCGTCTCGGCTACATTTAGACGTCTTTTAGACCCAAAAATGCTCAGTGGGTTGGAGCTCTGTCACTGGGAGTCCAGCGCTGAATTACCTTCCATGCAACCTAAAAAAAACTGTGATATCTGAGAACTGAAGATGTCTCCGGTTGTCTTTGAGCAGTCGACTAAAGAACCGATTGTTACAGGAACAACAGCAGCAGACAGGTCTGAAGGTTTCAGTCACTCTGTCAAGACTATCATGTAATCAGCACAGGTCATGTGTTCACTCTAAACCGATATTTTCTCAGTGTTGAAAGAATAACCATCAAATGTTTGTGAATGAGCTGCAGAGAATACTCGTCCGATTTTCATTCAAAATCGTTTTTTTTCCCTTTGAGCCTCTTTCCAGAGCAGTTTTTCCTCGAACCCTCAAACACCAGCAAACCACGTCTAACCTTCAACCTGAACTAAACCTGCACAATAACAGAAATGAACTATTGGAGTCAAGGAGCTCAGTGAGAGGAGAGTGGTACTCACACCGACAGGCTAAACTCAGGGCACGCCGTCCTCACAACCGGACCAACGCTTAATACCAGAGTCTGACTGTCAGAGAGGCTGCTTTCATTCTTCACTCCAGGTCTGCATGTTTGAAGATTAACTTTGGTCCTCAAAGCATTTACATTAAAAAAAAAAAAAAAGGTTAAAGACAAAAGGTTAGACTTCTGAGACCATCAAACGCCTCGCTCCTTTCTTCCTGTCTCCTTTTCATTTTTAAAAGGAAAAACCGTCACAGTTTAACCGAGAGTGAACGCCTCTCTAAAGGTCATCAAAGATACCTCAAATTCCACAATGTGAATATTCCATGCAGCTGTGGAGCAGCCGTGAGATATGGACTCTCTGCACACTGAAGTCGAAGCTTTTAATACAAATGGATAATGATGCTTCAGCCAGATTATAGCGCCGTCTCCTGGATAAAACACCATAAAGCAACTTAATTCTTTGCACATTTAACCGCAGGCGATAATTACAGACGGGCTCGAACATTTTCTCCTGTCCAATTATCTTCAGACTGTTGGAAGTGTTTCTGAGAGGCTGGTTAAGGTGGACTACAGAGACCAAAAAGAGAGGGGTATTTTGTTCGTACATGAGCGTCTGTCTGCTCTTATACCATTTCACCTCACTGTCCACCTCTCCGTCTGTGTTTCTGTCTGACTTTTATGAATCTCTCACTTATTCCCCTGCAGGCTGCTGGACCAGACCCTGAGGGCAAAATGAAGGCTGAGAAACCGGGAAACTTCTGCAGCCTTGTTAGACAAAACGGCTCCAACTCGACAACCCTGACAGTAGAAAATAAGAAATACAGGGAAGAGTGGTCAGCTGGGAGGACAGGAGAGGAAAAGGCTGAATCCTTAACCAGACAGGGACGCGCATTTTCTGTCGCCATCTTTGTCTGAGTCAAGAAATGATCAAAAAAATCAAATTCTCATGATTAAAACTTTGAAATTTGTTTCCTGTATCTACAGAAGAGCTTGTAAAGATGATGTTTTCTCTTCTGACTGGATATAAAGTCGTCATGTTACGTCTGAAATCATGTTCCATATTCTAAAATCGACTCGTGTTTTATCACCTTTTTAGTGAAAAAGAAACTCACTAAAGGAGCGAGGTGAAATACGAGCGCCTCTCAGATTTCTAGTTCTGCAAAAACAGCAGCCGACTTTTATGCCTTGAATGTGATTTACAAACTTCTGAGCTCAAAAAATGCAGAAACCTTCCTCCAGATTGCTCTTCCAACCCGCGAGCCTGTTCCTGTGTGCCAATGCTGCTGCTGCTGCTGCTGCTGCTGCTGCTGCTGCTGCTGTGATTGTTAATATCTCCTCACTTTGGACCGGGCTGCTCTTTCTTTTTTTTTTATTGCGGGTTGTTTTTGTTTCACAGTACAAGATGAAAAATCGAAGAGGTTCAAATTGTTTCGCAGTCCAAAACAAACACCAATAAAGCATCTTATTGTTCCTACATGGGACCCAATCCGGCCGTTTCCAGCCTCCTCCTCTGTTCTCTCCACGAGTCTGATGTATCTACAGATCATTACAAGTCCAGACTCCTAAACATGAGGACCATACTCACAAAAAACAATTAAACTATCACCCAATAATCAGAGTAGTCCTCCATCATACTTATACTTACATGCAAAGACATTAAACAAGCAGCTGATAAAAATCTCCTCTACCTCCGGCTAACCTGCTCGGAAAAGCAGGTTAGCACGGTTTGTGAGTTGCAAAATTAACGAGCTATTAGTGATTTCATTAAAAGGCGAAAAAAGTTACCGCTAGCAGCTAAAATCTCAAAATTTAGTGCACCGTTACAACCTGTAGCCTGTATGTTAGAAAAGGTTAGGGTACCGTTCCCAAGAAAAAACGAGTGTAAGTAGGCGACAAGATGGGAGGAAAAATCCTACGAACTTCTAAGGACATCTGACAACAAAGCACTCCAAAGTTCCTGATCAATGATTGGACGATATAAGAGCACGATAACTGACTAAATTTAACGCTCATAAACACAGAGTCCTTCGAAGAATCTGGTCTGTATTTAACTTGTGGAAGCATTGTTTGTAAGGAAGCACAACTCAACATAACACCTGTTAGCATGCTGCGCTACACACCATTAACTTTGATGGAGTTCAGCTAATTTAGAGCACACATTCACCTACGACTTCTAAAATATTATTTATGATCTCTTCAGACTCTGAATTTTCAGCAGATATGGCCTTTGACCTGGTCTGAACAGCCAGGTCAGCGTCCACGCCTCTTTGACGTCTCTCTAAAAAGAAACCTTCATTTCAGCGCAGCGTTGGTTTAGCCACCCAGACAGTTGAAGTCTGTGTGATAAATACAATGAAAAGTACCTGTTGATGTTTGGGTTCAAAGATATCCACCGAGTATAAAGATGTCAAAGCTGCTGACGAAGCTGACATTTTCTTTTCATCGTCACTCTTCCAACATGGCTGCCATCCACCCGTTACCCCGGGGAACCGTCAGCTAAAGAGCGTCTGACTGACAGGCCTCGAAATTAAAATGAAAAGTAAGAGCAATAATCATTCAGTCACTTCATTTATGAATGAACAGCCGAGCAAAGCCTCCTGAACACACACACACACACACACACACACACACACACACACACACACACACACACACACACACACACACACACACAAATTCTGAATGATTCAGCGGATTGATCCTCATCGAAGCTGCCAGTTAGCCACTCGGGCTGATTATTAGCGCACACTGCTAACAGTCAGACCACCTGAACTGAGTGACCATTTGGAACCAATTCAATTACCGCTCTCTGGGATTGATTGATCTGGTCTGGCACAGGCAAGAACCAATTGGATTTCCGAAAAAATCTGCAACGCTGGCCGACCGCTGACCTCCGGTGAGAGCTGAGGCGGGAGCTCTGCTGGTCCGTCCACCTGTTCATGGTCTGTCGACACGACCAGACTTCCTCTGATCATTCACCGTCACCGACTGTTTGAAACACGTAAAAGACGAGAACGCTCCATGAACACAAACATCCCAAACTACACCAACATGCGAGCTTTTTCAGCCCCAAAAGCTCCATCTTTACTCATGGATTTCCTACTATTCCCAGAATGCCTTTCAACAACCTGTCACATAGAGAGCTGTGACCTTGCTCTTTTCAGCCGTGGATTTTAAATGTGGATAGAGAAAAAGAGATCAGCAGCAGCAGCAGCAGAGTGAGAGTCTCCACAGGTGAGTCGACCTTGATACAAACCTCAAACTGTTATTTTACTGCACTGCATTATGGGCCCCCGTGGCTGTTCGGTAATGATTTGAGGGACGTTTGTCTCCTCTAAATAATGAGGAGGATCATCAGAGTACAATTGATTTAAACAGTTTCACCTGAGAGAGAAAGTGATGACACTCATTACTCAATCACAGCAGAGCTGATGTCCACTGGATCACAAACTAGTGCCAAAAAATACTGGGTTAAAAAAAGAACTTTATAAATAAAGTCTAACTGAAATATTGATTGATTATACCCATTGATCTCCACCAACAGAGCTGTCTTGGAACCTCATTCAAACGGGGTTCCGGAACCTGAGTCACACAAGGCTGTTGCCGAGCAACCCCAACATTCTATGTCACAGTTTAAGGTGTATTGGTGCCTTCCAATGGGGTTTTGCTGACCGTATGGTTGTATTAACAACCATGCGAGTGAGTATTAGTTAACTAAGCTGGCTACCGTTTAACGCAGTAAGATATTCTGGTTAAAGTCATGGTTGAGGATTTTAGAGATTGGTAATTGTTATGAACTTTGTTTCTATGGCGACCATGGTCCTATAGAGCGATCTCCAAGTGAAGAGAAAAAAGAATGGAAAAAATCCGTTCATCCTATCAGGTGCAAGGCTGCAAAGACTTTGACCAATGGGAGCCATCCGTCCCAGACAGCTCCTATTGGTCAATCTCCTGCTCCGCCTCTCCATCCAATCACCTCCCTGTATTCGACACACCCCTCTCCCGTAATTTCGACTCGTCCCCTCCCACTCTCCCGGTCCTCCTCGGAGCTCTGAGCGGCTAAAAGTAGCGTAGCAGCTTAGCTACAGGAGCTGTGATGGAGAAGGACGCAAAAAAAACACGCTCGAATAAACATCGGGATCATCCTTGGAGCGGTGGAGAAAGCTCTGCCAGGATTTGGTCCTGAAAACAGACGCTGAGACAGCAGAGTTTTAGTTAAACAGGTAATTTTTATCTCCTTTTATGGTGGCTCATGTTACATAAATAACTCTTATTAGTCTCTGGACGGCGCTCGCTAGCAGAGCTGGCGTTTACTGCCGCTAGTCACTAACAATCCGACATGGTGGATCCTATTGGAAGCTAGCGTCGGATCTTCTGCCGGTGGCTTCTTGCTCTGCCAGAGGGGGGGTGTCGTGGAGAGGGTGATACAGGTTCAGGGGGCGGAGTTATCGTTGAGCACGCTGATAAATGTATCAGAGCACCTGGCTGAGGTGGAGTGAAACATCTCAGTGACATTTTGCACGATAATGGAGTGCCTGTCGTCCAATCAGATTACTTGGTCTGATCTAACTGTCGTTTAATAACATCTAAACTTTCAGTGAAAGTGCAGATCAGTAAAAAAAATGATCTCTGCTGTCACACAGCTGCTGGAATCATCTGGAAGTTTAATTATCAGTTTGATTATCCATCATATTCTGAGAATCAGAAGCAGCTACTCTATTATTATTATTCTCCAATCACTGAGCGGGTGACTCAAGACAAAAAATAAAAAGTAAAAGTCACCGAAAAACCGGGATTTCGCCTTGAATCCAGCGATTGGAATACAAACAAAAACAACAGCTCGCTGGCTGTTTGCTGAAGTTGTTTCAGAAGAACTAATTAATTTCTGAAGGTTTGATTTGGTCTTTGGTTTTAAACGAGGAAATGTTGAAGCCCTGGAGTTTTTTTTTATGTCAAAGAAATTGCAGTCGGAGAGCTCGGTGTTCGGTGGAGACGGGCTGAATATTAAAACCTGTTTAGCCAGCAGGATGTGCAGCAGACGGGCGGAGACAGGAGGTGCTGCTCGTTTTCAGCTTAAAGGTCAAACAGCGATTAAAGACACGCTTCTGTTTATCCAGTTTGGCTCATCTTACAAACCCTGCAGACACAATAATAAAGAAACACTTTTATTTTCATCGAACTACAATTAGCCTGAGCACAATCGATTTCTCCTTCAGTCAACTCTTTTCCACTGATCTACATCCAGTAGCTGTAACGTTAGCATGCAGACGTCGTTAGCTATAAAATCAGACCGTTAGCTTGGCGGCTACAGTCTCTGTTTCACCTGCTTTGACATGAGCAGGAGTTTTTTGTGAATGGGGATTGAATCACGCTGATGTATGCTACATTATCTGCTGCTTTAGCTCACCCACCACTATGTCTGCATCAGTGCAGAGGGAGGAAAATCTCCTTAAGTGAGCCGAAATGACCAGAACGTGTCTTTGAACTGGTGCTGATGGTACGGTGAAGTCTATGTCATGGCAGAGCGTGACACCAGAGGCGTGAGTACAACCAGGAAGTCACCGACCCCGACTTGGAGAATCTGTGTAAATGCAAAAACAGCCATCATGGCGTAAATCTCTGTCGCTCTGTCTTTTCTTTGAGCCCGTGGTCCACATATTTTTGCCAGTGATGGGAAGATCAGTTCTTTTGACTGAATCTTTAGAATCCGTTCATTAAAACGATCCGTTCAAAAGATTCATTTACTGAATCAGTCAGCGCTTTGGAGCCGCGTCCTGCCGGTACAGTTCACAAGTTAGTGACAGTAGCTGCGTTTCCATTACATTTTTTCGCAACATAAAAGCGATGTTTATCAAATTTCGACAAAGTACAATTGCGATTTGCGGGTGTTTCCATTGAATGGTGTTCAGTGCATAAGCGAACCGTCTGCCTCTCGCGAGCCGTGTTTAAATGGCCGTTGCCTAGCAACGAGGTAAACTTCCTGCCCGTGCGACCTCGTATTCCTTAAGCCTTTTTGCACACCGACATGGACGAGACACAAAACATTTTTCGTTTTGGAGCAGCTATTTCTGTGACCATTACTGCTGTTGCCGCTGCTGTCATCAGGAGACGAAGGCAGCGGGTGATAATTCAAAGGCAAAGCTCGTATGTATGGGAGCGAACACGGATGAGCGATTTCTGGGAGAGGATCGTTAATGAGGAATTCACAGACGAATTGTGGATTCAAAACTTCAGAAAAATACAAATACAATTCAAAACTTCAGAAATAAGTCCGTCTCCTCCCCCGTCCACATATACCGTGCCATCTACGCTTGAAATGAACTGGTCACTTGACCCGCTACGTCACGTCCGGTGACAGAGAATTGCGAGAAAAGTGTTTCCATTACACTTTTGCGATATACTTCTATATCGACACTTCTGAAAAACCACCTCATGAGAGCGTAAAAACTTTTTAGCGATATTTGGGAGGTTTTTCGAAATGTAGGTGTTTCCATTACCAGTTTTCTATTGCGATATTTACGTTTTGCGCAAATCTATGGGTAATGGAAACGCAGCTACAGATGTGAATTCGTTCACTGGGTGAGACGTGTCGTTCATTCGCCAAGTCCTGAAGGAAGAATCACTCCCCTGCCCTCAGAAACTCACCCCGACACAGCAGCGAGCAGCGCGAGTCGTCGTTCTTTTATCTTGTGGAAAAGTGGAGAGATTAAAAATAAATAAACATGGCAGCTGTAGCGAGGATTCTGATACTTTTGAAGATACCAAATGGTGTATTTCTTTAAATCCGCTGAAATTAAATCCTTCTGACAAGAAAGTTTAAACACATGTATTTATGTAAAGACGCTATAATGTACTGATTTATTTTAGCCTCAGTGAACGAACCAATACTCGGCAGTTCATGAACGATGCTACACATTTCCTCCTCTGTCTGCCTCAAGTCGTTCGTTTCGTTCACAGTCTGACCGATACATGTCGTTTATTCGCTGTGAGCAAATCACGAGACTCCGCCCACCCACCCGCTCGCTGGCTGGCTGGCTGTGCGTCGCTCGCCAAAGAGTCAAAAGCGGCAGTTCCACTCCTGATCAACACGCCAGGCCCATGGCTGAGCTCAACTGAACCAAGAAAGGAAAGAATCAGATCTCGGAGTGATTCTGTTAACGTTCAGGAAACATTCATGAACGACACAACACTAATTTTTGCAAACGTAGCTTTAAATGCTCTGATGTCCTTTCTCTAACTTGCACATGGCGATTACTGTTTGCATACTCAGCATGCACCGAGTTGGTGGGGAAACTTCAGGAGCACAAATACAGAAGAAGCAGGACACACACAAAAAAGGTTTTAGTCCCCTGAAAAGAAAACTGCACTTTATTCTTTGTGCTGCTAAAGCTCGGTTATTCAAACAGGCCCCCATGTAAAAAGGAGTGAGTCATCAGCGTACCGTGTAAAGGTCTGACTGTCGGTCCTGTTGCTATTTGGTTCACATCAGTCCTGCCGCTCCTCAGCTGTTCGATCAGAAATGTTAGAAAAAGGCAAAAACATCCTCAGAACATCCGAAAAAATGTACCCGTGGAAGAAAAAGATCACGAACCTTTTTAAAGTCTTTGTCACGTTGGGCAGATCTTCAAACCTAAAGGTAGATTTTTAGTTAACTAATCTTGATCTGAAGAACAGCCTGAAACAGAAATCTGATAATTTAAGCTCATCTTAAACAACATAATCTAGATTTTTCCGTTAAAATATCCTGTTTCTTTAGTGTCTACTCATCATGAAGACACTCCTCACACTGGCAGCCCCATAAAACTGTCAAACATGTTGAATATTAAAACGTCAATAGAGGAAATACGAACACGATGATGTTTTTGTAGAATCACAGACTTTTACTTGAAAAATTTCCTCTTCCTCCCGTTTCTGTCTCTGCTGAACGGCTTCAATTCAAAATTATGATTCAGGTGATTGACAGGAGACATGTGCTAACATATTCCAGCCTTGAGAATAAAATTATTCACATTCAGATGTCAGTCTGCAGCCCGGCAAATTATCTGCTTCGGATATGAGGAGGAGAAGGATGAAGACTTGATATATATTTTTTGTGCTTCCAACATTGATCAGGAGATGAGATCTGAATTACAGGTCCAGGTGTAAATAATGAATCTGAAAAAGCATGTTCTGCTGCAGGGGTAATTTCCCCATGTGCTAAATAAATCTCAGCTCATCAAATTTAAAACCCGAGTCAGACTCTGATCCCAGTCACAGCGAGGGGCGTCCAACTCTCCCGGCAGCAACTATCCCATTAAAACCAACTCATTCTCATTCTCGGCTCTCAGCATCTTATTGTTGTTCATTAAAGCAGTTCATTACCCCGTCTGCATGTAATTATTCTGCTCTGAATTCCCAAATGCTCTATTTTAGAATTAGCTGGTGTTAAAATGGTGTTTTCCTGTCTTCTTCTGCCTTCACAAAGAGGTCAGAGGTCGGCTGCAGGCGTAGAGGAGGTAGTGAAAAGGCTCAAGGACACTTCAGCGAGGAGGGAGGGGGGAGAGTTATTAACTGACAAAACCAACAGAAGTCGGTTTGATCCTCTCCAACCGGCTTTGTTGTTTAAGTGTTTAAGAGCAAAGGGTTGTGTCGACTCCGACTTTTAAACAAGGACAGAAAACTGATGTGAGGTTTCTGTCCGATCTACAAACCAATCAAAGTGAAGCTGCATATATATCCTGTCTTTGCTGATGCTCTACCCGCCTTGGCTGTTCATAAAAGTACTTGAGGTGAAGGTAGGTGTGCTCTACCTGCCTTGACTGTTTATATACCCACCTTTAGTGAAGGTAGGTGTGTTCTACCTGCCTTTGAAGTTAATATACGTACTTAAAGTAAAGGTAGGTGTGCTCTTCCCATGTTGGCTGTTCATATATGCCCTTTAAGTGAAGGTAGGTGTGCTCTACCCGCCTTGGCTGTTCATAGAAGTACTTGAGGTGAAGGTAGGTGTGCTCTACCTGCCTTGACTCTTAAAATACATTCTTAAAGTGAAGGTAGGTGTGCTCTACCCGCCTTGGCTGTTCACACACATACTTAAAAAGAAGGCAGGTGTGCTCTACCTGCTCACCCCTAATTTCCTACACATCCAGAACGGCTACGAAAAGGCTGTACCCACTGATCGGAGCTGATCGTAACCATTCAAGTTAACGTGTCAATTTACACCGACTTCTTTCCGTTCCTCTGCGGATCGCCGGACTCCACAGCTGATCACAAGAGTTCTAGTTTTTCCGGATGCTGGAGCATGGCGGATAAATTCAGCACAGATTAACCCGTGCTGGAAAGGAAATCCGTCTTCTTTTCAAAATAAAACACTCTGTTTTAGGCGGATCGTATTTCACACCATGCAAACGGGCGGAGACGAACAAGTGAGAGGTTTTTAGACGTCATTTCACCCCGATGACACCATGGATGAGGAGATGCTGATTCTAGAAGTCTAGAAGTAGATTTCCACAATCTACTGCTTATATGGTTAGCCTATACGAAATTACCTATACCTACGAAATTTGCCTCTCAAACGGATCAGGTAGGAATTGGTGGACGGCCGTTCCGGATGCGGTGAAAATCGGCGGTCAGGCTTCAGCTTTCCACATCTACAGTGCAACACAAAGTGCTTTACACTAAATATTCTCCCTCCCTCCTTCTTCACGCTCAGAAAGCAATAAACAGAAGATAACTGGTTTTGTAATTAAAAAAAGAACTTAATAAAAGCAGCATTCAATAAAAACAAATCAAAGCAGGGGCTGAAAAATCTCATTATTAACCTTCGAGAAACACCAGAGACAAAGAGAGGAATAAAACACCGAGGCGAAGGAGCCAGACTTGTTCAGTAAACGTGTCGTGTTGAAAAAGTTTCTTATACTTCACTAAAAACTGAATGGACTCGTAACACAAAAAAAAACAGACAACTTCCTGCAGCAACTTCACAATCAACAGGACAAAAGAGGGAAGAAAAGCTTTGTGCTGCCGAGCCGACTGCTGCTGGAAAAACTCATATTGAAGAGAAAGTTTTTTCATTACTGCGCGGTCTGGAGCTGCAGGGTACAGTATAGATTCAGAGCTATTTCCTGACTGTGTGCATTCCTCTAAAGTTACCAGCGAACACTTGTATGTCAGCGAGCGTGACCTCAGGATGTTTGATTCGATGACCTCAGAGCGGTCTCAGACTCGTGGGCGGTTTGACTCGGCTCTCTTTCAGTCACAGGTCTCTGCCTCTACAGACTCGGGTCTTAACTAAACCCAGAGTCCTTCTTTTCTTTCACCTAATCCTGTTTCTGATTTCTTTATCTGTTTAGTCTTTCGCTGCGTGCGTCGGCGTCTGCCCTCAGCACTGACTGACAGGCTGCTCTCCCGTCACTCAGGTGTCAGTTCATCAGATTTCCTGTCTGTTGCAAGAGCGGGTGATGTTTATATTCTGCGGTGCATCTTTGCTGTGTAAACATATTTACTCACATTGTTGGTCTTATGCAAGGCTGTGATGAAAGATTGCATACTGTTGCAGGTAGATTGCGATGCTAGAGGAAATAATCGGAGTCTTCACTGAAGGAAGAATGTGTCTTTTAACCGAGGAGTTCTGAATTTCAATTCCACCAAGACGACGTCTGCTAGAAATAACATAAAGAAAGTGCTGGTTCTTCAAGAATCAGCTCATTTGACTGACAAATAGTGCAAAATATTAAATTATTCATGGTAAATGTAGCTTCAGTTTGTACGCCGTGAAAAGGGAAAGTTTGGAAAACTCTGAAAAGTGAAGCAAAGAGTGACGTTTATAAAAAAGGACCTGTCTAAGGCACGTTGGTGTGTTAACATGTTAAAAACAGCTGATGATTTATGACCAAAGAAAGTCTTCGTAACCCGAGTAGGAGGATTATTCTCTGACAGGAACGAGCAGATCTACTGGTTAAAGACATCTCATCGATACAAGGAAACAAAGGAAGGAAGGAAGGAAGGACACAAGGAGAGGGAAAGAGGCCTTCACAGCTCCTCATGAGAAACAAAGCGAGACTGAAGTATCGAATGAAAACCTGCATCAAGGACCGAGCAGTGCGTCTATAGTCTCTATTTAAAGGTGGTGAAGGCAGGTTTCCGTTAAAGAAGCATCTTTTTATTTTGTGGTGTATAAACAAAAAAGCTTTTAATATCAATCAATAGTTATTAGTTATTGATGACATTTGGGAATATAACCACATCTCTGTGTTCTCTTATGTCCTTGGTTGTGAGGCATTCCAGGTCCTTGAATAACGTTCAGGAGCCCAAACAAAGTTAGCGTGCTACAATATCGGACAGTAGAAACCAACCAGAAAGTTCGGAAAATTGTCTGAATCCTCCTTTGGCCACGACTTCCGACACAAGCAAGAAAACAAAGTAAATACCGGAGACTCTGGAGGAATAACGGGCGCTTAAAACGGAGGCAGACCGGACAAGAGCTAAAAAGCCGGGTCAACATAAACCATGGGGGACGCTTGGGGATCTTGGTGACCCTGTAACCTTTCTGCTGGACAGGTAAACCGCTTTAACAAAGTAAGACAAGTGTCTGTAACAGAAGTGTTTCTTGTCAAACGGACCTGCTGTAGCGTGTTGTAGCGCCATCGCTAAACTGTCCTCCCTCGGGTCCTGGACTATGTCACTTTATCCTCGTTGTAGAAGTCCTGCAGACATTGTGTTTGCTGGTAGTCTGTTGGCATCTACAGTAGCACCAATGCTTTTGACTTTCACCTTGACTGGGCCCCATTTGTAATGATCTTAAGTATTCATCTGCATTATATCTGAATTTAATTGGAACGATACGAGCGAGCAGGAGCGTCTGTTTGTGGGCGGGGCTTGAGGGGAGAGGAGGAGCTGAGGGGAAAACTGGTTGGGATATCTGTCATTTATACCCTTCACACACTATTTGGAGTCATGTGGGGTAAGGGTGTGGATGGGTGCACCTTAGACGGGGTCTCCAGCCTATCACAGAGCAGAGATTTACACCTGTGGGCGGTCTAGATCCACTGGGGAACCTAATGAGCTGTGGGAGGACACGTGCATGCAGACGGTCAACACAGATGTTATACATGCAGAATTGTTAAAAAACAGATTTACAGAAAGTGAATTTAAGTTTATTTTTTCTCCCTTCCTGGAAAACGAGTTTTTGTATTAGTGAATTTAATTGAATTTAATTAGTCGAGCAGTTTAATGCAACAAGTTGATCAAAGCAGCGCTCAGCCTCAGTGATGTGTGTGGGCACTGAATCCACTTTATCAAAAAATACTGCAGCTCCACAATAACTTGAAACGTCTTTTCTTAACAGTCGGTTTTAGCAGGTCCTGAGAGTCCTTCAAAAGTCACCGGGGAACTCTCAGCAGGCTGTGACATTATTAACAGAAGAAACGCTAATTACTCCGACAAATACTCCAACAGCTGCTTCGTTGTTTGGATTTGAAGTGAAATGGTGGAAATATTTGAAGAGTGGCGCCTGTTTTGGTGCGGCTCACATCCATGACATTAAAAAAAAAAAGTCAAGGGTGAGAAGTTAGGGGTTATTTTTTCATTTTCATGGCATCAGCTATGCCAAGTACATAACAGGCTTTCCATCAGCTGCAGACACAACTCTGCGAAAACCTGAAAATGTAAAATAGATTTACCCTAAAGATCAAAAATTCACCCTGATGTCAAAATAATTCATCTGAATAAGTTCCTTGGAATTACAAAAACATCTTGTTACAAGAAACCATCAAAAGCAAATATTGTTTACTATCATTTTTACTCATTACTTTCAATTAAGACCTTTTCTCTGGCTAATAGTAATAATAAGCATCTCTGCACAGAAGATCAGCACACAGAGATCATCTATAAAATCCAATTTTGACAAAAGACGCCTCAAGAATTTCCCCCTGTACTTTGACTTGAGTTAAATATTTTTGTACTTTTTCCACCGATGCAAGAAACAACAACAAGACAGAGACAAAACATTAGAAACTGGTGGTTAAATGTGAACAGATTTAGCTTTTTCAGATTAATTCCCCAAATAATGACAAACCTGCAACAAAAGAAACGAGTGGGACCTGAATTACCACAGTTGTGCAGACTCAGCCAGATCACTTCCTTTTCAACACAAGGAACTTGCAAGATGAAGCGATTTTCTACAATTTTTAAAAATTCTAGTGAATAAGCAACAATTTTACATGCAATATTCCTCGATTCAGTCTCAAACACGCCTGAATTTAAAGGGTTAAATGGACACGTATGTTGAAACTGTTCCAACCAGATTACCAACCCAAGAGACATCTGGACTAAAGCAAAGTCACATGCATGAGGAAACAGATCTGAAACTTTTGATGCTCCGGGATTAAAAAGAGCAAGAAAAATAGAAAAAAGGGGAAAAATTTGCACACATGTAGATTATAACACAGCGATACAGAGAGCCACGAACTCAACCAAAACGCCACTCTATAGCCACAAATAATGCTCAGAACAGCACCTAACTTCAACAACAGGACATATAGGGTCACAGTCATAGTTTAATGGGAAGCAAGCGGTCGGCAACATCCATCTCTCGACAGGTGAAAAAGTGCGATTAATTATAACGTTCAAATTTAGGATCGGAGGATTTAAGACGTTGCCTCATTAAACGATTGTTCGTCATTCTTCTATTTCAGATCGTAACTCATAAGTCACAACGTTAAATCGTCTCTCTGTGCTTCCACTAGCTCACTGGCAGCTGCTGCTTCTTCTTCTATCAGCGTAAAGGAATAATCTTTTGGTCAAACTTTTGTCTGATTTTTAGCACAATATCAATATTTTGTACGTATCAGTCCCCGCCATCGGTGGAGGTAACTTGCATAATTTCCTGTTGTAACTCTTCAGCAGTTTCAAACATCACAGTTACTTATAGGATTAGTAAATTCCCTCTGATTATCATTATTATTTTGATTTTTGTCCATTTAGAGGCTTTAAGAGGTTATTAAGTTGACACATCGTCTCATAGAGATGGAGCTTGACTGAAGAGGAAACATCTCTGAAAAGACACACGTTAACGTTCAGGACCGCAGGAGAGGTTGTTATCCGTCCTGTTTGAAAAGCTTCTTTACACATTTTCCCCGCTCACGCCTTCGTTTACATCTCATCCGTCCCACTTCTGCCCTTATCCAGACATGATCCCGGGGGAGAGAGGATCCATTTTTTCAGATCAGTAATGTGACAAGAGGAGGAGAGCGGTGAGGTCTAAACCACGGAGCTGTCGATGTTCCTGTCAGCATGTCAGGACCATGATACACACACACACACACACACACACACACACACACACACACATATATTCAGGGGGAGCAGAGAGAGGCTGCATGTTGGAGCTCCTGTGTGCAGCCGCTCACAGTCTGTCACATCCAGAGCAGAAGGGCAGATGGACAAAGAGGCTCATTCAGAGGAATTCATCTTTCTACTATGACTGCTGCGAGTCTCGTGTGAGCGCACGGGCTGCAGATCCAGCCTCGCGCGGACCCCCATCCCCTCTATCACTCCTGATTCCTGCACATTTGTGTCACCCATGCATGTAAGGGGAAAGGTGATTTTTTTTTTTTTTTTTTTTTTGGGGGGGGGAATGCACGTGAACGGGCATGGAGGCACGCACACGCAGACAAACGTAGTGAGCACGCACGTACACACAGTTGCAACTCTAACGCTATCCTGCTGGGAATGCAACGCTCACATGTTAAACACGTATGCACACACGCGCGCGCGCGCACACACATGCACACCCCTCTTGTTCAACCAGCGGTCCTACCTCCACACTTGTCCCAGCTGCAGGACGTGAAGCACGGTCTGAAAGACCCACATGCAGATGGTGCAGCACCTCCGCGGGGTCGCGACTCTCCCGGCCGTCGCAGGCGGGCTAGAGGACGTGTAAACCGGGGTAGCGTTCGCAGCGTTCCCTGCCGCCGCGCTCCCACCGCGCTGGTCGCTGTCCTTGGTGCTTATACTGTTGTCGTCGAGCGTGGCTGCCGCTCCGCCTGCTGCCGCGCCTGCCGCCGCCGCCGCGTCCGTCCCGCTGCCGCTCGAGCCGTCCGCGCCGCTCAGCTCCGAGTAGTCATAGACGAACCACCTGAAACTCAAAACCTGGACCACGGCGGAGGGCACCACGACGAAGACGAGCGTCAAGCCGAACCACCAGTAGTCACCTCTCAGGTAGTAGTCGGCGGCCAGCCACAGGTCGGTCGCGCCGTCGGAGAAAAAGACGAGCAGGGCGCACAGCACCCAGCAGCAGTCCAGCAGGGTGTAGGGCTTCCCGCCAGCGGCAGTGCAGCGGGGCCGGACGGCGGGGATCCCCGGCTCCGAGAGGCTCCTGGGCGTGTTGTCATCTTCCACAGACACCGCTGCTCCATCCGACTTAGCGGCCATGTTGGATAGGATAGGAGAGAAAGACAGAGAAAGAGGTGGGGATACGGGAGAGAGAGAGAGAGAGAGAGAGAGCGAGGGAAAAAAGAGGAGGGAGGGAGGGGGCTGGATGTGGAGAAGCGAGAGAGAGAGAGGGAGAGAGATTACATCATAACTAGCCTCATCATCAGCCAATTAATTGTGAGGCATCATTACTAAGAGCGTTTAACGCCGCGGCACCAGCGCGACGTTTGCAGGACGATCAGCGCGCAGATCTGCAGAAAGATCTGACCTGCAGCTCTTCATTCTCTGTCTTTACACCGACAAACCTGTCCTGACTCTGCAGCTGCAGCAGCTCCTCTCTGCTGCACATGACAACACTGTATTCAAACCCAGGTCTCACACGCTGAGGAGGAGTTTCGCCTCGTTTTTACTACTAATGTTGTAACCCGGAGACTCTCCTGCAGCCTGTCTGCGCTGAAACCATAAAATGTGCAGCGCATTGACTCAGAATCATGACCCTCCTTTGATCGATGAAATTTTCAGACAATGCATTCAGCAGTAAAAGGAGCCCAGCGTGACATTTTGGGCTGTTATTTATGAAGAGGAGGGCTGTGCTGAGGCTGACAGATCTGCTGTTAAAACCACAGGCTGCTGGAGCAGAGAGGTTAAAGGGTAATACCACTGTTTTTTTCTTCAGGGCTTTTCCTCTGTGCATAGACTCTGAATTCTTAGAAATGAATGTTTCTCTCTTTTTTGGCTCAGAGGAGGATTTCTCAGTCTGAGATGATCAGCGAGACGAAACTTTGGTTTAAGCATCTGCATATAAAATCGCTTTTTTCATGATGTTACACGTATTTTTGATAAACGCAGGTCCAATAAGTTGTACAAACACCTCAAATACAAAAAGGTTTCAGGATATTTGCAGGTTTACAACTGAACACAGTATAAATTTAAAGGGATATTCCGGGTTGAATACACACCGTAACACCAATTAGACACCCCCAACTTTAGTAACGACCGCAGGATAGTAATACAGAGAGCCACGCCCCCAACCAAAATGCCACTCTATAGCCACAAACAATGCTCAGAACAGCACCTAACTTCATCAACAGGACATATAGGGTCACAGACATAGTACTAGACACCAAACATCTTTTTAACTTTGACTCATTTCTTTAGCTAAGAGACTAAATACAACTCACCTACTCTCTTCCAGCAGACGCTTGTTTGTAGGGAGACCTCAGGCCAGTCCATTACAGATTACATCGGGGTGCCGCAGCTCAAGGAAGAACATTTATCATCATTTCTTTATCATTTCAATGGAGAAATGATCATAAATGTTCTTCCTTGAGCTGCGGCACCCCGCTGTAGTCCCTAATGAACTGGCCTGAGGTCTAGTCGGTATAAAATATGATATTCACACATTCTTAGATATTAAAAACGGTTAAAGTCGTCTATTATCTAATTCCTGCTCTTGCTTGTTGTCTGTAAACCTTGGGGACTCTCTCCCTGGCCTTGAATACAGACCCTCACTTACTTCGCTCTCCTCCATATTTCGCTGCTGCACAGAGAGTTATGGGTCAGGTTACCCAGCATGCACTGCTGCTTGCACACTGCAACTTGCAACTTTTGCATGTTGTTTTGGCAAAGATAGATTACTTGCAGTAACTGGATTGCTAAGATGAGTTTTACCAGACTTTGTAAACGTGTCCTGTAGTAAAGAGCTGCCAGTCTGATGAATCAAGTCTGATGAATTGTTAATTATCATTATTGGGTTAAATGATTCAGATCCAGAGTGACGCGCTTTGGTTTCAAACTTCCACCTGTGTTTCTCTGGAGGATAAAAATGTCCCGTTTTCAAACTTCTTTTCCCTTGATTTGATTTTTTAAAGTAAAAACGTATTTATTCTTCCTCAGCGAAGTGAAATATTCAGAAATATTTTATTCATAAAGGACTTTGAAAACTCTTGGTGTCTGAGTGTTTTACAAGCACAGACATCAAAACAAACAGAGAAGTGAAATTGAGGATTACATAAAGGCTGCTCTGCTAAATGAGATTTTAGGGGTTCTTGGAGGATTCAGAGGAAAGTTAGTCCTAGAGGAGACGAACTGTCACCTCATGATTATTGTAGCTGTAAAATATCACCATAACGATGATCAAGATATTTGTGGAAAACAAGGATAGAGCAAAACAAAACTTCATAAACTTAACTGATAAATGCAAATAACTTATAATCATTATCTGTCAGTAATAATGTTAAAATGTAGGATTGAAGAGGATTTAAGACCGATTTATTTCTTCATGAAAATACAATCGAAGTCCATAATGGACTGGCCTGAGGTCTCCCTACAAACAAGCGTCTGCTGGAAGAGAGTAGGTGAGTTGTGTTTAGTCTCTTTGCTAAACAAATGAGTCAAAGTTAAAAAGATGTTTGGTGTCTAGTACTATGTCTGTGACCCTATATGTCCTGTTGATGAAGTTAGGTGCTGTTCTGAGCATTATTTGTGGCTATAGAGTGGCGTTTTGGTTGAGGGCGTGGCTCTCTGTATTGCTATCCTGCGGTCGTTACTAAAGTTGGTATAACTAGAGAAGCAAGCGGTCGGCAACATTCATCTCTGGAGGGGGGGTCTAACTCTGTGTTACGGTGGGTTTGACCTTAAATTAATTTTACGCCGGAATATCCCTTTAATAAGAATTCTAGTCCGTTTCATGACCAGTTAAAAAACTCCTTATACGGGCTTTAATCTCAACAAAGTAGCTGTCAGGATGTCAGCTGTCCTCCAGACCTCTGTAATTGTTCAGGTTGGAGTTTATCTATCTGAAGATGATTGATGTGGAGCTCAGATTTAGATTTCTGTTGCACTTCTATCAGACTCTGTATCTCACACGTGTAAGCAGCATCAGTCTGCAGTATTTCCTCCTCTTCCTCTGCAGCTGCACCTCTCCGGGTCTTTTAGGAGTATTCGTCCGATTGTAACGGGGCAGCGGTGCATAAAGCCGACAAGACTCAGAGCAACTGGTCTGTTTACAGCAGTGACCCGGCTAATTGAAAAGATCCCATAAACTCTGCAGAACAGGCAATGAAACTCCTCTGAGTTACGACCCCGCGCCTCACCGCCCTCAATAAACTAATCTGACCACGTGCTGTTTCCAACATCAGGACCGAGCGAGCCGGGTTTATCCGAGCCGGGGTCAGGAGCAAAGATGTAGACGGTCGTTTGTTAATCTGAAGATTTGCTCCGGGTGAAATGAGTACGAGGACCTCAGAGGAAAACCCTGAAGGAAACGAAGACGAGAAGCTGTATTAGAGGAAGTGTGCAGCTCTGGAAATTCTGTCTGATCTGATCATGAAAATTTCAGACAAACTCAGAGTCGACGGAGTGGAGTAAAAGAGCGTGGAGTTTTAGGTTTGTTTTTCAGCTCATTTTTCTTTACATTTATCTCAAAAGTTTCTCTCTGGACGGCTGTGTTATTGATGATGATGATGAACTCTTTTACACCTCCACGTTTAATCGGCCTGTAAAACACAGACGGAAAAATCCTCTCCCAGATGGTTTTGAACGCCTCACCGCCGTATTACCCAAAGCTGGGAGCGCTTAGGTTTTTGTTTCGCTGCTTATATTAAAAACACACAAATTTGTCTGAATATTTTTCCTGATAAATGACGCTTATTATGAGTTTGAGACTAAGGGGAGCTAATTAGAGATCCCAGCTCATCACAGCTCTGACACACTTTAGAAAAACAGAGCCGAGTTTCAGCGACGAGCAGAAACTCTCTGTCACAGTCTCACCACAATTATGGAGTTTAAAGTTTCATACGAAGTTTCCGCAAAGTTAAACAACCATGAAATAAATGATACGAGTTTAGAGTCGAGCTGAGGAAGGACTCGTGTCTGCCAGACTTAAGTGGAGTCATCCAGGCATGGACTGGACCAGTCCGACCCCCTAAGATAAAGGGTGTGACGAACAAATTAGAGGGTAGCTGTAATTTTTAAATCTCAGAGTTTAACTCCTGTATTCACGCCTGAAATAATCCTGTAATTTAATTTCTGACGACCTGAAAGGTGGTCAATTATAGCTGCAGAGCGTTGGCTGTGACAGAGAGACTATCATACTCAAACATACAGCTGTTCAGCAGGTTTGTGGACTTCATCAAGGAACATCTGTATCAGTCTGAACCTTCTTCTAGTGTACAAGAGTGCAAAAGTCTTAAACAAAAGCAACCATGCAAAAGTTACTATGACCGTAACCAGGAGATTAAAAGAGAGCCTGACTTGGTACAGAACTCAAATGTTTAAAAACCTGTGACTTAATTCATTAAACTTGCTGAAAAAACTGTATTTGCATTTAAAGTCTGAACCTCCAATAATGTTCTCATGTCATTTCCACAAGTACAAAACAAATTGGATTTCCACAAAGAGACTTTTTTGCCTATCTTCAAGTCTGTCACTTCATCAGTACAAACTTCAAGCCAACTCAATCAGAAACACTGGGGGACCAATTGATAAGTTTATAATTAATTTTACATTGATTAAAGGTCTTATGACATAGGTTTATAATAGTCTACCGAGTTATAACCAACACAATATTGATGGGCTTGTTGAACGATGGGAGGAGGACCTTCAAAGTGTATACAGTGAAGATGCTTGGGAGGGATGCATTCAGACTTTTTTTTATAAATATAAGGACACATATTTCTTTAATTGATGACACATTGTTGTGTTGTTGTAAGTGGAGTTTTTCTTTTTCTACCCTTCTTTTTGTTTGTTCCCCCCTCATGTTTTATCCTTTTCTTGTCATATTCTACCTCATTTGAGTTAAAAAGGTGTATAGTTCTATGTAAATTCTGAAAATAAAATAAATTCTATTAAAAGTTGTTTTTTAAGTTTTCAAAATTGCAGATTTTTCACGTTTAAATGGTAGAACTAACCTAAAAAAACTCAACACTTGTCTATAATTCTACAGTAGAAGTTAGTAATTTATTGAGATTATCAGTGAATTAGTTTTATAATATATAATGTGTGTCATCTCTAGTAAAAAAAAAAAAAAGGAATTCTTTAGAAATTGGACATTTTGTGGGCGGGGTTTACGTCCTGTTCTGCCATCAGTCACCAGGGGGAGCTCTCAATATTTTGGTGCCACTTTCGATGACTTTACTCTAACAGTCCATTCAAGTTTTCCAGAAATATTTTGAAGTAAAAAATAAAAGTGTGCAAATTAAAACTCCTGTGAGGAACGTTTGACTTGTGTCAACTTTGGCGCCCCCTGTGGACAAAGCAGTCTTTGCTTATCTCGAGCAGTTATTTATGACACCAAATCTCAAATTCTGGATTTATTGTGATTATTATTAATGCAAATCTAAAAACACGGCCCCTTTTTAAGCGATAAGTCTTGATTTGTTGTCTTGACTGATTTCAGACGATAAAAATAAGGATATAAAAATCTTCCGTTTTGTCGCTGATGGCTATTGTAATTAATCTGACGAGTCAAGCATTAAAGGCATAGTTTAATCACATTATTTTCAACTTGTGTTTTTAAAAAGTCTGAGATAATTTCGCTGTTGCTCCTCCTTATCGGGCCTGTTGAGTCTGCGATAACATGTTTGATTAAATACCTCTCCTGTCTTTGTAGCGCCCCCTACAAGGAGCGCTAATTCAGTGTGTGGAAGATAAAATGTTCCCGAGGGAGCCTGGACTCTCTCCCCGCTGCCTCACCTGAACTCACAGTCTGTCTTTATATCACTCACAAGCTGCACATTCCTGACAAATGAGGGTCATTAGGAGTTTGAGAGCGCGGGGAGCTAATTAGAGGTCTCAGATCAGTGCTGCTGCCGCTGCTGCTGTGATACACTTTGGTGAATACACAGACTCCCAGCTTCACAGGGACTTCTTAAACATCTGCACCGGTCCACCACTGGCTTCAAATAATGATTTTTTATGGCTGGTGTCGCTTTAACTTTCAGTGGAGAGTGACAAAGAGAGACAGGAGTTATATAATGAAGCTAATGTGTGATGTGAACTGACAACTTTGAGCGTGTCTGATGGAGTCTGGTGAACTCTCAGGACGCAGCAGACCGCTGCTCCTGAACAATTATTACGCTTATCGTTAAAGGTACGAGAAGTTTTCGCAGTCTGAGTTTCCCGAAGAAGAGTTTTGAAGAACCTGAACTTTTGGACGACTCAGCCAAAAGGTACAATGTGCTCACCTTTCCGTCACGTAGGGCTGTATTTACTTTGTTTTCTTGCTTGTGTCGGCAGTCGTGGCCAAAGGAGGATTCAGACAATTTTCCGAACTTTCTGGTTGGTTTCTACTGTCCGATATTGTAGCACGCTAACTTTGTTTGGGCTCCTGAACGACACGGGGGAGCAGCGTCTGCCTCACAACCAATCAGGTTAGAGGAGGTGGAGAACGGCTTTGTTTACAGTCAGAAAGAGAAAATGTTAACTACACAGACAAAAGAGAACACAGAGATATTGTTATATTATCAAATTTCATCAATAACTAATAACTATTGACTGATATTACAAGATTTTTTTGTAAACACTACAAAAAAAAAAAAAGATGCCTCTTTGATGAAATCCTGCCTACCCCACCTTTAAAGTGCAATTATCGCGGAACAAACATGTGCGTTAGCGGATTGCAATACTCGTAAGAAAGCCAATTATGATATTAGCTTCATCATGCCCCTTAAAACATTAGTGTCCGAGAGCTGAATAACTCCTACGTTACCTGCTTCTGCGACTACACCAGCAATGTTAGGCTGCAAGCTAGCACGCCCACGACTCAGAGGCGAATTGCTAATGAGCTACTGGAAAAGCCCCTCACATCATACATTTTTTCCACTCCGCAAAACCAAAACAACGCGTACTCCTTCTAAAGTGGTGACATAAGCCAAGTTGTGTCACCTTGAAAATAGTCTGATTTGAGTTTATAAACGAGAACTCGAGGCAGAGAAAATTCCTCAATCCTTTTTTGTAATCAAGGTAGTCAAGAAATCGTTTCAGCCCTACCGTCAAGTCAGCTTTTAATCAGATAAAACTTTAAAAACTGATGATCATGAGACTTGTACCGATTTTTGTACCAAGATATCAACATGCTCCTTTTTTAAATGGGTGTGTATGTGGCTTTTAGAGCTTTTGCAGCCAGCCTCAAGTGGACAAAGAAGGAACTGCAGCTCATATCACTTCTTCATTGACCCCGTCTCTCAAGACTCGAGTTTGATTGATCAGTATCATATGAATAGATCTCTTTGTCTCCTCACATTAATGTATTTATACCACATCATCTTTTTTAATATGTAGCTGCACTAAAACAAAACAACTAAGATCATATTCAGTACTGCAGGAAAGGTGCTGTTAACCACCTTTGAGAAAAGATGGACTGAAAATAACACAGACTGAAGATGACGCCAAAAGACCTGAATTCAAGAAAGTTGAAAAGAAACCTTCAAACACAGAAAAAAAACTTTGTATGAAACTTTAAAAGAAGGAGCAGAAATCTCCAGACGAGTCAGGAAGTTCAAAGATGAGTGGACCAAACTCTGAACTGTGAGGCTGACGAGAGAGGAAAACAAAAACAAACACTTTCTGAAAAAAAAGAAACTTTTGTTTTTACCGAAGACGGCTTCAATAAAACATCAAGATCGAGACAAACTAATGAAATGGGAACAAATGGTCGTAAACAAAAGCAGTGTGAAAAAAAGAGGCTGAAGAGAGAGAGACAAGTTTGAGGAAAAGAAGCTTGAATGAAATTAAGCAGAAGAAGAAAATAATCTTGACTTTGAACAGATTAAATTAGCGTACACGCCGATTCTGGATCAGTGAAGTTGTGGTGAAGCCTGAGAGCCTGAAGCTTCACTTTCAACATCATGAAGAGGATCAGGAGGAAACAGGAACTCAGGTCCATTACTGTCTGTTTTTGTCATTACATAAAGACATACACGGAGGCAGCTGAGAGCTAAACGTCTGCTTTCTCACAAAATCACTTCATTTAGTATTTCTGACCGTGTTTGATTTGAATCCCATCATCAGTTCGGAGTGTTAGAGAGCCTGAAGCTTCTGTGGGAACCGATTCAGACTGATCACATCAGATCAAATCAGAGGGACAAAAAAAATACGATAATTCTGCGGACTGGAGGCACGGGCAGATTTCCTCCGATTTCCCTGATTAACACGGACACCAAAGTTATTCATGCGTCCATTTTGGCTCCATGGTTCTTCTGAATAAAACATAAGAAGTGATGGTGAGAATTTAGCCTCAGCTGACTTTTGAGGACAGAAAGTTGAGATTTCGAAGCAACCGAAGAATCCAGATTCATAGACATAGAGGTGGGCTTGATTCCGACTCTCTGATGGATATCATTCTCCATCTTTCAATCTCAGAAAATAACAAATAACAAATAAAACGGATACCTCCCTAAACAATCATGCTAGGGTTATATTTTTAGGTATCCAGCTGGACTCGAAACTCCCTGAAATTCTCAAAAACTCGACCCTTTACCAACATCCATGAAAACAACAAGGATTATTTTTCATGCTATAGCGCCACCTTGTGGGTATATAGCACACCAACATTTACGTACAATGTAGGGCCGCACAATTTATCCTTTGAGCGTCGTTATCGCATTGTATGAGTACGCAATAGTGACATTGCAGAGCCTGCGATGTTGGAGGCGAATGAACTAACTAATTTCGATCCACCAATCACATTCGTTCTTTACTCAGTTGCCAATCAGACTACCCTGCCAGCCGTCAATCAAAATCAGAGAGGAGGAAACCACGCCCCTGCACATGGAGTGAGTCGCTGGCGCTGCTGGTGTTGAGCTGAGAAACGCATGTCCGGTGAGAATTACTTTCGGAACATTCCTCATCAATGTTTAGCCCCACAAATAAAAACTGTATGGGTTTGAAATTGTACATTTCCGTGGACTGCTCTACTATAAGCGGTGCGTGTTTCTGCGAGGTGCATGCAATCCTTGGCGTTTCTCAGCACAACACCGGTAACAACAACAACAATCGCAAAATGAGCAACGAACGAGAGAAAACGGAAAGTCAGTTATCTGGAATTATTTCGGTTATAAGAAGGATGACGTCGACTAAAACACGTTTTGTGTTTATCTGTTGCTACAACAACATCCAAGCACAATAAAAGCGACAGACAGAAGCCATTTTACTAACATTTTCAAAGAGATGTAAGATCAGAGCAGGTTAACTGTCCACATAAAGCATAAAGTGATATTCAGGTCATCTGGTGAAAATTCCTCTATTTGTTTATATCCCAACATTAATCGCAGGGTTGAAAAAATTGCAATGTTAGTTTTTTCCATGTCCAATCCGCCCGAAATTTCACATCTTTATCTACATACACGAATTTTAGTCAGAAACAACTCAAACCTCCATCTTTGTTGGACTGGATGTGAATGAAGTCCAGACTGCTGAGTGGAGAGCTGTCCATTAGCTCGGCCTCATCAGCTAACTTGGCTCTTTACTGGCTCTTCACCCCCATAAATCCATCCAGCAGGCCGTTCTGCCTCCTCATCAGAGAGCATCCAGTCTGAGCCGCTGATTTGGACCCTCATTAGATCCTTTATCTTATTAGCTCAAGTCTAACAAACACAAAGAAGCTTATTTGTGCAAAACTACAATTCCAAACAACATAACTAATTTAGTCTGACTGTCTTCTTGGAGAATCGGTGCAAACCTGAACTGTTATTTATTAGCAAAGTGCTTTTAAGGTTTCTAAAGAGAATCTACATCAGTGTCCAAAAGGTGGCAGCAGCCCTAATGTCGCCCCTCAAATCAAAATCTGTGTGGCATCATGGCGTTTTTAGTTTCAACAAGTCTGGAGACCCAAACACACCAAAGTCTTCGTAGTGTTTGTGGTGTCCTTGTTTATTTGGACTTTTTCCTCTTTCATAAGAAACACCAGGGAGTGAAATTAGACTTTGTCGAGTTTTATATGTTGATAAGGGACAAATACTCACACAGCAGACATCACAAACAGACATTTACAATCTATTTGGATCATTTAGCAAATATTTGTGCAGGGGCTCAGAATCAGATTCGTACCCAGTGAGCTGTTTGACGAGCTTGTCAAGGATGTTCAAAGTGGAAGGATTGGAAATGTCCTCAGATAGAGGCTGAGATGGAGAGGGGTAGAAAGATCGCCAGCTTGGCAGGTGATTGGCTGGGTCAAAGGTGTGTCCTGGAGATCAGCTGGGAGATGGTGACAATACTGCAAGTTGATATTGTGGTTTATTGTCTAGTTGCATCTATATTGTGACATTTTATCGTAAAAATCTGATATCATGGCCACCCCAGGTCTCGCTAAGTTTTTGGTTTTATTTTGTGAAGTTATGAAGGTCTGAATCGCCATTTTTAAATCTGTTTTCTTCTATTTTTGTTAGATGGAGCCATGAGTGATTGATTTTTAGCTCCTTCATTTCTCAGGTTAGTCTCTTTTAACTTTTATCCATTCGTCGACTTTAAACCTCGAGAAAACTTGAGGTTTTCGGTTCGGGTTGTGTCTGAGCTGCCCCTCAAAACTGAACTGAACACAACGCTCACAAACACCGACTCAACCAGGCGCTCACTCAGGGAAATTATTCTGATTTGTGCCGCTCAATAACTCATGTAAAGAGGTTAATAAAATAAACACCCCGGTACTTGACTCCACTGTCCTAGAGGCGGTAATGTTCGCTATTTAACACAGTTATAAATATGATTTCTCACAGCAGAGGGATGTAGGAGGATAAAACAACACAGGAAGACACAAACAGCAGAGTGTGAAGACTCCAGACAGATTACACAAACAGACAGACAGACAGACAGACAGATATTTTCAGGGACTTTTCAAGGTTTGATTGGCTATCATCTCTCTCTCTCTTTTTCTATGTCTCCCTCTTTTTGGTCCGGCGTACACAGGTGGGTTTGAGGAATCTGCTCCTCTCTCCACAGGAATGATGTTCTCCACCTGCCGTCACAGTCAAACTGACAAACCGTTCAAACCGTGAATTATCCTTTTAGTGAAACAAAACCTGAAGCTAATGATGTTTTATTCAGCAAGAAAACGGAATAATGAGTGAATAAATCTGGATTTTACTAATTAGCACACCTGCAGTTACTGGTGATAGAAGATAACGGAAGATAACAGAGTCGGAAATTCATCTGGAACACCCGCCTTAAGTCGGATTTCCGACTCAGAAAGTCCGACGATCCTCACCAACCCCAACTTGACGACGTCATAATCCAAGATGGCAGCGCAGTGCATCAACGCTAAAGAGCAACAGTGAAAGCTCTTGTAATTTATCATTTATTAGCACTTCTGTTTTGTTTTTGTGAAATTAAATAAGTGGTTTATGATGTACTGACCAACGTCTAACTGTGAACACTGTGCTGCGGTGTTTATAAGAGTAAAATACTGGGTTATATGTGTGTTTACAACTGGTATAGCTAACATCAACTAATAGCAACTGACAATTGTAAACAACAGCTAACAACGGCTAACTGTAGGCGTCCATCTTGGTTTTTCGGACTTGTTTACTTGAACGCCGTCAACTTGAGTGTAACGTCATTCCCAACTCTGACATCGGACTTCCGAGGGAAATGGAACACAGCATAATTTTGTCCATTTTGGCACACCGTAGTTAGCAGCGTCTTCATTTCTTCTACGACTGCAACACCATAATACCTTTGAGCGGCACATTTCACTCCTAAATGGCTGAGCTGACACGTTAGGGTCAAGATATAGGAAGAAGAAGCAGCAGCTGCTATCGCGCTAGCTTTTAAAACTGACATTCAACGTCTACTGTGAATCCAAATACATAAATAAATGTTAGAGCTTGTGTAGGGTGACCAAACGTCGTCTTTTACCGGGACAGGTCCTCTTTTTATGGGGCTGTCCATCTTTGTCCGGGAGAGTTTATAAAATCCTTCAAATGTCCACGGTTTTGTACGTTGGTTTCTATTTTGTGTCACATGGACTTACTGAGTTAGAAGCACATAAAAGACACTTGATCCGACCCGAAAAACTCTCAAACTAACTTCGTGCGACTCTGTGACTCCGCCCCCGTCTAGTCGTGTCCTCTTTTTGGGAAGTCAGAATATGGTCACCCTGAGCTTGTGCCTCTTTTCCAAACTAATTAACTTCACTTTAATACCTTCTCACCTGTTTTCATTCCCCTAAGTAATTTGCGATCTACAGGAAGTAGCACACTTCAAAATAAAAGCACAATCTGTTCCAAAAAGTAGTCCAAAATGACGTGCATAAGAGATTTTCAAATTGACGGTGCACCATTATGTCCTCACAGAAATAGTCGTCTAAGTGTGTGTGTGTGTGTGTGTGTGTGTGTGAGCACGTGTGGCGTTCGTCTGAGGAGTGGGAGTTTGTGCAGCATGGCAGCTGCCATGTTCACTTTCTGTTGTTTAGTCACATGCTGCTCCGAATTCACACAAACACACACGCTCACACACAGACACTAACAAGTCTACGCACACATAATCAAAGCAAACACCGTGACAAATAAAGAAACACTCACACTGTCTGATACCAACATTTACACACACGCACACACACAATCATTCATACACAATCAAACACAGACACAGAAATAGAAACATTCAAATACGATTACCAGCTGTACAAACTACACCACAACAAACAGGAAGAAACACACAAACACACACCTGTGTGGTCCACTTGACTCAAGATTTTACTGATTCATGACGACGGGGGGGCGGAGTAACTCTGGGAAGGTGGGTGATGATCTTAATCCCATTACAACGTTTATATTAAAAGGGATATTCCAGCGTAAAATTAATTTAGAGTCAAACACACCGTAACACAGAGTTAGATCCCCCCTCCAGAGATGAATGTTGTCGACCGCTTGCTTCTCTACTTATACCAACTTTAGTAACGACCGCAGGATAGTAATACAGAGAGCCACGCGCTCAACCAAAACACCACTCTATAGCCACAAATAATGCTCAGAACAGCACCTAACTTCATCAACAGGACATATAGGGTCACAGACATAGTACTAGACACCAAACATCTTTGTAACTTTGACTCATTTCTTTAGCAAAGAGACTAAACACAACTCACCTACTCTCTTCCAGCAGACGCTTGTTTGTAGAGAGACCTCAGGCCAGTCCATTACAGACTACAGCGGGGTGACTCAGCTCAAGGAAGAACATTTATGATCATTTCTTTATCATTTCCTTGAAGTAATAGTCCATAATCGACTGGCCTGAGGTCTCACTACAAACAAGCGTCTGCTGGAAGAGAGTAGGTGAGTTGTGTTTAGTCTCTTTGCTAAACAAATTAGTCAAAGTTAAAAAGATGTTTGGTGTCTAGTACTATGGCTGGGACCCTATATGTACTAACCTCAGTAAAACATGGAGTAGTTCCGTTTAATAACAGAACCTCATTGGAAAATTTGCTGATTTAACTTTACTGTGCTCTTGTTAACATATATTAACTCGACAGCACATATATTCATACCTGTTAACAAAATCATGATTTTATAGATAATTCGGCTCAATAAAAACACCTTTACCATTTCATTTTAACTACAGTATAAGTTCCTTGGCACCGTAGACGTCCTCGCCAACAAACAAACACAGACTCTGTTTACACACAGTAACTGCAGAATAATCCTGCATGAAGACGGAACAATAACGTTTATACTGTTGAGCCCGATTCTTTTCCCAACATTGAGACAAACTCACAGCAGCTGAGGTGAAACTTCAGAGATTTAGAAAAGACGGACTTACACTCAGAGTTTCAATCTGTGGCCTAATCTATATTCGACACGAACACATTCAGAGCTGGACGCCTCCCAGAACAGAGCTGAATGGCTGTTTGATAACACGCACGTCCTGCCAAAGTCTCAGCGTCTAACTTTAAGAGTGTAGGAGGAGAAATACAACGGCATGAGGAGAAAAGAAAGAGCATCAATTTCTGAGTTCAGAAAGAGCCTCAAAGATGAATATTCAAGGATAAATAAGATGACGGTGGAAAATCACCTTTTAAAGCTACAATCAGGAGTTTTTCATCGGTTATGAAACAGACAAAAATGACTCCATTAATAACAAAGCTGACTGTTTCCATAAAGTGATTCCTCATTTAACACAGTTACTCATGCTGTGTCACTCTTGTACGGTTGCATGGATGAAGAAGTTATCTATAGAAACCAAAATCAATTCTGTACACGTCTGCAAACATGTTAATTCCTGCTGTAAAGTCGTTCATTTTAACACTGGGCTGAATGGAGACTCCTCCTCCACGCCCTCTAGTGGACACCTGAGGAACTGCAGGTTGCTGCTTGATTTAAATCAAACACAAGTGTCTGAAATGAGGCTCTGAAGTTTATAAAAGAATGAGACGGCTTTAATAATGTTGGTAAATCTAAACAAAAGATGGATATACAGACAGTTTTAATCCACGACGCACAGGTGTCTCAGACTTTTATGGCCTGTATTGACGAAAACTGTGATAGCATTAGTTTTACAAGCTGTCTGCTGTGTCAGACTTTTTAGGTTTGAGTTGAAAAAAAGCCCCAGAGCTTCATCCACCTTTCAAACTAAAACTTGAATCAAGTAAACTTACCAACACTGGCACCTCCTCCTTCTATGACGTCCAAGTAGCAGCTTAGCTTTGACACTTTCCAGTCCAATCACCATTAGAAAAAAATATATATATATCCATTTCCTCTCCTGCATTAAACCTCCAAATCTTCACTCCCTTCCCTGTGATCCACTCATCATTCCTGTTCGTAGTCAGCTGGATTATCACCTCTTTCCACCAAGTGGTAAAAATCCTTTCCAAACATTTTCAAACTGAGGGGAAGTTGGTGAGGGTGGCGCCAAATGTCCCTCAAAGGGGTGCAGCTTTTTTAGATGAAACTGAAGATTTAGAGAACGTTGACTGGGCTCTTTAACCTCCAAATATCAGGTACAGGTTAAATATGTTCATTTAATTCAGATCCAAACTCCTCAAAAATGCGTCTGAAACTGAATCCTTCAATCTTTAACAGGATAGCTCCCCCCTGTTACAAACACAAACTTGGTTTCCCCCTAACCAGGAAGTGTTTAGCCCCTCCCCCTTTTTGTGCATCTCCAGCTGAAGTCCAACCTTTTCTTTTTAGGGAGTGGACAGATTGAAACGAGTATAAATGTGTGTTTTAAATGAGGATAAATGGTCCTGCGGCACTCTTTGTGTTACAGATCTCATTAAGCTGTCCTCTAACTCCTGCAGCCTAACAGCCCAGAGAGAAGATTCCAGTATATTTCTTCTCTACTTTTGTCAAAGCGCTCAATAAATCTGGGCCTGGTTTGTGTGTCTAAACAGTGGAAACTCTCAGTAAATCCATCACTCACTGTCTGCGGCCTGATTGATGTTTCCACCGGGAGACTCTGTGATTGAGAGCCACTGCTGGCTCACAGCACTGATCCCATATTAAAGTCCACTGACTGCTGTATAAATAATTTAAGCCCTGCTCTTTTAACAACAGCACTTCATGCACTCCGTTAAAATGAAATGAGATGTAAGAAAAGATGGGGGGACGATGAGACGAGTCGGGATGCAAAACTGTCCTGTCGAAACACGCCGAGGACACCCTGAGGGTCCTCTGCACTGTGGAACGACACCAAATAAAGAGTTTTATAGATCTAGAAACAGGCGGAGTAGGCAGAGTCACATTCAAAATAAAGACGAGCATCTATTCAGCTGTTTTCTATAACCTTATGTGTTAAAATGTGTTTTATTCATATGTCACCAGTTAGCCTCTGCAGGAATCTAATGTTACGAACTAGGTTTTTGAAACGAGAGGTATCAGACCATCGAACGCAGCGCAGATGCATCTGCAAAGGACTCGCTCTGTCGTAACCATGGCAACATCAGATCTGGTTCTGCTCGAGGTCTCTGCCTAAAATTGTGAGTTTTACCTCAGGAGAATTTTAGTTTCTAGTCCATAACATGATCTAAACCTGCTCTAACCACGGCAACTTTTAACACATCCGTCAACAGACTATAGGTGTTTTTGTGGCGTAAGGACATAAGGACAACCCCTGTGATGGTACATTTCGGCTGTCTACCTCTAGTCTTGAGTCTGTGTCTGCAGGAGGTTTCTGCCTGTTGATGTGAAAATAAAAAAAGACAATTTCAATTAAAAAAAATCTCCACAAACACTGTTTGGAAGAGGCCCACCAAAACAGACCGAAGCACAGGTGTACCAGTCTGTAAAGGAAGACGGCAGCTTAACTAAAATATGGTTCTGTTCAAGGTCTCTGCCTAAAATTGTGAGTTTTCTCTCAGTAGAATTTTAGCTTCTGGTCCATAACATGATCTAAACCTGCTCTAACCACGGCAACTTTTAACACATCCATCACCAGACTACACGTGTGCACCTACGTGGTCTTTTTGTCGGCTGTGTTTTTGTGGCGTATTTGTGTAAGGATGTCAGCTCCGTTGCAGTATCGTATCGAGAGCAGCTCTGCTAAAGATATGCGGAGAGTCTATTTTTGCTGCTCTGCCGTTCTAATGCGCATCAATCCACACAGAGAAGATCGTTTTAGACAGGAAGTCAAGCATGAAAAACGTGCATGTCATCCGGTATTTCAAAATAAAACAGCATATGTGAACTCCCGACTGTGTATCAGTTGGTGTAGCTGAGAAATCCTTCCTGGTTGTGGATTTATCAGTAACACAGAACAATCTGATGGTCGATCCCTGATAAAGGAACAGAGTTTACTTTATTAAACACCAGGAAACCTGCAAAAACACAAAACTGTGAAATCAGGTTGCTTTTCACAGACAGTAGAGGCTCAACAGTCACTGAATTATATCTAAATTATCAGGAAATCGACCACAGAAAGAAAACAACCTGTTGTGATCATGTTGTTTCCTCTATACTGAGCCCAGCTGACCGGTGCTGCACTACGCTGCTGCTACGCTACAAACACGCTGATCCTGTATGCAATAGACAATGCTGCTCTACGGAGCAAATACAAAACATGCTCAATACAGATCCTGTATGTTTTCCACTTGAGAGTCGTGGTCTAAACCTGCTTTAAACTGTATCGGGTATCTTTTGTTTTAATTCGGTGCCTTTCATTTACCTCTTTATGTGATGAAATGATCCAAACCTTCACCTCTTCACTGTTTACAGACATGTTCTGGTCAGATACTGGGATGTGAGGCCTGGTTAGACTCAGGAAGAGAGGCAGCAGCAGAGTCTGAGAGTCTGCAGTCTATCAGGGTTTGAGCTGAAGCTGTTCAGTCTGATTAATGTCTGAATCCTCCGACAGGATGATGAACAGAGTCACTGTTCTGGAGGAGAAGCTGCTCGCTCTCAGATTGATCTGTTTTGTCTTTGATACTTTATTATTGGGCCTCCTGTGCAGCTGCTGTCTCATGGACCGGCTGACTGATGTTGTATTAGTGCGACGCTGCAGCAAAGATGTTTTCACCCGGATAATGATGAATCAAAACGCTACCACGTGGCTTTTTGGTCGGTTTAATCTCCAGACATGCTGTATGTTGCAGTATTAGAGTGTCAGATTTATTGGCATTAGCTACAATCGAAGGAAATCAAGAGCTGGAGAGGTTTGCAGCAGCGCTAACACACTGTATCCAAGGTTCAGACTCACATGTCCTCGTTGGGCGACCATAACTCCTCTCTAAACCAGAGTGATGTCAAATCTGAAGCCTGAATATCCAGAATAGCCTCCCTCCCTCCCAAAACTCCCCGGTCCCTTCAATTATTCAGCTTTGGCAATGAGGATGAATTACTCCTCCAATCTCAGGCTCCAAAAACGGCAACAGTCTCATTATGATTTTAATGGGTCTGCTACAAGAAGGATGAGGGAGAGGAGGAAGATGATGGAGGACTGGACGGGTGGAGGCCTATTTTTACTGTCACATATATTCTCCTATTTTTGGTGACGGATCATTTGACTTCTTTGGTGAATTTTACACCAGAGCCCGAATAAAACGAACCAACCCGTCACCGAACGCCGTCTCTGTGACCGGTGAAGTTTCAGCCTCTCTGTTGTGAAAACTTGACCGACTCCTCCGAAGTTTTAACTCCCTGACTTCAGATTCTTCACCGCGGGGACGGGAGCCTCT
This sequence comes from Xyrichtys novacula, assembly GCA_962446985.1. Classification (NCBI taxonomy): domain Eukaryota; kingdom Metazoa; phylum Chordata; class Actinopteri; order Labriformes; family Labridae; genus Xyrichtys; species Xyrichtys novacula. The sequence continues at coordinate 1,545,911 of OY660885.1, read as the reverse complement.
CTCCTCTTTATTGATTGTGGACTCAGGCTTATGCTTCGCCTGAATCGCCCATTTCATTATGCTTCGCTCGAGGTTTTATTGCTTTTAAGGCACGAGGCTCCAGGGGAGACGCGATTAGCTTATTGCTTTGGCGGGATGGAGCGGCGTTGGCTTATTGCTGGAGTCTGGAGGTGGAGTCTGAGCTGGTTCAGCAGAAGTGAACGCAGACTGACATCTGTATCGCTGCAGTGCAACAAAAATGACTGACGGTAAAACACCCTCGCTTGTTGTCGGCGGCGTCAGGGAGGGGGGAACCCTCGGAGAGTACGGGTTAAACACTCGCCATTTTTCAGGGGGTGAGGGAACAGTTTTGGGATTCTCATCATCACTCATGAGCGTACCTCGTCAATTACGTCACTGTACGGAATTGTTAGCATGATAATTTGGGAGGGGATGCCGATCGAGGAGGAGTGGCTACAATCAGTGCGTTTACATGCAGCTAAGAAAATCGAATTATTGACCTGAACGTGTTCTCCTCCCAGAAACTAGGGGGCGATATGGGTCTTTTCAGCGGAATATGCCAATGAGTCAGAGTCTTCCTGTCCAGGTAGGAAAAGCAATGATGGACAGGAACAGAGACTCGTGTCACTCTTTGCTGCCACCATCGGAGGTCGCTAGCCCCACTGAGTCAAGTTCCACGACAAGCGATATTAGCCGACAACCCGAGGATGGACAGGAAATAACCTGCACGACTCACAGGAAGCCAGCAGAGATCTTTAAATGCTGCCTGGTTCGAATATTCGGCTGAGATGGCCTCGGTTTAGCAAGGTCGTCGTGAGAGACGAAGGAGTTGATGGACTGAATTGGCGAATTTGACGAGATCGAAGTGAAGTGACTGAAAGGCAATCCTGGAAATGCCAAATATGCGTGTATAGAAATCCAAACCATGATTCTCCAAATATGATCAGAGGTGACAGGATCGAAGCCGAGTCTGTCACGGTTGATAAAACAAAGACTTCTCTAAAACTGAACCGATGAGGCGCCTGCAAACTCTGAAAAGTCGAGTTATTCGTCGGAGACCAACAGTTCTGGGAAAATATCACCAAACTTCAGAAAACAGTGTTTAATTCAGCACCAGCTGTGGCGTCTCGAACCAACAGAAGTGAAGTTGATTATGACTCTGTGATTATCATCATCATCCACTCACCAGCTGATTACGTCTGGCGACGCCTGGAACACCTCTTCATCCCTCTGCCCGCTTATTTTTGGCCTCGGTCGTTTCTTCCTCTCCGTCTCTCGCAGATTTCGCTCCTTTCTCCTACGCCCCCCCCCCCACGGTCTCCTCGCCCTCCTGTGCGGTCTCGGCCCCGCCTCCATCAGTGATTACACATGACCCTGAAGTAATTAAGCTAAGAACACAGACGGGGGATTGGGGTCATAAATAAACAACTGTAAGTGATATTAAAGTATCGGGGCGAGCGTTGGCAGAGGGAAACACATCGTCAGGAGTTTTTCTGATGAACTCCGACTGAGCAGCACTTCTGACTAACCACGAACGGTCTCTGTGGCACATGATCCAGTCAGACTTCGGCGAGGATTATCAGGCCGCAGCGGAAACATTAATCCGACTTTGAGAGGCGAAAGTTGAAAAGAGAGAACGGGACTTAATACTCTTTAATAAAAGAAAGTGAATGTTTGAGTATTTGACATAATCGATCTTCAGGACGGACCATCAACCTTCATTTTTGAGTTAGAGTCTGTTTCCATAAACCAGCGGTCGACAGATATCGGTTTTTCATGTCCAATACCGACACTGAAAAATGAAGAACTCAGACACAAAACTTTTCTGTTCACTGAAAACTGAAAGTTCAGGAGATTACAGTCGACCTGTTACACTGAGCCAATCAGATCGTGTCATGGGTGGGGCTTAAGGTGAGACAAATGCTGCAGAAAACAGACGCTGAAGGAAAGACATGGCAGCAGAACGAAAGAGGAGCACTGCGCTGTGGATAATCGACAGATAAACACTGTTTGCACTTATTTTCCTCAGTCATGTTTGTCAATATTTGCAGAGAAGAAACTAACCACAGCTCTGTCTTACCCCCAATTTTGCATCTGGAACATCTACGAAAAGGTCGTATCCTCCGATTGTAGCTGATCGTAACCATTCAAGTTAACGTGTCGATTTACACCGACTTCTTTCCGTTCCTCTGCGGATCGCCGGACTCCTCAGCTGATCACAAGAGTTCTATTTTTTCTGGACGCCGGAGCATGGCGGATAAATTCAGCACAGATTAACCCGTGCTGGAAAGGAAGTCGGGCACAGACACAAAATAAAACATCCGGCTTCTTTTCAAAATAAAACACTCCGTGTTTCAGGAGGATCGTACGAACAGACGAACAAGTGAAAGGTTTATAGACAGTGTTTGAGGAGATGCTGATTCTAGAAGTCTAGAAGTAGATTTCCTCCTCTGGAAGGACACAATCTACTGCTTATATGTCTATGTGTCTGTCTTTAGCGAGACAACTTGTTATGGTGCACGTGAATCCGCTGATTCTTGTGATTTCTCGCGATTCCCGCTGTTCATAATCCGCCACGAAAATTGCCTCACCAACGGATCCAGTAGGAACTGGCGGATGGCAAAAGTTGCCGCTGATCCGGATCGGAGCCGTTCCGGATGCGGTGAGAACTGGGGGTTAAAGACACACCGTCCAGGACTAGTGAGGCTGCTGATGCTCTAGCATTTATAATTTTCTGTATAATTTTATTGGACTAAAGAAAATATAAAGAAAACTGGGAGTAAAAATTTGGCACCAGGTGCAGCAGCCTCGTTAGTGTAAAAATGCCTTCAGTGGACACAGGCCCTGAGAGTCAAGGTTTTATTTTAATCTTCACACACTGTACTCTGTTCTCTGCACAAAACTATCAATATGAATTAAAAAAATATGTGTTGAGTTTGTAGCAGGTAGTTTTTTCCTTATAGCCCAAAATACCAAAGTACTTACATACAGGTATTTCTTCATACTGAGCTGAATGCAACAGTTTAGAGACAGATGTATCACCAGAATGAGACTAAGAACATGAGAAGATGCATCATCAAACTCCGTCAAAATGCTCAGATTAGAAAGCTGCTTAATAAAAGAGAATCTTTAAAGAGACAGTCCGTGAATTTATGTGCAGGATTCCCATGCACAGTTTGTTCCTGCATGCAAACTGCACAGACGCAGCGTAGACCGGCTTGTTAGCGTGTGCAAAACTGAATGACGAGCAACACAGTGAAGAGGAGCAGCAATGAGATATGAGACTGTCGAAAAGAGAGAGAGAGAGAGGAAAGGCGTCAGGGAGGAGGAGGGAGATGCATGACATCACAGCAGATGGGTGAGGTAACGTCTGTGACACAGAAGCTGAGCAGCGAGAGCAGACAGACTCATTTCAGGTTTCAGAAGAGAGAGAAGCGGTGCTGCAGGTTTGAACGTCTGAAAAAACAAACGAACGACAAAAATAGAAGAAAGAGGTGAAGCTGACGTATCTGATGTCATTCTCAGAGAAACTTGAGAAATGTTGAAGATGTTTGTTTAGCATTATTTGTGGCTATAGAGTGGCGTTTTGGTTGGGGGCGTGGCTCTCTGTATTGCTATCCTGCGGTCGTTACTAAAGTTGGTATAACTAGAGAATCAAGCGGTCGACAACATTCATCTCTGGAGGGGGGGTCTAACTCGGTGTTACGTGTGTTTGACCGTAAATTAATTTTACACCGAAATATCCCTTTAAGCAGAGAGCTTTCTTTAATTTGGATCTTGGCATGAGTATTTACCACATGTTGGCCACCCCAACAGAGGCCTTTGCCCGGGTTTGGCCACCCCAGTCAAAAAGTCTGGCTCTGCCCCTGTTCCCTCTATCGGACTGTTCTAAGTTTCACACAGAGGTCACCGCCTGGACTTCTACATCATCCCAGCATCTTTAAATGAGTCAAAGGTTGCAGGAGGTCTGTGCCTGAAAAGTCTAAAGTCCGACTCTAAGACCAGAAGAGAGCAGGAGAAACAAACATCATCATCTGTTAAACACAGAGCAGTGATTTCCTCCATGAACTGGTGCTGATCCTCGCTCCACAAAGACGGGCTGGATGTCTGCCAGTGGTTTTAATCAGTGTCACACAGCGCTGCAGAGGCTGTTTGCACCTATCGTCTGTCTGCAGAGACGATGATGTCATCTGAACTCAGGTGACTCCAACACGAGCGGAGAGTGCATCTCAGGCGTCTGACAAGAAAACTCTGCTGCTGCTTTTTCATGAGGCAGGGAAGACCTCAAAAAAGAGGGAATTATGGGTAGAAGGAGGGAGGAGACGGGGACAGAGGCCGGTTCAGGACACAGATTGACAGTCCTGCCGCACCGGGTCGAGTCTTTTCTATTCTTTTCACTTCTGTTTTTGGACCCTCAGTGCAGGCTGGGTGAGCTGGACGCTCTTCTGCTGCCATCTGCTGGTCACAGTCGATCATTACAAGCAAAGAGGCTCACTCTCACAAGAGGCAGGATGACATTTAGGGAGGATTTTGAATCATGATGCGTTCACTGTCTTTGGTTAAAACGGATACTGAGTTGTTCCACATGACTAAACCGAATAAAGGGGAAGTTAGGGGGTCAGAAATATTTTACACAAAACATCAAGTCCGGTTGTTTTTTTGTGTTTGACACGGTAATTTGTGTTGTTGTTAGTTTAGCTCAATAAGCAACAGCTGTGTTTGCTTCATGAGTAAAAAAGTCTAAGAGGCTTTAAAAGGATGTTAGTGTTGATGGACTGAGAATAAAGAGACTTTTAATCTTATTTTTAAAGTTTTCTGTGAAGCATTTTCTGTTTTTACTCATTTAGTACGAAGCAGAGCTGACCGTCTGAGGTGATTATTGAAGACTCGAGTCTTTTAGTGAGATATTTATACAATCTTGGCAAAAATGAAGTTTCTTTAAAGTGGATTTTAGGCTTTTTTGTACATTTCTGGATAGAAATAAACTTCACAGATGGAGATTTGAATGCACACAGTATATACTGTATAATGCACATGGTTTGTACTCACATTTAAGAATATTTGATACTTGCAGGAGGATTATCAGCTCGGGGGTCTAGGTCCAAAACTGGATCCTGGAGCCAAATTTGGGTCACTGTTGTCGTCGTTAAGGGGGCGATTTTGTATCTTGAGTTCAGATCATTCAAAGATCAGTTGTTTTAGTGAATTAAAGTGCCCTCTACTGGAAAGAACAGGTACTGTGTTTACCTGCAAATCAAATCTGAATTGTTTTCTCTGCTGCAGCACACAGACCTTAAATTTCTTGGTGCATTTAATGATCTGAGTCTTCGGTCTTCAGTGGCAGGAGGGGTGAGCGAGGGCGTGTTTTAAGTCACTCACTGTACCTTTAACACGTCTTGTTTACATGTTCTTTGTGTGGAGACCACCTGTTACAGAGCGGTTGGGTTTTCCCCTCCAGCAGGATGTTTAGATCTGAACCAGGTCTGAATCTTTCCTGGCTTTGACCTTTTACTCTATTCCCTGTTCTCTTTATTGTGCACTGGTCGCACACGCGGTGTCAACAACGTCTGACCTCTGACCTTTTGGAAGAACAATCCAATTCAGCTCCAACAAGCAGGACGTTATTCTGGGTCTGTAACCTGGAGCTTTGACGTGGGGTATAAATCAAGCTCAGAGTTCCCAGTGCTGATCCAGATCCAGGAAGAAAACCGTCTCACTGTCATTATCAGATCATCCTTCAGGAGCTGCAACAAGTCCAGCTGTCCCTGCAGACGAGTCATAACTCGACTTCTCCGACCTCCTGTCCAGCTGAAGTCACTCCTCTGAGATAAATGTGATGTTAGTGCTCATAAAATATTACGTCTTCCTCTTTAGGAGAGATTTTTAAAACCCTGGAGATAATAAAATAAAACTTTCAGGAGCTCAGAGTACTCAGACCCCTAAAAAACTCTCATGTTTTGGTGTTTTATATCTCTACACGTCCACCTACAGTCTCCCGTACTGTACGCTCCTCAAACCTGAAGCTCTGCCAAGTCTCCAGGTCACACTCTGTGGTCTGCTGGATCTCTTGGCTTCAGTAAAGTAGCAATAAAAACCTGGAACTTTCTAGAAGCTCTTATGGCCTCTAACCCAGAGTGTCAAGATGGGACCAAATCTGAGCAAAATACTATTTAAAATCAATTAAAACACTCCGACTTTATACTTTATCCCCACTGCCCAAACCAAACAGTGATTACGTCTGGAGGAGGGAGAAGAGCTGAAGGTGGGGCAGAGAAAAACTGAAGACAGAAGAGACTGCACTCCTCTCTGTCTTTGTTTCTTTGTTTCTTTGGCTCTAAAATAAAGAGAAAAACTCGAACTCTCTCTGTTCTGTGTCTTCTTTAAAGACGAGGCAGCTGCAGAGATGATTGAGTGACTGTCAGACCTGAGGAGTCAGGCCAAGGACCTGGACTGGAGTCAGACCCGAATACACATGATGATGATGATGATGATGATGATGATGATGATGACTTGTTAAGTGCTGGATGCTCTGACTTATGATAAACACCATGTAGCTCCAAGTTATGATTTAAGATGAGACCAGCGGTACGAACAAAACAGTGTCTTCACTTTAGTCTGTTAGAGTTTGATATCATCAGAAGAGTTACCATGACACTTTGTGTTTTGATTTTTGTTGGTTAAACTTGGTTCAAAACAAAGTTTGGACTTGAATTTGACTCGAGACAAGACTTGTGATTTTCTTTAAAAGACTAGAAGTGCATGGAGTACAATAGAATAGAATAGACTACAATAATATGTAAGAGAGAAGAATAGAATAAAGATTTGATATTAATTCTGTGTTCGAGTTTCCTCGGGAGTCAGACGTCGGAGCTGAAAATGATGTCACACCCGAGTTCCCAGCATTTCAGTTACCAAGTCGGAAAAAAGCAAAAATCGGAGGTGGAAACAAGATGGCTACGTATACGAAAGTTATTTTAGCGCTGGCCTTGTATTCGGACAAGACGAGTGCTAAAATGATTCTAATGTTGCTTTTGGATGGATGGAGAGTCTGGTGATTACCAATAAACTGCACCTGTCTGAGCTTCACACACTTAACTCACGCACACCTGAAGAACAGGAAATGGAGGGTTGATGGAGGGTATGACAAGAGGAGAACAGAGTGTAACAAAGAAGAATGGAATCATAAAGAATGGACTTCAATGGAATTAAAGAGTCATACAGAATGAAGATGAAGGGTAACAGAATAGAACAGAACAGAATAGAATAGAGTAGAACAGAATAGAAAAGATAAAAATGTATCAAAGCAGAATGGAATCATCAGGATTGGATTTCAAAGGAATGAAATCGAGTCATTTAGAATGACGGGTCATAGAATAGAAAAGAGCATCGCCAAAACTGCTGCTTCTGTGGGCCGTTTACAGTCAGTGAGGTCAGAACCATAGATGTATAGATATATAGAAATGCTAGATGTCTTACGCACGCTGTTCGTCAATGGAGACCGATTTTCTAACGGTTTGGTTCAGCGAGTTCAGAGCATTTTTGATCATGTAGATTACTCACCTCCTGTTAGCTTCCATAGCGCGTACTAGAATGGTTTACTGGAGTAAGATGGCCGCCGTGTAGGGACACCGGTGACTCCGCCTCCAGTCATCTAGGCTTTCTGTGAGGACTGGTCCCCAGTCCTCCAGTTTTGCTCCTCTTTGCCCTCCCCTCTCGGGCTGTCTTCCCCCCTTTATCCACTTCGCCTGAGCGGCGCTGTAGGCTGCTCAGGATCCCTCTCTTCACTTCCTGCATGGGTGGCACCGCGGGAGCTGATCACCTGCTGCTAATTCCGGTCTGATTACCTGCCTACAAGAGCCCAGGGAGGAATCTTCTCGGTGCCAGCTGATTGCCTGACTAAGTGGTTCGTTCACTACGTTTGTGCTGGCCTTAAGCCTCTGCTCCCCTCACGGAGATTATCTTGTGCTTCATTTTTTGATGACTGTTGTGGATTCATGCTCGTTTTACCCCTGGACTAGCTCCTTCTCTCTTTCTCGTTTTTTCCAGGTCTCCACGAGCTCCCGCCACCACCACCATCATTGCTTTGTTCACTTTTTACTCACATGTAAATAAAAATCACTGTTTGTTGAAATCCTGATCTGATTCAGCCTCTGCTCTGGGTCCACCTATTCACAACACCTAACACTTTCTTTTACATATCTATGGTCAGTCCCAACAAAAGTGGTCCAGAGACGGAAAGCCAGGACCTAAAGATCTCACTGGACCACCACTGGACATGTGAGCATCAGAACTGGATTATGAAGCGATGAAGGGGCGTGTCCCAGAGGAAGGAGACGACACGGGTTCAACATAAAAGGATAACAGCGAGAAAATAGTTTAAGAATAATCAGTCATTAAAACTGCATCAACACAACAGAGCTGCTCTTCCCTTTAAGGAGACAGAGACGGTCCCGTAAACACCTGATAAATATTTGACTGCAGCTGTTCGGCTCGGTCTCAGCTGAATTACAGTCTCAACCGAAGCAGCTTCTAGAAAGATCCAAGTTTTAACGGCTGCTCGTCTGAAGCCAGCAGAGGCAGCAGACCACACAGTCAGAACCACGGCTCAGAAACGGGCGAGTCCAGGTTTCTGGGTTTCAGGTCTGCTGCCTCAAGAGCCTCATTTAGACGGCTCTGAAAGTCCGCTGAAGAAACACGGAGGATTCAAGTTTCAAACATTTCAGGAGACGTTTATATTCTGCTCGCTCTGCTCCCGACTGTATCTGAGAAACAAACAAACCTCCTCCTGACTTTGACGATAAAATCTGCTGTTTTTGTGTTTGTGAGTCTCGAACATGTGTGTGAGTTTGTGGGACACCTTGACCTCTTTCTCTCTGCCTCTAAATCACTCATCGGCCGCGTGTCTCTGCTGATTATTACCGTTTCCTCCTACTGTACAAGTGTGTGCGCGAGCTTCTCAAAGGGACAGTATAGCTGAGGAAAACAGGAAATGACAACATCTACAGCGCACACTTTCACAGATCATAACAAGCAGCATGAGCGTAAACACAGCGGCTCAACGCCGGCACACGGATCGAGGCGAAGTACAGTTCAACTTTAGTGACGGATTTTTGAATTATTTCTCTAGATTTGAAAGAAATTTAATCAAGAAATAGTTCACTATATTCTTAATTCTGAAAATATTTACTTGCTTTGAGTTTGGCGCCCCCTGTGGATGAAGCAGTCTTTGCTTCTCTTGTCCTCTACATGCTGAAGTTCAGAAAAAGAGTTTAAGAGTTATGAATCAAAAACCAACAGTCTTGTTCTTCAACTCAGAGAAGTTTTAAATCTGACATGTCAGACTGAAATGATAATGCGCCCCCTGGTGGTTGTTTTTTGTCAGTACAGGAACTTTAAAAAGCTCAACAAACGTCCCCTCAAAGGTTGGATATTCACGTCCCTGTAAACCTTCGTATTTAAAGCGTAACGGTACAAACTCACCAGAGACGCCCTCCCACTTCGCCAGCGTCACTCGCCTCGAACCCAAAATTCTCCCCCACAAAAAAAGACAATCAGAAACGTTGGCGAACTTTCTTGTTTGCACCGCCGCCCTCATTTTCAGACGCACAAAGCTGCCTCTGGTTTTACCCGGCGCACCTGGTTCCAGTCACCTGAGGCCAATAGCTTTAAGCACATCAAGTCAGGGCTCCACCTGGTGTTCGATGAAGTAATTACACCCACAACGCAGAATCAGTCTGTGTCCCAATAACCCGGAATTTCCACTGCATCCAGAACGGCTCTGATCAGGAACGGCTGTGATTTTCGCCGTACGCCAATTCCTACTGGAAACATTTGTGAGGCAAACTTTGTGACGGCAGGAATCGCAAGAACTCACAAGAACCCGCGGATTCACGTGCAATCATGCGATAACGAGTTGTCGTTCGCGACATAGGCTAACCATATACATGCAGGAGATTGTAGAAATCTACTTCTAGACTTCTAGAATCAGCATCTCCTCATCCATGGTGTCGTCGGGACGAAATGACGTCTAAAAACCTTTCACTTGTTCGTCTCCGCCCGTTTGCATGGTGTGAAATAGGATCCTCCTGAAACATGCTCTGGCGTCCGGGTAAAATAGAACTCTTGTGATCAGCTGAGGAGTCTGGTGATCCGCAGCGGAACGGAAAGAAGTCGGTGGAAATTGAAACGTTAACTTGAATGGTTACGATCAGCTACGATCGGAGGATACGACCATTTTGTAGCCGCTCTGAATGCGGTGGAAATTGGGGGTCAGAGATGAATCAAAGAAATAACCTAGATCAGATATTTAGGAACTACTTTCTGAAGTTAAACCTTCTTCTTTGTTGATTAAATCTCCTCGTACAGAAACCTGGAGGCTCCTCTGAGCTGCTGAGCGCTCCAGGTCTCCTGGGAGTCGGTTTGATTGCAGAAGCCTGGGCTGGTGGTTCTCCTGGACTCAGACGTGACCATTAGATGGTTTAGTCTGGGCTTGAAGGTTTGGCAGCTCCGAGGAGGTTCTTGTAATTTGAAAGTTGCTGGTTTGAATCCCTTACACAGCTGTGAACATCTACGGACATATGAGAAACTCGGAGGTGACTCAGCAGGTGTTAGAAACCTCTGAGGTCTGCTGGAGTGAGACCTTCTCTGATGGCGCTCTGGGACACCTGAAGAGCAGCTCTGCAGAGTAAATAAAGTCATCGAACTCGAGAGAAACCAGAAAAGTAAGATCTAGATCACAGATGATGTCAGTAAATATAACAGACGGCAGAGAGAGGCAGCAGAAAACAAGAGAACTATAGAAAGACAGAGAGAGAGAGAGAGAGAGGGGGCGAGCGAGGTGCCCCTGTGTCCCTGGTCACACCAGTGGGTAACCACACACTCCATCACGAGGCTCCAGACACACACACACACACTCTCACACTCACTGAGGTCAATGATATGTTGAGAAACATCGTGAGGGGGAAACCTGAGAAGGGAAAAACCTAAGAAGAAGAAAAACAATAACAAGAGAGACCAGAAAAAGATGGACGCCCTGCCACTCTGTCCCCGTGTCCCTCCGTCTCTGGCTCCTGTCGCTCTGTCAGCGCGACGTCCAATTATAGGAGAAGTGAGTCAGCCCGTCCCAAACTCTCAGAGTCACTCATGTGTTAGTATGTAATTCAGATTCTATACGTCCTTTTGTTGAAACCCTGATTTTATCGTCTCTGCTGCCTGAGAACGAGGACATTTTTACTGTTTTTTAAATAACTGACCAGCTGATCTTTGTCAATACAAACAGAGATGTGCTGAAGCAGTGGTCTGTGAGTTTAGCTAGCTACCCCCAACAGAGCTAGCACCCTCGTCTCCAGTCCTCCTTACATGTTAATGTCCTCATTCTCCTGCTTTATCGTCAATTTCCAGATCGAAATACACTCAGTGTCCTGAACCATGATGCAACGCTTGCTTACATCTGAGTATGACGGCATCATGGCCCCCAAATTCCACCTTCATCCTGATCGTCTCCTCCGATCGTAGCTGATCGTAACCATTCAAGTTAACGTGTCAATTTACACCGACTTCTTTCCGTTCCTCTGCGGATCGCCGGACTCCTCAGCTGATCACAAGAGTTCTATTTTTTCTGGACGCCGGAGCATGGCGGATAAATTCAGCACAGATTAACCCGTGCTGGAAAGGAAGTCGGGCACAGACACAAAATAAAACATCCGGCTTCTTTTCAAAATAAAACACTCGGGCGGAGACGAACAAGTCAAAGGTTTTTAGACGTCATTTCACCCCGATGACACCATGGATGAGGAGATGCTGATTCTAGAAGTCTAGAAGTAGATTTCCTCTTAGACACAATCTACAACTCGTTATTGTGTGAATCAGCGTTCTTGCGATTCCAGCTCTCTGTAATCCGCCACGAAATTCGCCTCTCAAACGGATCTGGTAGGAATTGGCGGACGGCAAAAATCGCAGCTGTTCTGGAAATTCAGGGTACGACACAACATATGATAAAAACGAAGAAAGTGTTGAGGATACATTTCAGGATTATGCAGAGGGGTTAAGGCCTTGATACGAAGTTGTTCTGCTGACTAATGAGGGTCATTATGAGTGATTGTTTTACCAACTAAAAGCACACATCCTTAAAAACAACAGCTGCTAATTTAGAGAATCAGAGTCAGAGTTTGGTGAGGTTTGAGGAAGTTTTTATTGCACCTCAGTAATTTCCTGCAAAGACAAAGTTGATTCAACCTCCTCCTACATCACAGGAGTCTTATCCTTCCAGCCACCCGAGCAGATGAGATCATTTTTAGAGGTTTTAGTGGATAATTATGACCAAAAATGTCTTTTTCTTAAACTTTGGTGTAAATGAGCAGAAAATAACCAGGTTGACTTTGCAGAAGAAGCTTCTGGATGGGTGTTGGACTGGCTGCTGGAGAGGTGGAAGCTCATCTGGAGTGTTTCTGAGGTCCTCTTGAATCCCATATGTTCATATATGTTCTGCATATGTTCACGTGTGTATTTCTGACCTGTGTTTGAGGAGCATGTTCAATAACAGAGTGATAAAGTTGATTGTCGCCTCAGGGGTTAATAAAAAAAAAATTCCCCCTCTCCTCTTGTCTTCTTGAAGAAAACATCTCCTCATCTCCATCACCTTCCCTCCCTCCCTCCCTCTCTCTATTTCCCACACTCCTTCTCTCTCTGTCTGCTGGCAGCAGCGTGCGATGCTTACAACGGCGTCATGCTGGGTCACCACGCCGCACACACACTCCCACACGGCGTCAGTGTCTGTTATAGTGACAACGCCGCGGACAAACCAACATGAGACAAATATATAAAAACGGTCTGAATTCCGTTTAATTTTAGGAGATTTCCACATCGGCGCTGCGCTCATAAACCCGTGTTTAGACATGCGTGTAGGTTTGGGAAAACCAGGAGCCAGAAAGATAAATAGAGAGAATTATAACAGAAAGTTTTGGAGCCACTCATCCCCAAATAGCTCGGGTACTTTTGTATTTGGGTTTAAAAATAGAGGCTGGAGACCACAGAGAGCCTGAAGTCTCTATAAATGTCCTCCGCTGTTCTCACACAGGCCGCCGTCTTTCATTTGACTCTTATTCTCTCCTCTTTGCTCGGCTTTTCCCACGTTTCTGACATGCTGAACTGTGGATGATTTTAAGGGGAATTCCACTTTTTTAAACAAGAACTTTTCGACTCCAGATACCGAAGTATTCAGAGACAAACAGCTTCTTATGTTGCATAAACTAAAAGCTGTGAAAGCGACTTCTGCGGCTGCTGAAAACACAGAGATGATACCGACGAACGGGGACGCCGTTGTCAGAGGGACGCTTGGATTAAACCACAAACAGCTGCTGCATTACTGTCTTTGAAAGCACCAAACTCCACTGTCAAAACAGCTAATTTAGCCCCTTTTCTTCTTATTACTTGTCATGTTTCCGCACATGTTCTCGTCCCTCTTTCTCGCTCGTCACGTCTCTGTAAACTTCGAGCCTTCAAGTGTTTCACAAGAGCAGATTAATCTCGGAGAAACCCTTTAAAAAGTCCGAGCTGACACCGATTGAGACAAATGACTGGAAAGAATAAACTGAACTTTGTCTCCGGATTCCTGCTGACTCAGATTCTGGCTCCCTGATTGGCTGGTTTCACTGTTTCCACGGTGATAGATGGGTTCCACCAGTGAGGCTTGGCGGTCAGGCCTTCCCGGGATCTGAACCCGCAACCCACAAGCCTTTTCAAAGCCAAGGCCACCAAACCAGCAGACCTCAGAGGTTTAACACCCACACCTTGGCTCCCACTGACGGGGAGAGAGGGAGAGAGAGAGGGGGGCATGATGGGAAAGTAAACGACCCAGAATTCATGAGGATACAACCAGCAGATATCTGAAATTTTTTTTCACTATTATCCAGCAGTTCTTAGCGACTCTCAAATTCTTCATTTACAGCTGAACGTTGAAAAGTCTCCAAGCTTAGAGCAGGGAGAGCAGCAGCAAAGACCAGAGCGAGCGTCGATGTTAAACCAGACCTGGGATCAGATGGAAGTGGGTTGTAAACTATGAAAACTCAGATGGTGATCTAGTTGTTGTTGTTTTGGATGTGAAGATGTGAGTCATCTATAGACACAGAGAAGTTTCATTTGACATCTGGAGCGTCCTTTATATCCCAAGAACATTATCGCTAAAATTAGTAACACCATCACTAAGGCTGCACGATATTGGAAAAAAATAATATTGCGATTTTTTCAACCCTGCGATATATATTGCGATATTAAAAATACAGTATTTTCACCAGATGACCTGAATAGCAGTTAATGTTATGCTGCACTGCTGAAATCTTGAGGACAGTTAATCTGCTCTGATCTTACCTCTTTTTGTGAATGTTAGTAGAACGGCTTCTGTCTGTCTCAGAGATATTTTTAGCTTTTATTGTGCTGGGACATTATTGTGGCGACAGATGAACACAGAAGACGTGTTTTGGTCGACATCATCCTTCTTTTAACCGAAATAATTCCAGATAACTGACTTTCCTTTTCTTTTTGGCAACAAATCTTCATTTTCGGTGGTTTTCACTTGTTCGTTGTTCATTTTGCGATCGTTGTTGTTGTTGTTAGCGGTGTTGTGCCGAGAAACGCATGTCCTCCGAGAATTGCATGCACCTCGCGAAACGCGCACCGCTTATAGTAGAGTGGTCCACGGAAATATACAATTTAAAACCCATACAGTTCTTATTTGTTGGGCTTAATAGTCATGAGTAAAGTTCCGAAAGTAATTCTCAGCGGACACACGTCTCCCTCCATGTGCAGAACATGTGCAGGGGTGGGTTTTCTCCTCCCTGATTTTGATTGACAGCTGGCAGGGTAGTCTGATTGGCAACTGAGAAGTGAGTCTGATTGGCAACTGAGTTAAGGACGAAGGCGATTGGTGGATCGCTGCACAGCACATGCAGAGTCACATGGAGTGTATCTCAGTAGGTTACCCTTGAAATTAAATGAGTTCATTCACCTCCAATATCGCAGGCTCTGCGATGTGACTATCGCACACACGTACATCGCGATGACGATAGTCAAACGATATATCGTTCAGGCCTAACCATCACTATCGCTGGGTGATTTTTACCCGAAATAATGAACCCAAGAGATAGTACTTGTCATCAAATATATCAAAATAGAACAAAACATGATGAATTAAAGTAGTTTTCTTGTCTTAAAAGGGAGGGGGAAAAAAAGGTGCCACGAGGGGACCAGATAAAAATAAAATACCTGAAATTAGACATTCACGAACAAAAAAATCCCCCCAAAAATAAATAAAAACTGTAAATTTAGTTTCTTTTCCATCCATTCCTGGTTTCATGAGAGTCTTCCCTGGTGAAGACTCGGGGTTCTCAGGAGAGAGAACCAAAATATGGCAGAGTAAAAATGACCTAAAATATTTCTCATCACCATATGAATCCCCTTAAAAATCACGACTTTGTGATAGTTATTTATAACCACTGCACTAAATAAAGATAGCATGTAAACTCCAGGACCGCTCTGACTGACCTTATTCCACATGCAGCTATCAGATCCACCCAAACCTACTTTACCCTCCATCACTAACATCACCCTGTGAACACGAGTCTGTAGGAAAAAACAGGTTTTGGAAAATCAGGGAAACAAATCTGCCTTCAAAGATGTCAAAGGAAACGCTGAAGATACTCAGAGAAACACAACATCAGGAAGATCACAAAAACATGTTTGGTCATTTAGAATATTTACATCGACAATAAAACATCAATTTATTTTATATCCTGTATAAGCAAAGTAAGGACATAGAAGGGATTGAGTAAGTGGAATAAAAGACGAGGATAACAGAGAGAATAGACGGAGAGGAGGACATGAAGGCGGGTAGAAGTGGAAAAGAAAAGATAATGAGCGAATAAAGAAAGGGAAAATAAGAGGGAGGTGTGGAGACGAAAAAAGGGCAGCAGGAGGAAAGGAAAGGAGACGACATCCATGAGGTAGTCAGATATATTCGTCAGGGTCGCGTGTCTATTAAAAGTAATGACAGCGACACTCGGGGTCAGAGGTCAACCTCTCTTTCCTGTGAGATGTGGAATTAGACCAAGTGTCGCCAGGTTACCGTCGACAGAAACACAATTCAGCTTCCTCCCAGATGGGAATTTTCAGATCCCACGGATCGAACGGGAATCGTTCTTAAGTTGTTGTCCTTGACCTCAGCTTTGATGGTTTCCTTTCATCTCCTGAACTCGGGTTCGACTGTTTTTAAGTGTTTCTCAGATGTCGGCCTCTGCTTTTGTGCTTTGTCTCAAACAACGTGGACTTTTTCTGTGACCTCATGAATTCTTGCTCGGTTGTTACGAGCTGTAACCGCAGTCGAATTCTTCATTCCTGTCCTTCTCTGAGAGGAAGTGAACTATGAAGTGAGCCACTTCCTGCAGGGACAGGAAACAGGAAGCAGTGGGGGGTATGGAGGAGAGACCCACATCCTGCAGCCGAGAGAGAGAGAGGGAGAGAAATGGCCATGACATCATCGGGTCCGTCCAGAACCATGTGACGGGAGGAGTTCAGACAAAAGACGAGGTCTGAAGGAGGGAGAGCGAGACAAACAGCTGAGAGAAGTCAGGAGACGACAGAAAAGAAAAAGTTCGGAAAAAACAGAAAATAATGATCTGAGTTTAACGATATCAGTAATCTTGACTAGTCCCAGTGCAGCAGAGGGTCCTTCAAAGGCTTTCCTACGATTTAAAGGGACATTCCAGCTGAAAATTAAGTTAGACCCCCCCTCCAGAGATGAATGTTGCCGACCGCTTGCTTCTCTAGTTATACCAACTTTAGTAACGACCGCAGGATAGAAATACAGAGAGCCACGCCCCCAACCAAAACGCCACTCTATAGCCACAAATAAGCAGCTGCTGGAAGAGAGTAGGTGAGTTGTGTTTAGTCTCTTTGCTAAAGAAATGAGTCAAAGTTAAAAAGATGTTTGGTGTCTAGTCCTATGTCTGTGACCCTATATGTCCTGTTGATGAAGTTAGGTGCTGTTCTGAGCATTATTTGTGGCGATAGAGTGGCGTTTTGGTTGGGGGCGTGGCTCTCTGTGTTGCTATCCTGCGGTCGTTACTAAAGTTGGTATAACTAGAGAAGGAAGCGGTCGACAACATTCATCTCTGGAGGGGGGGTCTAACTCGGTGTGTTTGACCCTAAATTAAATTTACACCAGAATATCCCTTTAACTTGTTGTATTTTAGACTTTCTTCGTGTTTTGGGCGTCTGAAAAGTCTTTTAACCCCGGCTATGAGAGCAAGCAGGAGGACAATAAGGATGGTGGACTACCGGGCTGAGTTTTGTGTTTCTGTCACTCTCTGTTATCAGCTTTTGAGCGTACATTAGCGATCGTCTCCTTCTTTGACTTTCCCATACTTGTAGACACGGTGTTTCATTACAAAGTTAACAACTACTGGCCTGATGTGCATACCGCAAAGGTTCTGGTAGTTTTTGCAGATTTTTGCGTGCAGTTGGCTCGTTTCCTCAATGTTATCATTCACCAGGAGGTTCAGCCCCTTGTTTTAGCCTTGCATACGTCATTTTTGATCCTGTTTGTCTTGCTGTTTTGCGATCTACGAGTGATTTAAAAAGTGCTTCACGAACGAGTCAGAAGTGATAAACAGATGTCAGACAGAGACGGTTAAATCACTTAGTAGATCAGAGAATATAAACATGTTAATAATTAAAATTAACATGTGGCATTAAGAAATTAAAGTCATATATTATCTGCACATTAAACACAGAGAGACGACTTTGAGTCTCTGCTGAACGACTACGTCATTAATTCCTGACACACACACATACACACACACACTCGCTCTTACACACATTATTTCATGTTGAGCGGTTTGAGTCCGAGTGGAAATTTGAAACCACATCGACATTAAATTGAAAGTTTGTTTGCACACACACACACACTCACACACACACACACACACACACGTTTAAAACGCAGTTAAACACACACATAACGGACGCACACACGAATATTCGACATGTATACAAACTTTTTATGTAATTACGTCGATGTAGGAAACACAAAGGAGTTGCACAAATTCACAAACAAACAGTGTAAACGGGCTGTCATCACACACACACACACACACACACACACACACACACACACAGAGTCAGTGAGTGCGTCAGTGTGTAGTTGTGGCGAGTGATCTGACATCCTAACCACATGTTGCCAATAAAACACCACAGACAGAAAGAGACGGGAAAATCCCTCTCTCTCTCTCTCTCTCTCTCTCTGACAGTCCTCTATAGTCTCTCGCTCTTAATCAGCCTCTCTCTCTCTCTCTCTCACTCTTCTATCTCAAACACACTGATGTATAAATTCCATTCTCTCTGCCTCTCCCTTCATTTCTTCTGTTTCCCTCCGGAGTCCCCCCCCCCCCTCTTCCATATGTATCTGCGGCGCTCGCTGTTTTTCTCACAGCACAGAAATCACCGACGGCGTCCTAAAGGGACTCCAGGAACGGTCGGTTCACTTCATAGGAGGTCTCACAGCTGTTTCATGTCAGAACTATTTGATGTTGATTCACGTCCAGGAACTCCGACATGTACTGTTGAACTTTGAGGCTCCCTGAAAACCAGCCGAGACTTTCGGATTCGGAGATGCATGTATCCAATGCAGCTAGCTTAGGGAGTTTGCTGCCTTTAGTGCAACGAAATTAACGTTGACAGAAGTCCAAAAACACGTTCTCGACTGTATGATAACTGGACATCACCCTTTTAGTTTGTCCAGCCTGTCAGTGAAGTTAGTCGTGTTTCTGAGTCACCAATCACGTAAAATTAAAAACTCTTTTTTTCCGCTGATCTGGTTCCGGGGGCAGCAGCTTCAGGAGGGAAGCCCAGACGGCCCTCACCCCAGCCACTTCCACCAGCTCCTCCAGGCGAGAGATATAATCCCTCCACCTGGTCCTGGGCCGGCCACGAGGTCTCCTATCGGTGGGACATGTCAGGAACATCTCTAACGGGAGGCGTCCAGAAGGCGTCCTAACCAGATGCCCGAGCCACCTCAAATGAGTGTATATAGCAGGCAGCCTCAAGTGGACACTAGAGGAACTGCAGTTTTTGACACCTCCACATATGCGTCATTTCCCAAGACTGGAAATGGACACTTGATGATTTTCCGATCTATGGAAGTGTAGTGGTCAGATTTTGGATTAAAACGCTCCCTCGCTCACCCCTCCTGCTTGTATAGCGACGGTGGCCTTCGAGGACAAATCAAAAACTTTAATCAACGCAAATTTTTTCAAATCCAGTCACTTTTTTATTCCTTGTCTTCAAAACTCATCGTCTACTCATCGTCAACTTAACCACATGTGGATGTCTTTGTCGGTACGAGAGTATCTAGCATGTACATGTGCGATGCTGCTTATTAAAAAAGGTGTTGTTTCTGCACCTTGAGGTCTTGAAGTTAATCGTTTATTAAGATAATGAAATACTCTCTGAGGAGTTGTCGTCACAGATTTGATAGAAATGCTTAAAAAATGTGGGTGAACCTGACCAGACCTGATTTTTTGCTTCGTGAAATCGTGTGAAATCTCCGAAGCAGAGGTGTGAATCTGTCGGCTCTTCCTCTAAACGAGAGATCATTTCCCCCGGCGGTGTAAAAGTCCTCGTCTGTTTGCAAACAAAGTTTTCCGACATAGTTAAAAATTTTACTCTCTCAGACACACACTCACTCTACACACCCTCCACGCTCACATGTGCTCATTTCCAGCTGTGAGCCGGGGAATCCAGCTCGCTGTTATCTTTTCCAGTCAGGGTAACGAGCAGCGGGTGAGGTGTTCCCATCAAAATATACACCTCTTCCTCTCTCTCTACACACACACTCACAAATACACACACACACACCCTTTCCGAACATCCCAAACTTCCACAGGAGTTTCCTCTTCGTCGCTCACATTCCTGTCAGTTACCTCAGCAACACACACACACACACACACACACACTTAGAACTGAACATGACCTGGTGTAAGAGAACACACACTCTCTCTCTATGGTCCCTGGTTTGGTTAAGATAAAGTCTGCTGGTCTAATCAAACCTACATTCATTAGATGTCACAGGGAAGCTGCTCCAGAGCATCATGGGATACATATCAACACCAGTCAGGCTGGTGACTCCACTTTAAAATGCTTTTCACCCTTATAAGGTCAAAAAAAAGCACAAAATGAACCTTTAATCAGATTTTACTAATAGGCTACACAGTTGCACGGAAAACTGCACCTTGTGGACTTTTCTGAATCGCTTCTCTGGAAGACACTAAAACCAGTTTTCCTCTCAGTTTTTAATGCTAATGTTAGCATGCAAAACCAATAGGCAGTGTTCCCAAATTTGTTGCTATATTTAGTGATTTTTCAGACCCTTTTTTTTTAAAGTGGCGAGCAACAAATCTTGCATTTTTTTCTGGAGTTCAGAGACTCTGATGAGAAAGAACATAACGATCTTATTCTGCTGTTGACCCCTTCCCGGTTCCAAACCACTAACGGGGAAGGGGTCTACATTGCTGGTGCAGCAGTCCTGAAATATAACAATGACCCGGTGCGTGATAATGACCCGAAATATAATAAAAAAACGTCAAATAAAACTTGAAGTTTTAAACGCTCATGTTAGCATACAAAATCAGTAGGCAGTGTCGACAATTTAGAGACTTTGTTGCCATATTAAGTGATTTTTCAGACCCTTTAGTGACGATTTTTAAAAAAAAAGTGTCTAGCAACAAATCTAGCGATTTTTTCTGGAGTTCGAAGACTCTGACGTGAAAGCACATTGCGATCTTTTTCTGCCGTTGACCCTTCCCCCGTTCCAAATCACTAACGGGAAAGAAGAGTCATCTTCGCTTGCGCAGCAGTCCTTGAGAGATGTAACAGGAAGTGAATCGTGCCGTTCTCTAACCCTTCAGTGAGGCCGTGTCAGAGCTCGAACTGTAACAATGACCTGCTTTGTGATGAATAACATAAAACAAAACCCGGTCTATAACTGGTCAATAATGTAACAAGATGCTGAGCCCAAAATGCGCTAACTTTTAACCAAAATAAAGCAACTTGTTATATTTCGGGCTCCAACATGGCGGCAAATAAATGTAAAATTTTACGTGTCGAGATAAACGACTATTACAATCAAATGGAAAATTATGCAAATTAGATTATGATGTCATCTAGCGACTTCTAGGACGGCCAATAGTGACTTTCCTCACTGAAGAGATGGCAACACTGCCAGTAGGTGGCGTTTATATGCGATCAGTCCTCAGAAGAACATCACATGCACATATCAAACTGATTTTTTAATATTCTTATCGGAGTGATGAGTAAATAACTATGTGGCGTGAAACATTTATTCATCAGCGCCACAGTTTCATAGCTAACAGCAGGTTTTCTTGTACACGGTATTTGATTGATCTTAACAAACTTGTTGTCCACTAACTCGGCTCATGACAATCCGACTGCCACACGGTTGTTTTTGCCGTCCACTCAAGAACAGACAACGCTTCCTCACACGAGAAAATGAAGGTCAAACAGAGAGGTGGACATGAATGCAAATAGAAAAGATTGAGAGGTTGTGAAAATGTCAAGCTGAAACAAACAGACAGGAGTCGAAGTTGTGGGAAAGAGAATAAAACAGAGAAAATTACAGTGACGGGGGGACAGAGAGGGGATCAAACTGAAGACGAGAGAAGGAGAGAACAGTTTTTCCTTGTTCCAAATGTTTTCTTTGAGTCCGTCAGCGGTTTGTTCGGGGGGAAACTGTCCTGCCGAGCCAAATTTGGTTTAATGTCGGATCTGAACCCGGAGAGGACAGAATCAGAGCAGATCACAGAGGATTACAGCGCCGCACAAACACTGAGCTGATTGTCTTTCTTTCCTTTTCTTCTCCTTTCCCACCCCTCCTTTTTCTCATCTTCATCATTTCCATCCAAAGACCAGGAGACATTAGGGCTGAGATTTAGGGCTTTGACTCTGGACTTGAAGAAATGCATCTGAAAACACTTGAAATACTGCGCCGATTTGACGGCATTTTGGGATGATTGTTCTGCAGAAATTGAAGGTTGAAGTTTTCCTGTGAAATCACACAAACCCTCTTCCTGACCTCTGAATCCTCACCTGAATCCCTAGAGTCGGTTTAAGCTTTACGAACAGATCAGGGACTCAGAGACAGACAGACAGACAGACAGACAGACAGACAGACAGACAGACAGACAGACAGACAGACAGACAGACAGACAGACTCTTTGTCATCAGTGGAAAAATCAGGCAGTACAACCGCCTGTCCAGACAAATACAACCGAGGGAAAACACCCAAAACCAGAATCAAGGAAAGGTCTCGACTGTGAGGACCGAGACTAGGAAGATGCTCGAGAGCGAGACAGTCAAAGTGACTGACTGACCCCCAATTTCCAACGCATGCGGAGCGGCTACGAAAAGGCCGTATCAGCTGATCATAGCTGATCGTAACCATTCAAGTTAACGTGTCAATTTACACCGACTTCTTTCGATCGCCGGACTCCTCAGCTGATCACAAGAGTTCTATTTTTTCCAGACGCGGAAGCATGGCGGATAAATTCAGCACAGATTAACCCGTGCTGGAAAGGAAGTCGGGCACAGACACAAAATAAAACATCCGACTTCTTTTCAAAATAAAACACTCCGTGTTTCAGGAGGATCGTACGAACAGATGGACAAGTCTAGTGAAAGGTTTTTAGTCGTCATTTCACCCCGATGACACCATGGATGAGGAGATGCTGATTCTAGAAGTCTAGAAGTAGATTTCCTCCTCTGGAAGGACACAATCTACTGCTTATATGTCTATGTGTCTGTCTTTAGAGAGACAACTCGTTATTGCGCGATTCCGCATGAATCAGCGGGTTCTTGTGAGTTCTCGCAGTTCTGGTTGTCTGTAGTTTGTCTGTAGTCTACCGGATCTCTTTGTGAGGCAAATAGTCTGCCATGAAATTTGCCTCACAAACAGATCCGGTAGGAATACGGTGGGAATGAGACATTCCGGATGCGGTGGAAATTCGGGGTTAACCAAGTAAAGAACCCCAGTGCAGAAGTGGGTAGTTCTTGCAGTCCGCCTGGCACCAAGCAGCATTTTTATTTTGTCGTTTATCCCCTCCTCCCAAAGCCAGACTAAAAGTTTGTGATCTTGATGTGGCTAAAGACAACTTGTTATCGCACGATTGCACATGAATTTGCGGGTTCTTGTAATTTCTCGCGATTCCTGCTGTCTGTAATCTGCCACGAAATTCCCCTCACAAAAGGAATTGGCGTACGGTGAAAATTGGGGGTGAGGGACAGGTGAGTAAAGTGAGGTTAAAGTAGGAATCAACTAATGCTGCCTTTTAATCAAACTTTTGAAAATCGTCAAGTATCACGATGCTAGTCTTTTCCTCCTTCGGCGATCACAAAGGCGAAGATTTGCGACTTTAAGAGACTACACAAAGATACCTGACCAATCAAAACGAGCCAGTCTGTAATTCTCACCGACACTTCCTCCTTTAGTCAGTCGTGGTCATCTCCTATTGACACATCGTAAAGGTGGCGATGTTTCATCCAGAATACGACTAAGAATCTGACTTTCAGGTTGTGAGGCAGCGAAGTTGAGACTTTGATCGTCATTTTTTCGTGAGAAAAAATAATCGTTTTTTTGGGGCCAACGATTCCTGAACTCCTCCGTTTGTTGGCTGCTCTTGTTGGTGAACATCTCGGTTCTCCAGCTGTTTGAGATTTTGTTCGAACAACAGCTGAAGAGTCGAGCTGGTAAGTGTTAAACCTTGACAGATCTTTAAAGGTTATAAAACGACCGACTTTATTCCGCGCTTCGCTGAATCTGATTTAGTTTTCTTGATGGAAAACAGCGGATTTTTAAAAGAAGCTCCATCCTGTGAACAAAGTCCAAACCATGAGCGTCTCACAAAAGGATCTCTTGAATAATTAATGTGACAAATCAGAACTTTATGTATGAAGTTATGTATGTCTCTTCTTCTCTCTCTTTTAAAACCAAATCTGAACAAACATTTGGATTTATTTTGCACTTAATTTATTCACAGTTGTGAAAATCAGAAACTCGCAGACCCAAAGTGCATTCTCAGATGTGTTTATTTTGTAAAATTATCTTTAAAAACAGAACAGATCCATTTACAGCCGGCCCACATATTCAAAAAATAAACACAAACAAAACCATTTACTACAGAAAACACAATTATAATCCCTGACAGACAGATTTAGAAGCGCCGCAGTGACACTTCTTGGAAAACATGCTTTTAATTTGTCATTGTATGACTGCTGAGAAAATATCCTTTGATTTGATCCCAATTTTTTCTTCCCTCGGATAATTATTACCAAAAGCCTGAGAGTTATTGCACAACCGAAACAAAAAAACGAGCCGCCTCTCTGATGTTCTTTGTGTGTCACAGTAAATTAAAATGGAAAGAGGACTCAGTTTGGTGTCAACAGAGAAGAATGTCAAATGCAGATGTAAAAGTATTTTTTAATACTTTCCTTGAACTGCTGCTTCTCTGTGGCTCCATCCTCAGGAGGAAATGCTCGGAAAAATCGACTCTTTCTCTCTTTTAACCACAAAGAAGAGTGTGGTAAATATAACTGGTTTCACTATACAAGATGATCTCGATTTTCTTCTACTGTTTCCCCTAAAAAAAAAGAAAAAAAGTATTGTCTGTAGGACTAATGCACAACAGATGAAGAATGAAGCCTTTAAGAAAAACTTCTGTTTTCAGCTCCTTCTGTAGACGGAAATATTCCAGGATTGATGCTCCAGAAACACGTCCAGAGAGGCCTCCACAGTGCCGACAACTGTTGGGTTTGTAATTTCTCAGCTCTGATAAAACACGATTCAATTTCAATTTCCAGTTATTTAAATATTAATAAAGAAAAAACTCAAGGAGGGAAGTTTTAGTGAGAGAAATAAACTTCAACATTTTCAAAATTCGCCTTTTCACTCCTGCTGAATGCGCTACGCTGAAACCTGGAGTTCGGAAGCAGTTAGCCTAGCTTAGCACCAACACTGAAACAGGAAACAGCCAGTTTGGATAAAAGTTCCTACTTCCCTTTTAAAATTCCACTTTACGATTAAGGGTACAGTGTGTGGAAAGATGAAAATGTCCTATTATTTAGCAATCAGATTTTAGACCTGCTAAAATTGACACACTGTACCTTTAATTAGTATCATACTGGAATACACAGATTTTAGATTTAAAACCAAAAATGTAAATCCATTAATTGGAAAAACAATTTAATAAAAGATCTAATTTTGAAACTGTAAAATTCAACATTTTTAAGTAGTAGTCACTGTTGAGCGGTCTTTTCCATTTTGAAGACAGCTAAAATTAAAGCTACTGTAAGGGGCTTTAAACTAGGTCTGAAAAGTTCCTCACAGGAGCTTTAAAGACCCAATCCTGATCTCTGCTGAATGCTAAACTAAGTGAATTACCTCCAGTTTGAAATTAAAGACGAGGGATCGAACTCAAGCAAGAGAGTGAAAAAGCATGTTTCATAAAATATCCTAAACTTTAAAGAAAATACAAACACAGTCTCTTTTTTTACAACAACAAACAAACTTAAAATAACCAAACTTTAGACTTTATTAGTAGTGTTCCTTCTATACAGCTAAGACATTAAACCCAGTGCAAAGAGAACATTTCATAGTCTTGACTTCTCCTTCACATCCTGCCCAGAGGCATTAATATTTATATTTATATATATACAGTAAACAGCTACAACAAAACAAGATTTCTAAAACAAGATAACCTTGTGAACCACAGATCAGACTGTAATAACGCTGCTCAAATATCTCACCAAGGCTCCGGTGTATAATCCAGCGTTAGCGAATGTTGAATTAAAGTCTGGGGCTTTTATTTTTCTTGAACCTCTTCGCTAAATTTGCTCCAAAAATACTGAACATGTGGAAGCCGATGAACAAAATTACTCTTAATAAGTTTGGAGAGAGAGATCGTGTTTTACTAAGTGATGTGATCCTTAAGTCTCCATCCTTTCCAACTTTAAATTTGCAGATTTTGGCACCGAGTCGAACGTGAGGCCCTGCTGTGGACCGAGGCGGAGCGTGAACAGCAAATATCACGGTCAGGGAAGAACCCGACCCGGCTTGTAAAACGTTCTGATAGTTTGTGGGAGACATCAGCGGTCTGCTTCGGGTCTGTGGCCAAGGCTTTCCCCGAAACAGGGCTAAAGGTTTGGAGCCTGGACAGAGTCCTTCATAGAGTCTCTTTTTCTCTTGGTCCGTTGCTAAAGTTTGGTCCTCATATTTCCGTTTGGGAGTTCACTGAGATGAAATTTGAAAAATGATATGAGATGAAATTAAAGGTTAAGGACTTCCCAACCGCAAGTCTCTGCTAAGTTCATAATCCCTGAATCCTTCAGACTTTGTAGCACAGGAAAAAAAGAGACCAGCTATCGTTGAATACTCTGTTAGTGTCTCACACGCTAACACAGAGTCCTAGCACCTTTGGAAAGAGACTAACAACAAACAACTATCCTCATTTTAACTGTTTCAGAGGGGCGAGTTTAAAGGCATGATTGACGATTGGAGAGATAAGTAATTATTATGAACCTTGTTTCTATGGCGATCATGGTCCTATAGTGCCATCTCCACAAAGTGAAGAGAAAAAAGAACGGAAAAAATCTGTTCACCCTAGCAGGTGCAGGGCTGCAAAAACATTGACCAATGGGAGCCATCCATCCCGGACAGCTCCTATTGGTCAATCTCCTGCTCCGCCTCTCCATCCAATCACCTCGCTGTATTCGACACACCCCTCTCCCGTAGTTCCGACTCGTCCCCTCCCACTCTCCCGGCCCTCCTCGGAGCTCTGAGCGGCAAACAGTAGCTTAGCAGCTTAGCTACAGGAGAAGGACGCAAAAAAACACGCTCGAATAAACATCGGGTCATCCTTAGAGTGGTGGAGAAAGCTCCGCCAGGATTTGGTCCTGAAAACAGACGCCGAGACAGCAGAGGTTTTTTTTTGTGGGGGGGGTGGGACGCTTTCTTCAAATCTGCCTCAATGGTTCAGGTTTTTTTCAACTGCTCCTCAGATCGTCAACCAGGACTTTAAGACAAAGTCAGAATCTGACCATCTCAGAACAGAGCGACTGAAATGTTGAGTTATTTGGCCTAAAGTTTGAGTAAGTATGAGTCAAAACTTACTGTACTTAAGTGAGATCAAACTGCAGTATGATGGAGGTACTTGTGAGAGATGGCGTCTCTATGTTTGAGTATCTACCCGGTGATACAGGCGCTGTAATAGACGGCACTGCTAGCATCAGAAAGAGCAGATATAAGAGGACTGCTGGACTCGTCACAACCCCCAGAACTACTTAAAATACTACTAACATCCCTGTTAACTATACTAGTATTCATACCACCGCCTATAATACTGCTACTGCGCCCGTTCCCTACTTTGGACCCACCCCCACAGCGTCCGTATGCGTCCTCTCGATTCCGCCCGACGTTGACATACTGATCAAATTCATGCCTATCCACCTCTGACCAAAACTCAGCTGAGGAGGACCCTAAATGTCCAGAAGACTCTGGATTTGAAGGATCTAGGTGAAGCGGGGGAGCGAAGGTTGATGGAGGGATGGATGAGGATGAGCAAGAGGAAGGGGAGGTTTCAGGTGGAGGTGAGAGCTGGCCCAGCTGGGAGGGCATGTAGTAGGCAGCGTTTGGCGTGCTGCTGCCGTACATTTGGCCAAAGTAGCCGACAGTCGCAGTGGTTTGGTGAGACATTTGTTGGGATTTTACAGGTTCAGGAAGACTGATGGAGGGTTGGGGGTAAGAAACAGGGGATAGAGAGTCAGATGGAGGTGGAGGGGGCTTTACAGGACTTCTTAAAGCAATGTGGTGACCAGGGTTCAACCTGGAGGTCATATTTGCCTCAACAGAACTCATCCTGGAGTCAACTCTGGAACTCCTGCCTGGACTCAAACTGGAGCTCAGACTCGCACCAACGCTCATCCCCGGACTCTGACTGTAAGGTGCTGCACCATGTAAGGAGTTGTGGTGACTGTGGTTGTTGTAGTTGTGGCCGTAGTGTTGGTTATGATGGTGAAGGTGGTGGTGGTGGTGGTACCCACTCCAACCCCCCATCCCCGCCTCTTCTTGCATATGCTGGGGGAAAAACACGGACTCTCCAGCTCCTTCCTCCAGGATATCCAGAGGAGACATCTCTGGAGTTGGCAGGCCGTAGCTCTCCAACTCTGGGTGTCCTGGAGCCTGGAGGTCCCTGAAGTGTCCAAGAGGAGGCATCAGATGATGGGAGTGGTGGTGATGTGCACCATGGGCACCTGAGTGTCCATAAGCAGAACCACCAGAGATGTTTTCAGCACCCAAGGGGTTCATACCAGGTCCCAATCCAAGGCCGGGGGCACCCCCTTGGGCTAAACTGTGGAGGAGAAGCCCTGGTTCGACACGCTTGAGTTTCTTGGTGGTCTTTTTGCGGCGAGGCCTGTATTTGTAGTTTGGGTGGTCCTGGAGGTGCTGGACACGGAGGCGCTCGGCTTCCTCAACGAAAGGTCGCTTGTCTACAGCGCTCAAGGCTTTCCATGACTGACCTGGAAGGGATTACAAAAAGAAGAAAATTAATCACAGATACCAAGATCACAAACTTTTAGTCTGGCTTTGGGAGGAGGGGATAAACGACAAAATAAAAATGCTGCTTGGTGCCAGGCGGACTGCAAGAACTACCCACTTCTGCACTGGGGTTCTTTACTTGGTTAACCCCGAATTTCCACCGCATCCGGAATGTCTCATTCCCACCGTATTCCTACCGGATCTGTTTGTGAGGCAAATTTCATGGCAGACTATTTGCCTCACAAAGAGATCCGGTAGACTACAGACAAACTACAGACAACCGGAACTGCGAGAACTCACAAGAACCCGCTGATTCATGCGGAATCGCGCAATAACGAGTCGTCTCTATAAAGACAGACACATAGACATATAATCAGTAGATTGTGTCCTTCCAGAGAAGGAAATCTACTTCTAGACTTCTAGAATCAGCATCTTCTCATCCATGGTGTCATCGGGTTTAAATGACATTTAAAAACCTTTCACTTGTTCGTCTCCGCCCGTTATCCGGCATGCTCTGGCGTCCGGAAAAAATTGAACTCATGCGATCAGCTGCAGAGTCCGGCGATCCACAGCGGAACAGAAAGAAGTCGGTGTAAATTGACACGTTAACTTGAATGGTTACGATCAGCTACGATCGGAGGATACAGCCTTTTCGTAGCCGTTCTGGATGTGTAGGAAATTAGGGGTTAGTGTTATTAATCTTGTTGGACTATACAAGTTCCGACCAGGTTCACTAATTCCAAGTCCGCTGTTGGTATCCACGTGGCTGAGAGTTGAATAGATGTCTTTGAGATATCAGCGCTCCCCCCTTTTTAGTCCTCCCAAAAATATGACTGGTCTGTTTCGATCAGAGAGCAATACTGGAGGAAAAACAACAACCAGCTGCTTTTACACTACATTTCTCACCCTCAACAACTCGAGCATCATCGCCTGTGAGCGACCAAAACCCTGATTCAAAACAGGGACAGTGAGGAGACATGTCGCAACATGTTCGTATGTTGTTCATTATTCCGAATAAAAGAAAGAAAAAAAAGTATAAATCAGATTTTGACAAAACTTGGTAGAACTTTTTATAACTGACAAGAAAACTGCAGAATCTTTCAGCCAGCCTGTCACAGACGTTCAGACGATAACGGCAGATTTCGGCGTCCTTCCAGAAACTTCACGCTAAAGTTTGATGTCGAGTGAATTCAAGTTGGATTAAAAGAGAACTTTTCATCAGGATGACAGAAAATCAGAAAAGTGAAGTTGGCTTCATGCACAGTGTAATCACCGCTTCACTCTTTTTCTTACACCAACAGATTTGAGTTTGAAGAGAAGCAGAAACGTGTTCATGATTCTCTTAAAGTTGACGATTATTGCACTCTAGTTCTCACATTAAAACTGCATCTATCTTAATCTGCGTTAATCCAGCCCCGTCTGTAAATCATTGATGAATCAAACTGTCTCTCCAGCCAAAGACTAAATAATTAACCGGAGGTCCTTTTATCCAAACTCCTCGTCTCCCTCACACTCTTCAGTTTCTCGTTTCTCACGTTCATGAGAAGAACTGAAGTTTCAGTCACTTTGAGTTCATCTGATCTCCGTGTATTTCATGTTTTGACAGAACTGTGAAGGTTGGAATAAAGCGAGGACATGACAAACGGCGCTGAAGTGATTTACGCTTCAGGACGGCTTTTGGAGGCTTCTCTGAACATTTTGGATTTCTGTTCTTTTTGCTCTGCGACGGAGGAAACTACAAATCATTTTTTCAGAGAGGGTTTGATGCATAAAGATTATTTTAATAACATCCATGTAACTGCAACACATCAGCTTTATATTAACAAGGAATGAACAGAAATGAAATTAAATCACAGAAACTTTTGGTTGAAGTGTTTGTGTTTTTGAAAGAAATTCAAGAATATTGCTTTTCCCTCAGGCAAAAATAATAAGCGTGTGTATTGTGTGTGTGTGTGTGTGTGTGCGTGTGCGTGTGCGCGGCTGTGTGGGTGCTCTTTGGCGCGTCTTCTGTAATTCTCTGAGTGTTAAAAAAAACAGGAGCGGGAATAAGACACACACAGAGATTTTTACCCCTGCTGTGTTAGAAGCACACTGAGGATACTTTTGCACGTCGACCTGTGAATGCACAACAAGATAAATCCTGCAAAAATACAGATTACATGGATTTATTTTGATGCAGGATCAAATTGCATCCTTTTAAACTCATATTTGATGAATGCACCATGGTTATTTAAGAAAAATGTGCATTTAGATTTAAAAGAGGGCAAATTTTTAGTCCTAAATGTGCAGATTTTTGGTAAGAAATGGTTAAAATAAGGTTTTTTTTTTAGCAAAATGCCTCAGATGACAAGAATTAGGATAATAGGAGTCAAACCCGCTCAGTATCCAGTTACTAATACAGACCAAATATTCATTTATGAGATGTAAAAAGAGACTTTTTCAACTCTGAAGGGTTGGTAAATATAATAATTAGTCCTAGAAAATCCTCGCCTCAAGCTGCGATTGGAAAATTAGATCCAGATTTAAAATTATTTATCGGTTTATTTTGCTTTTTTCGAGACCGAGGCACCAGGAGCTTTCCAAAAACACATGAGAAGAAGAAATAAAAGTTAATTCAGGAAAAGATCTAGAAGATTTGACCCTCTACTAAAGTTTAAAGAGAAAGTTTAAAAGTTCTGAAACCCAGAACAAAGTTTCAGACTTTTCTGTCTTACCGAGCATCTTGCTGAGCACGGCGTTGTGCAGGTCCGGGTTCTGCAGGGCCAGCCGCTTCCTCTCGTCTTTAGCCCACACCATGAAGGCGTTCATAGGCCTGCGGATCCTCTGCTCGCCCCCCATGGCCTTCCCATCGCCCGCGCCCGCTGACACTCCTCCCGCCTGGGTCAGGTCCGGGCTCTGCCCCCCTGAGCTGAGAGAAATCCTCTGCTCCGTCCTCCTCATGCTCCCCGCTCCGAGGCCTTCAGGAGAGCTGCAGTCCCCCGAGAGATTCGGCTCAAAACCCATGTCGGAATCAGACGCGGGGCTCGGGGTCCCGGACGTCCAGGGGCCCCCAAGGGACATCCTGCGGCCTGCATGCAGAAGAGTCTCTCTGGACAAGCTGGGCTCGGCTAAATTCATTCCAGAACCGGGCTCGGATTCAACTTTTTTAGTCCAAGTGAGATTCTGCAAACGTCTGTGTGAGTTTGTTGGGTTGTAAAGTTCTGGAAAAAATTAGCAGCTGAAAATGTTTCAGATGAGCGCGGCGGGACAGATGGAGAGAAGAGGAGCTGAACGGATCTGGAGGACAAATCCCAAAGCAAAGCATCGAGGAGATCTGAGAGGAGGGGGAAGGAGAGACGAGAAAGAGAGAGAGAAAACAAACAAGTTGTGGTGCAGGATATTCCCCCTGAGAAAGATCCACGATGACTCTGCTTCTCCTTCTTCTTCTCTTCACTCCTTCTTCTTCTTCTTCTCCTTCTCTAAAGACAACAGTTCTTGTTTGGAGAGTGCGGTGCAGCGGTTTGTCCAGAGCTCGATTCTTCCCCGCCGTCACTCAGGCCGTCCGACTCACTGTCTCTCTGCCTGTCTGCCCTGTTTGAAAGTTTTGAAACTTGTGGCCAGATTTAACCGACCCATGCTGAGTATATATACCCCGCCCTGACCAATCACATAAATATACAGCCGGCCATTTAACCAATGAGACGCCAGGCGGGCGCGAGGGAAAGAGATGAGTGTGTGTGTGGGAGACAGAGCGAGAAAGAGGGAGCAGGGGGGAGGCCTGGACGTCGCCTCCCCCTCTTTCCTCCTCCCTGACCGCCACCCTTTCCTCCCCCCTGAAGCTACACGCACACACACACACACACACACACACACACACACACACACACACACACACACACACACACACACACACCCTGTCCGCCTGTACAGGGAGATGTAATCAGAGAGGTTCCATTGTTTCTGCCCAACTGAGAAAGGAGCTTCTCACACACACACATGTACACACACACACACACACACACACACACACACACACAAACTGTTGCACCCACATCCATACATATATGTATGAAACGAGCGCACACATTTAAATAAGACCGAGACGACACACGTGTAATTAAGTTTGAACACAAATGAGAGACAGAACATGAACAAACACACACACACTTCTTTATACGCGTTTGTGTGTGTGTGTGTGTGTGTGTGTGTGTGTGTGTGTGTGTGTGTGTGTGTGTGTGTGTGTGTGTGTGTGTGTGTGTGTGTGTGTGCATTTGAGGGCAGGACAGCGGTTACACAGTTGACCACAGTCCCAACCAAAGCGATTAGTGGCTGAGCTTAACAACAACTCAGAGAGCGAGAGAGAGAGAGAGAGAGAGAGAGAGAGAGGCTGGGTAGAAGAGGATCGGCCAATCAGGTTTGAGTTCAGACTTTTCGTACCTTCACTAAGTTTATATTTTATTCTGTTTCAGACTGATATCTTCTGCTCCTCATGGTTAAAACAGCCGGAAAGTTTTTGTGGGAAAAGTCCAACGTGCTTTTAAGTCACACAGCGCACATCAAACTCAGAGATTGTGAAGTAAACATGACAAAAGAAGAGTTTCGCAGTCTTGATGTACTTGATGTACAATCAAACCTGCATCCCCGGTCTTCAGTCTCGTCTTATGGCATCAATCGGTACCTGCACTCTCTAGTCCTTGCAGCGATAATCATGCAAAAATATCCGTCTCTTTTGTAGATAAAATAAAATTTTTTAGTAGCAAATCATGAAAAACAGCTCTGTGAAACTGATTAAAGTCATAGTGATGCATTTTGGAGACACCTGCAGCTCAGATCGATTTTAAAGGTGGAGTAGGAAGGAATCTGTTAAAGAAGCATCTTTATTTTTGTGGTGTATTTACAAAAAAGCTTTTAATATCAGTCAATAGTTAATAATAGTCTGTGTAGTCAATGTTTTTAAATATTTTAAACAAAGCCGTTCTCCGCCTCCCGTGCGTGCTACAATATCGGACAGTAGAAACCAACCAGAAAGTTCGGAAAATTGTCTGAATCCTCCTTTGGCCACGACTGCCGACACAAGCAAGAAAACAAAGTAAATACCGGAGACTCTGGAGGAATAACGGGCGCTTAAAACGGAGGTAGACCGGACAAGAGCTAAAAAGCCGGGTCAACATAAACCATGGGGGACGCTTGGGGATCTTGGTGACCCTGTAACCTTTCTGCTGGACAGGTAAACCGCTTTAACAAAGTAAGACAAGTGTCTGTAACAGAAGTGTTTCTTGTCAAACGGACCTGCTGTAGCGTGTTGTAGCGCCATCGCTAAACTGTCCTCCCTCGGGTCCTGGACTATGTCACTTTATCCTCGTTGTAGAAGTCCTGCAAACATTGTGTTTGCTGGTAGTCTGTTGGCATCTACAGTAGCACCAATGCTTTTGACTTTCACCTTGACTGGGCCCCATTTGTAATGATCTGAAGGATTTATCTGCATTATATCTGAATTTAACTGGAACGATACGAGCGAGCAGGAGCGTCTGTTTGTGGGCGGGGCTTGAGGGGAGGAGCTGAGGGGAAAAGTGGTTGGGAGGGGTAGAGTTTATGTTCAAGATTTCTCCTAAAAACTGGCACTAACTCAGATCCTGACTACAACACCTTTAATTTGTTTAAAATCATCACTTTAAATCAACTTTTTTACCTTTCAAATGTGCAGAAAAGACGATATATTTGGTGTTTTTATTTGAATTTAAAGTCGTGACAGTGATGCACGAACTCCTTACATGTTCAGGATGACAGTTTAGAGGATACACACCGTTAAACGTGAAAAAGTTCAGGGTTATAGATGTAATAAAGTTTTAAATCTGAGCAGAGCTTCTGTGGACTGAGAGAGCTTCAAGGGGAAAGTTGCTCCTGAGTCTGAGATGGTTTTCATCTCCATCGTTCATTTTAATGACCTCTTAAGATGAATATTGTATGTTTGTCTGTTTGCCAAGGACGTGCCCCTCTACCTCCTCCCTGCACCGCAATATAATGACCCCTGCAAACACACACACACACACACACACTCACAAAGATACACACACAGATATAAACACACTCACTTTCCTCCCCACGCCCAGCTCCAGGGGAGACTGCTGCGGCGTCTCACAGCCTCCTGCCTGACCCTCCAGGAACTACTCCCACTTACCGCTGCTGCTGTCCCTGGCTCCATGAATGTGTGCTGCATATTTACGTCTTACTGTCATTGGTTTAATCAGAGTGTGCCGTATACGTACACATTTAAGGATGGAGTTCGCTCTAATTACATCAAACCTGTTCTGTAGGGTACGGCACACTGGGGACCATGAATTTAAGGAGGTTCAGGTTAGCTTACATGTGACTAAAACCTCCAGGAACTATGAGTAAAGAAAGGTTCAGGTTAGTCTGAGTTTTATTCAAACCAGTGTTTAAAGTCTGTCATCATCTGGGGAGCATGAATTGTAGAAGCTTGAGCTTGAGTCACTCATCGCCTGGAGACAATCAATCTTTAGAAGTTAGCATCTTGTAACAAGTGCTGGAATCAGTAATCTTCTGGAGACCCTGCATTTGAAAGGTTCAGTGACACTGAAATCTTTAGATCATGAGCCTTAAGGGATTAGCAGTCAGCCTCTGGTGACCATGAATTAAGCGGGTTTGTGTGTTGGGGTTGATGAGTTGTATTAAATCCTCTGCTTTGAGTCTTTAACCTCTGGGGATCCTGATTCATGGAGCTTGAGGTTTCCCTCAGTGGCATTGAAATCAAAATTTTCAACAGGTCATCCTCTGAGGACCATGCATCTATAAATGTTGGAGTAAGCCTAATTTGTATTAAAACTTGTGCTTTAAGTTAGTTATCCTCTGGGGAGTATGAATAAAGTTAGCTCAGAAGAAAAAGAGACTTCTGCTCCAAGTGAGTCACTCTCTGGGGACCATGACTAATAAAGAGGTCAATAGGATATGCTAAAAAAAAGGCTTGGTTTACTTCCAGCGACACTGAGACTTGTGTATTGTGTCAGTTATCCTCATGGGAGCATGAATCAAGGCAGTGAAGGGTAAGCTAGGTGATGTTTAAATATGCACTTCAAGTTGGTCATCCAATGAGGACAATGAATCAAGGTTTATGTAAGCTCTGATGAAACAGAGACTTTTGTTTTTCAGTGAGTCACTCTCTGGGGACCATGAATCGAAAAGGTGACATTCAACCTGAACAAGATGCTCGAAAAAGACTTGAGTGTCCATCTTATTGTCACTTCCATTAGCTCAAGTTACAATGAGACATGTGTATTAAGTCATATATCCTCAGGAGACCATGAATCTAGAGAGATAACAGTAAGTCAAGTGATAAAGAAATCTTTGCTTAAGCTGGGGACAATGATTCAAGGAAATGTTCAGGTTAGCTCAGATAAAAACGACATCTACTGTTTGACGTGAGTCACCCTCTGGGGACCATGAATTAAGAAAAGGTTCAGGTATGTCAAAGTGACATTAAAACCTGATCTTTGAGTTAGTCCAACTTAAGGATATGCAAGAAAATTCCTGTTTAATTATCTAAAGAGGCACTGAATGTGTGCATTATCCCCTGAGGAGCATGAATCCAGAAGGACTGAGGTTAACTCAAGTGACAATGAGACATGATTATTAAGTCATATATCCTCTGGGGATAATTAATCAAGAGAGATAACAGTAAGTCAAGTGATAAAGTAATCAATGCTTCAAGTCATTTTCTGGGGATACTGATTCAAGGAAATGTTCAACGACATGGTTAGACATGAGTTACTCTCTGGGGACCATGAATTTAGAAAAGGTTCAGGTATGTCAAACTGACATCAAAACCTGATCTTTGAGTTAGTTATGGATATGCAAGAAAATTCCTGTTAAATTACCTAAAGAGGCACTAAATATGTGCATTATCCTCTGAGAAGCATGAATCAGTTAGAGTTGGGGTTAGATCATGTGACATGAGACGATAAGTCAGTTATCCTCTGGAGAAAATGAATCAAGGAAGATCAGTGAGCCTTAAGTGACATTAAAATCTGTGTTTCAGTGCAGTTATCCTCTGGGGAGCATGACTATCTGGTAATGAAAATGCATATCTGTTCATTTCAGCCCTGCAATAGTCCTGACCTCATATCAGTTGATCCACTTTTGCTTTCATAAATTATAAAACTGTCATCAGGAAATATTGGACTCTCCAGAGGAAACACCACTTTCCATTCCTCACCTCGTCTGTCGTCGTCTTACGTAAGAACGCCGTGGAGTTTATTCGTAATATTGTCCTTTTCTCGGCGTGGATGCTTCTCTAACGAGACATGGAAGAATGTGTGTAAGTGTGTGTTTGTGTGTAGGTGTGTGTGTGCATGCGTGTGAGTGTCTGTGTGAGACAGTGTCGTGGCACCACACCTTTGCCACAAAGGAAATTTGGCAGCGACCCTAGACTTTGTGGCGAGAAATAAAAGAGAGCCAGTAAGAGAAAGATGGAGGGAGGACAAGGCGAGAGAGAGAGAGAGAGAGAGAGAGAGAGAGAGGGGGCATTTTTCCTCACACTCCTGATAATACACACACACACACACACACACACATGCACTCACACACAAACACAAACAAACGCGCACCCACTTTCTGGACAAGAATCCAAGACACAATGGCATCGTAATGGGTGTGTTTACTGGTGTGTGTATGTGTGTGTTTATGTGTGGGAGAGGTCATGTTCACACACCGTTCTATTTTCAAACTCGCTGAAGAAGGGAAGTGTGTGTGATGATGGATAGGACACACACACTCACACACACACTCAAACAAACACACACGGGTCACAACGGGAATCCCCCACCTCTATCACCTCCTGACACACACACTTGCAAACGGCGCAAAGAAGCAACGCATAAATAATAAATGAGGAATAATTAAAGGTTCAAATCAAACAAAAAATCATAAAAAAACTCCTTTTTGTCGCATGTGGAGCAGCTGTAAAACAGATATAATTTCCCTATTATCCCCCTCTATCATCTCGCTGTGGTGTGTGTTCACCGTAGACCGAGAGCAGAATCACGCTCTTCTTTCTCACGCCTCTGCAGAGTTACGCGTAAATGTTAAGAGCAGGACAATCAAGGGGGAGAAGATCGGTGTCTGCAGGCGATGGCGCTTCAAACCTCCAGAGAAAAATTCCAGAGGTGAGCGAGGGCGCAGCTTCGATCTGTGTTTGAGAGAGGTCCTGAACACACCTATCATTACGGTTCATTACCAAAGGACACTGCAGGGACTCATTTATACTCACACACTCAGAAAGCAACCAATCAACACATCAGGTCTTATTTAATAAAACCAAACTGTGCAGAAATGTTTCTCACAAGTGATAAAACAAAAGTCTGACAAACTTTTTCTTCAAACTGTTAAATAACTTCTGCAAACTCAGCAGGTGTAAGCTGTTATTATTGCAATAGATATATTTAAAGGGATATTCCAGCGTAAAATTAATTTAAGGTCAAACACACCGAAATGCCGAGTTAGACACCCCGTCAAGAGATAAATGTTGCTGACCTCTTGCTTCTCTAGTTACACCAACTTTAGTTGCATTTAGCATTTTCATCATTTCCTCATGGAAATACAATCAGACTAAGATGCTAACACAGAAGAACTACCACGTCTGCAGTGCCGGAGCTGGATCATGGCGGATAAATTCAGCACAGATTAACCCGTGCTGGAAAGGAAGTCGGGCACAGACACAAAATAAAACATCCGGCTTCTTTTCAAAATAAAACACTCTGTGTTTCAGGAGGATCATATTTCACACCATGGAGACGAACAAGTGAAAGGTTTTTAGACGTCATTTCACCCCGATGACACCATGGATGAGGAGATGCTGATTCTAGAAGTCTAGAAGTAGATTTCCTCCTCTGGAAGGACACAATCTAGTTAGTCTGGTTAGCCTCTGTGGCTAAAGACAACTCGTTTATCGCACGATTGCACGTAAATCCGCGGGTTCTTGTGAGTTCTTGCGATTCCTGCTGTCTGTAATCCACCACCAAATTCGCCTCACAAATGGATCTGGTAGGAATTGGTTGGAAATCCCGGGTAAAAGTCTATATTTTATCTTTTACTGCAGTCAAAAGCAAAGACCACATCGCTGAGAGTGCCTAAAGCTTGATTTTATCTACCTGAACAAAC
Organism: Xyrichtys novacula; assembly: GCA_962446985.1. Taxonomy (NCBI): domain Eukaryota; kingdom Metazoa; phylum Chordata; class Actinopteri; order Labriformes; family Labridae; genus Xyrichtys; species Xyrichtys novacula. The sequence goes on along the minus strand of OY660885.1, from coordinate 1,507,108 downwards.
AAAAAACCATCAACTAAGCATCTCCTGAGTGACTACCATGAAATAAAACTTCGATCAAACCAGAATCAGAAACGGCATCACAACCTCTAATAGTCAATGTGGCGGCTTAAAAACTCAAAGCTCGAGGAAAAACAAAAACAAAAACACTGAATTAGGCGTGTCTGGGCTGGAAAAGTCGACTCTTACTCCAACAAAGACACATCACATGATATAACGTCTATTACTGAGGACATCGGTTATCTTTTACTGTTCCCATTGTATATTCTGCTGACTCTGGATTGTTGTTCTTGCACCTCGAACTCTGGCGTCTGAGCCGAGTGAACTCAGAGACGAGTTTCACAACCCCGTGAAACTCGATCCAAACCCACCGCACCGTTCAAAAGATGCCACTCCATCAGAAAATCAGCCTGTTTTCCTGAATTTGCGCTCGCCTTCGCTGTCTGCAGGGTCATTTATTTGTTTGTGTGTGATGTTTTATGATCCAAAAATACATGGGCGTGATTGAAACCCCAAACCCTAATTGAATAATTTCATAAATTTGAGTAAAAGATGCAAAATTAGACTCTAAAGCCTCATAAACAGCCTCGTTTTTCTTTCTCCGTTTGGATACAGTTTGGAAAATTCACAGTCTGTCACCAAGACGACTAAAAACTGCAGACTCAGACCTGGAGAGGTTAGCATCAATATTAAAAAATACGGGACTATCAGGCTCTCGGTCTCTGAGCGTTTGACCAAATTCCTGGAAAACTAAATGAAAGAGACGCCAGCTCGCTTTCTAACTTCATCTAAACCCAGAGACAGTCCACATCCGGCTGCACTGTCAGCGATCTGTCTGTCTCTCTCTGTGTTTCTATTCATAGAGCTGCAGCAGAGTTTATCGCTCCTTATCCTATAATTAATGTGCTGCAACACCACAGGACAATATACGACCTTTCCCACTCCACACAACGCCTCTGTTCTGTCAAACTTTTGTCTCTCATCGTTTATATCCTGTTGTCTTCGCTCTCTCTCTCTCATTTTCAGCCTCTCTTCTGCTGACTCTCACGCAAACGTTGAGATCCTTAAAATCACTTCAGATTCCTCTACGGCATTATCTTCTTCTTCTTCTTCTTCTTGTTCAAATTTAAGTGTCAGGAAATCTGGAAACTCCCTCGCTTTTTCTCGGTTTCGGACATGCAGGAAGGTAGCTGCAAGGGTCAGGAGATAAAGCAGACATGCATCATGGGAAAGCGACCTGCAGGCCATGATCATATTTAGAGTTGGACTTTGAGTCCTCCTTGGACGGGTAGAACAACTGGAAACTTATCTGGGAAGTGGCCTTTTGGTGAATTTGACTCGCAGAAACAGTTTTTAGTCGATATTGATCGGTGGATATTTGCAGATAAATGCCTAAAAAAGTTTAAAAATATAATATAATTATTTGTTTTATATTTACATTTGTATAGAACGGACACTTTATCATGACTTCCACTTGTTTTACAGAAAGTACAGTTTGTTTTTCTCCAGAGCCTTTACTTTTATTTATACAGCCGCTTTATTTCATTTGAGTTTGTTTGTTCAAGGTTTTCAAAAATCTGATGAAGGTTCAGACAAATAAAAGATAGTTATGTTGAAAGCCACATGTGTAAGCTCTAAAATACTTTTTGAATTTTGTTTCTATCTGCTACAGAAGCTGAGATATCAGCTTTTTTGTAAACCTCAGGATCTGGGGTCCTCAGGATTTCAGAGGCGTGTCTCAGACAGGGTTCAGGTCTTCATGGGTTAAATACTGTTGAGTTCATGGTTTAGTATAAAGTATAAAGTATATGTCAAGTTGCACTCATGTTCCCTGTGTTGGCGTCATCTGTACGACTCTACATGTAAAATAAGGACATTACACGATGACGGACGGCCGTGCACGCGTCTTTTTACGATGTCGCTCATGGTAATTGTGCCAAGGTCTGATTTTAGGGTCGCATCCAGCCCTCGAGTGAGTGCACCCCAAGATATCTCAAGAATGAAAATTGCAGTACTTCAGAATTCCTCTGAGGTCTTTCACCTTGTCTTTTATGGAGTCGAGTTGTGCATATTTATATATTTTAAGGCTGAAAGCCCGAGCATACCATAGCATACCAGTCCTCCTGATTACAAGTGTTTATGGCGCCGGGAAAACGGTGCCATCAGAAAAGCATAAATCTGTCCGTTTTGCAGCTTAAATATAGGAAATCCTCCGACATTTTCAGATTATGGTCAGAGAGAAATCTCACTTTTATAAATTAACATACTTGCGTGTCAGTCTCGGTGCCTGCTGCTCGTCTTGAACCCACAGTAGACACTCGGAGACATTTACATGCGTGTGATTAGAAGTTTGGAGATGTTCAGAGTGGAAGTGTTGGCTCACCACCGCCTTAAAATGACAAACCTCTGCTGAGCTGTTAAATTCAACACCAGAACGGCTCTCCACATCAGCCGCAGGACTTTGAGATTAGTCGACCCCGTTTAAACCGTACCGCTCTGCCAAATAAGAGGTTAAAGGTCAGAGACTCAGATCTGTGAACCGTCTGGGAAACTCTGACTGAGTCGTGACTAACTAACACTCCTCTTTTTCAGGCCAGAGTCACCGGAGAGTCGGATCGTACTGGTTTTACTGTGGCTGGACCGGCTCCCAATGAAACGGCGAGTAATGCTGACGAAGCAAAAATCAAATCATTTGACTTCTCGTCTACTATGAGCTGTGAACCAGCGAAGGCTCCAACCATCGATCGTGAAGCTGAAAGACGACTCTGTGAGAAACAAGGATCATAAAAGTTCAGAAATATGTCGAAAAGCAGATCTTTTATATCTCTAAAAAAATAAAGAAAGGAAGTTTTAACTGACTTTTTATGAATGAAAGATCCAAACGAACGGACTCCAGGTATCGATCTAATGATAATTATATTGGATTTAGCTAAAATAAATCTTTCAGATTACCAGCTTATTGCGCTTCTGTTGCGACAGGAATTTTTTTTCGCTTTGTAAGTTGAATTAACGATGAAATTAAGATTTTCTTGATTTTCATCCTGTCTAGAAGATCTTTGTGTAAACTGAAGCATGTTGGAAGAGTAGAGCAGCAAAAACAGACTCGGCGGTATCTTTAGCAGTGTTGCACTCAACATGCTTCTGATATGGAGCTGCGGCTGAGCTGATACGTGTCCTGTGTGCGATGCTGCATTGATTAGAACGGCAACCTATTTGCTGTGTGATACGCGACGCTGACGGAACGCACTCAATACGGATCCTGTATGTTTTAGCCTCAACGATGAAATTAAGATTTTCTTATAAAGTCGGTAAAGTCCCAACAAACGCAATAGTTCGTGATTGCTTTGTGTCTGTTTTCTTCAATTTGATAGATGTCTTTTACCTGAGTTCCCTTGCTAGCTTGGCTGCTGTAGTTTTGTGCTCTCCACAGACAACTGGTATCATTTTGAAGATATTTATATTTATTATTAATTTAATATTTATTACATTTATTTGCTTGTGTTCCTGCTAACGCCACAATGGCATCTGCATAAGGTGTAATCGTGAAATTTGGTAGTGGATTGATTTGTGTCTGTTTTCTTTAGTTTGATAGATATCTTTTACCAGAGTTCCCTTGCTGGCTTCTGGTACATCTGGTGTAATATTAAGGATATTTATATTTATTATTATAAAGGATTAGGATTTGTGTCAGGATTAATCGCTGTTTCATGGGGCTTTGACCAATCAGAGACGAGTATCATGCAGCTAGATTTACCTAATTATCATAACTTCTTAGTTTTTCCTCTTTTGACGTTTCCTGGTTACAGAGTTGATTTTTTTTCTCCTGCTGCTTCTGTTGCCATGCAGACAAACACAATGTCTGGTCGGATGACTCGACGGTCTCTTTTCACGTCACTCTGTATAATTAGGATATAATCTTTCACCCACAATATGGCGTGCATCCTGGTTAATCTGCTGATTTTATGAAATGACAATAATTGGCAGATGTATATCCCACACATGGTCTCGTGTTTTAAAGACGTGGTTCGACTCCAACTATCCGACGAGCGCTTCAGCTGAAGCCTTCAGAGACTGGAACGTTTTTCGACACCAGATCTCCCCAGATTACAGTAGCCTCAGCGGCACTCTAAGTAAACGTTTAAAAATACATATAACATGTGGTGCCTTTAATGTTTCCTTCTGAAGTGGGAGGCTGAAAACCCAAGGCTCCTTTTAATCGCAGGATTGTGTGAAGACGGGTTTATGGGTTCAAATCATTTTGTCACAGTCCAGACTCTACTTCGCTGACAAGTGGAAACCACACATGACCACATGTGGTACCGAGTACTTAAACCAATATTTTATTTTTAACAGGGGAAAATATGCGTCTGTAAGTGTTGATTAAAGACAGAAACTGAGCCGTCTTTAATGCATGGCATAAACCCAACCTGTGACTCTGAATCTGTTCACCTTCTTCATAATCAAACCAAAATCTTGGCACAAACAAAGAACAAACATCCACATCAGGAAAATGTTTAAAGGTTTAACATGAAGAAGTGATAAAAAAAATCAGACAAAGGTACAAAAATCAGGTCCAGAACTGAAGGAAAAAGTCACAGAGACTGGAAAAGACTGAAATGAAACAAATGATTAAGAGACAAACTGACAAACAGAAGCAGAGGATCACAGAGAATAAATACTCAGCTGCAGGTGAAACTCTGCAGGGAGGGGCAGGTAATCACAGAGTGGGAAGAAAAGAAGACAGGAAGTGGAGGATCTGAAACAAGACACAGGTGAGTTTCAAAATAAAACAGGAAACCCATGTAAACAAAAGGTAACTTTACCCTCGTTTCCTGTACATTTTAAGCTCCATCCAGCCGACTTTGTCCCCAAAAAGGACATGCAGATACATACTCATAAAATAATCATTTTTCAACATTTTTTTTTTCTTCTTTTGACTCAAATCTCTTAAACAACTTTAGCCCTGATCATTAAAAAAGTGAAGAATAAAAAATTTGATGTATTTCCCTTTTTATGAGTGTTTTTGTTCATCATGTCATATTAATTGATAAAGTGTTTGTTCTAAACAGTTGAGTCTATTGGAGTGGAAAAATACGCCATTTTCACCGTCTTTTCTCCAGTCTCGTCCTCTACCTCTAATGCGATCAAATTCATTTGTTCATTTTAAATTAATTTTATATATAGGCATATAAAATCAGAAGATATACGTAAGATAGGAATCATTTACAAGTGGTTATCCACCTCTAACCAAAATTTGACTGTGATTACGCTGATTACGCACATATAAAATATGTTGTTATGGTGCCACAAACACACGGTCAAAAAACGTTTTTTTAATGGAGGTCTATTGTCTGATTTGAGGACAAAGGAGGGTGGATGGAGCTAAAATGCGGCGACAGAGAACTACATGTGCCATAGTTTTTTTAAAATATTAATGTGAAAAAATAAGAATTCTCACCAACTTTGATGCCCCGATCTTTAAAATGTGACTGTCAGCTCAAAATAAAGATGAAAAAAATGACAAATGTCCTCAAAACGGACATAGTAGGAACCGAGGGTTAACTAAAGGGATGTGATGAATCTTATAATTGGGTCTTCAGTTTCAAAGTTTTAAAAAGCTGGTTTATTCCTGAATTTGATTTGTTCACAAGCATAAAAAAAGACTTTGAACACAAAATGACCAATTTATCAAATCTAATGCATTTCAGATAAACTGAATCCCTGAATCCCCCCTAAAAGCGAGAACCTCATCTTTATTCACAGAGCAGTTTGGTTTTTTAACTATTTCCACAATCTGCAGATGAGTAACAGTCTTATCATCCTTTTCAGAGGTTAATCAGGACAAATGAACTCAGTTATAAAGAAGTATTTGATGATATAATATCTGAGCCACACAGTTCATGTGCAGACGGGTAAGAAAACAGTTAACAGACTAAAAGTCGCTGAAAATTGCAGAAAGCTGCAGAGCTGGCGGTTGATTCTTGAGGGTTTGGCTCTGCAGCCTGTTTATTTTACACTTGTCTTGTCCCAGTGACTCAAAATATTGATGAAAAACGGGAGTCTATATTTCTCTTTCTGTTCTGGTGAGAACAAGGCCCCTCTTGGCTTTCTTTTTCCCTTGAAAAATAAAACAGTTTCTTGGAAGAGAGCCTCAAATATTTTATGTGAAAGCGCTCAAAAGTGCCAAAAATGGCTCCATGTGGCTTCTGGTGTTGAGATGGGCCCATACACTGGCATACTATACATGTAAATTACAGGTTATATAACATTACAGGGTGAATGTCAGCACTCTTTAGAGTAAACTAACATCTAATGGTAATTGATGAACGTTGTCAAAGCTGCAGTAAAAGTCTCAACACCTTCAGGAAGATGAAAGTCGATCAAACGGTCGTATTTCACTCACGGCTCGGTCTGCACACTCAGCACTTCTCAACTATTTTCACACAGACCATTTGAAGTTATGACTCAGAGATGTCTGCTGAGGAATTCTCTCTCCGAATTGTTGCGAACCGCATGTTTTTGGCTTCCTCCGCATACATTCCTGCAGGGTTGGTATGTGGCACTGACCTGCCAGCGGAGAAGTTTTCTAATTTTCACACCCGACGCTCACATTTGGATTCATTTAGACTTCAAACACACACCTGACTCACAATCGGAGGCGTCAAAAGACATATTATCAGATTTAAAAGCAGATATCTGGGCTCATTATTTTCACTCTTGTGTGAAATAAAGCTAATATGAAATGATCATGCTAAACTAAGGAGGTGTAGGAACTTGAATTTGAGCTGAAAACCTGCTACTTGACAGTTTAGTCCTCAGTAGCTTCACTTTAACAGGAAACACTGTTTGGTTATTTGTTGTGATCAGAAACATGTCAGCATATCAGCAGGATAATCAATGAAACAAATGTGCCCTGCTCTGCTTTTGTACTCTGGAGTTAAAAAAATAAATGTAGCCAAAGCGAAAGTGTCACAAAACTGCAGTTCCTCAAGAGTCCACTTGAGGCAGACTCCAAAAACTAACAAATACCCATTATAAGAACAGCCGACTTGACATTTACAGCCTGAAAAAACACAGTTTGGGTCTCAGTAACTTATTTATATGAACTGAGTGGACAGCTGTGATTTTTTTACTTTCACCGCTCATCTGCTTTGATTACCGTTAAAGTTTGGATTTTCTTAAAGTTCGTACAGTTACAGGGTCGTAGTTTACTTAGCTGTATTCTAGGAGGCTAAAGACCTCCATCATCTCCACCTCTTTGTACCTGTTCACATCATTAATTATGCTGAGTCAGCATTTCCAATATGGCAGCCAGCTAGCAGCAGATCCATTTGTTAAAGTTTTTAGTATTTAGTATTTAGCAGCAGTTTAGGGCAGATTTGGTCAATAAAACTTGATGGTGGTTGACGATTGGAGAGATTGGTAATTATTATGAACCTCGTTTCTATGGCGATCATGGTCCTATAGTGTGATCGCCACAAAGTGAAGTGAAAAAAGATCGGAAAAACCATTGACCAATGGGAGCCATCCGTCCCAGACAGCTCCTATTGGTCAATCTCCTGCTCCGCCTCTCCATCCAATCACCTCGCTATATTTGACGCACCCCTCTCCCGTAGTTCGGACTCGTCCCCTCCCACTCTCCCGGCCGCTTAGCTACAGGAGCTGTGATGGAGAAGGACGCCAAAAAAAAAATACTTCTGCTTGCCCCACCGCCAAAAGTGGGAAGAAAACGCAAGAAAGGGGCGGAGACGAAGAGAAAATATGACCAAGCGAGGAATCTAACGTGAATAAACATCGGGTCATCCTTGGAGCGGTGAAGAAAGCTCCGCCAGGATTTGGTCCTGCAAACAGACGCTGACGCTCGTGGCTCATGTTACATAAATAACTCTTATTAGTCTCTGACATGTCAACATGGTAGCTGTCCAGGCAGCTGCAGATGGCGCTCGCTAGCAGAGCTGGCGTTTACTGCCGCCAGTCACTAACAATCCGACATGGTGAATCCTATTTGAAGCTAGCGTAGGATCTTCTGCCAGAGGGGTGTGTCATGGGGAGGGCGTCCTCTTCTACAGAGGCATATAAGGGACAAACTTGTTCAGGTTATTCACCATTTTGTGAGTCTATTGATGGAAGGCTTTTTGTCCTCAAAGGCCCCCGTTGCTTCGCTAACTGAAGGGGTGAGCAAGGGAGCTCGAATTTCCACGCCTTGAACAGCTGCTTTACTTTTATACTGAAGTTCAAAGTGACTTTTTGAGAAGTGCTCCTTTAAAGTTAGTCTTCCTAAATACTTTTCAGATGCAGAAATGTTCCTTTTTTATTTCTTTCGCTGCTTTTGGAGACGTTTTTTTTATTTATTATTTTATTTCCCAACAAGTGGCTGTTGATAGAACTCAGCCTCGAGTCCTGCTGCGCGATGACAAAGACCGAACTGTCATCACCAGTGCAGCTCTTCAAAAGTTTGGGTCACTTACACAGAATTTTTTTTTCTTTTATCCAGCAGAAACAAACAAAAAGCAACAAAACAGACAAACGGACTAATCCTTATCACATCCGCGCCTGTTTTTTCTCCAGAGCACTTGGGAAATAAAAATCAAAGCCTCTGATTCTCATGTCGTCTGATTGATGCGTGTCCCGACATGTTTGTGTTGCTGTTATTCATCACATCGCTTTCGTGTTGCGGCGTCTGTTTTTGTGCGTCTATGTGTCGAACAGCTGCAGCTTTAAAGCGCGCGGACTGAAGGGCTGCCAGCGTGAATTTTTGGAGGGTGGGAGTTGTCACTTCATTAACTGCCGCTTTGAATATGAGCGAGGCAGTTAAACACTTTGTAAAGTCTGAGTATGATAAGTGGAATGCAGTTAAATTTATGATTACCATTAAAAGCTCGAAAATACATGATTTATTCGAACGCCGAGCATTCGTGACGATTCAAACACGCACAAAAAGTAGATGAAACTGAAAAGATATTCTCAAAAATCTTCCTTATTTTGTGATTTTCATTGTTCAGTTTGTTCAGACCGCATGTTTGGAAGAACAATTTGGCCGCTGAGAGGAACAAAAACTTAAAAGCAGACCTCCAAAGTCTCACTTAGTCGATCTATAAATCTACTCATGTCATATTTCTCCCTTCGATCACACAACAAAAGGATCCTGCTATGGACAGAAAACCACGTAGGTCAAATCTTCTCATCGACTCAGACCGCTGTGAGAGCCTGCTTCTTCTGCGAACAACAAACGCGCATCCATGTTTATAAAGCGCAAACACATGAAACGCAACATCGAAATGCATAAAAATTGAAAACCAAGCGAGTGGTTTCAGTTTATTCCTACTACAAAAATGACTCACTGGACTTGATAAAAACCACATTGATCCAGAAAGCATAAATCAATGTCATATTTTGAAATCTGTCTTAATATAAAAAACTTTACTCGCCTCGTTTGAAAGTTTTAACAGGAAATTCAGGTCTTTTTTTGTTTGGATTGAGATTATCTGAACTCTTGGCTAACATTAAGAGTTATATTAAGTTGAATGAAACATCAAGATGAACAGGACTGGCTCAGTTTGAAGATTCTGCAGTGTTGGAATGAAGTCCCCTGAATTCAAGTCTGTGTGAAGTTTATCAAACCGCTCAAGTTTGCAAGGCTGAAGAGCTTCATCATGACGTAGGTTCCTCTCGATCTGCCATGGACCTGCCCGTCCACCTCCATCTCAGCAGATGACTAAAATCAGTCTGGTCCTGCTCAAGGTTTCTGCCTGTTAAAGGAAGTTCGGGATGGGAGCTGGTCTGATCTGATTCCAACTTTGTAACTAGAGTACGGTCAAGACCAACTTCTTTGTTGAGCTATCTTGTTGTTAACTAGCGCTTTATAAATACAGATTGATTAATTGACACACAATTTTACTTGGACTAATTTTTTAAAATTAGTCATGTAAAAAGTTGGAATAAAATCCTGAAAGTTTCGCTAAAGTCGTCACGATCCTGGTCGTTTGATTTAACACTTAGAACTCTGCTGGATCATCGGCAATCTCAAGTGACACCATTAATATTGTTCACAGTTTCTCAGGAACTATACTGTGTATCTCTACAGAATAAAAAGTGTTCAAAAGTTTACCCTTTTAGCAATCTATCGAGGGTTTCCAGACATTTCTACACCTGCCACAAGTTTTACAATCCAGCCACAAAAACAGGTGTTTGATGGTAAATCTGCAGTGATATACCGGTGAAAACAGGATGATTGATCAGATTGATGAACAAGAAAGTTCCCTGTTCGTCTGTAAAATCAGAAATAATGGTCCTCAATGTTTGGAAACAAGTAAAGAAGAGATTCTGAGCAGTATGATGTGGTCCTCTGTCTCATCCCAGACAGGAACTGCTTCAAGGAGTGGCAAAAAACAACAGTAAATAGTCAAAAACGCCTGGAAGAATGAGTGTAAATATGTCAATAGTTTCTGTTGTGTGTTTGCTCCAATCCCAATATTTCTTCTCCTGATAGACAAGACTTGAGAGAATGATGTTCAGGTGAGAAAAGGCTTGGTCACTGTAGATTTATGTGTGTTTTGTGCAAAGTTCTGTTGGGATCAATTTCCGTTTTTGTTTTTTGTTTGACTTTGATGGTTAGTTTTTACGCGGACCAAAAATAGCAAAATATAGCTGGGGGTTCTAAGGGTTAAGGTGGTCTCGAACTGGATCAGACTGGTCTATTTCCCATGCTCTGACACACTAACTTCTGTAGATTGAACTTCAATTATTGAGTTTTCTGCTAGTTGGTAATGTAACACACACACACAGTGAGAAGTGGCGAGCCCGTGCGATATTCCACGTATTCGCCCTTTGTTTCTCAAACACGCTCTGGGCCTGTTTAGTCTGTCCATTTCCACTTATCTCATTTTTCCCATTTTTCACTCGGTTAACAACAACTCTCTGAAAAACTCCCCACATTTTTCTGACTGCCATTCGTTTCCGGCAGCAATCGAATATCTTCTGCCCATCAGGCCCGCGTTTCTGAGCGAGAGAAAGAAAGGGAGCGAGACGACAATGTGCAGAGGGAAAAAAAAGGAGGGAGTGGGTAAAACAAGTGGGACTGTGGATTGTTTGGCACAGCGAGAGGAGTTGGGTGGGAGATGAAGTGTTTTCTCTTTCTTGTGGTGTGCAAGAGAAGTCTATTTTTTCTTTTGTGGTGTATGTAAAGTGTGTTTTTTTCCCCTTTTGTGGCGAGCCTGTGGGAACTGCTGAATGAGATGGAGTGATTCCTGAAGTCAATGCTATCAGACCCTGACACACTCAAACACTGGCCCTGGTTCAGAGAGGGTAAGGGGGACGATAAGGACTGGGATGGGGCTGATGGTGGCCTGAAGGCGCACGTACGCTTCGGGGAATTTGATCTCGATATCGACCGATACAAAAGACGGAGCACAATAAGGAAGTTACAGAAGAGTTACCAAAGCTGACCCGACTCGAGAGTTCTCGCTTTAACCCTTTTTTTAATGTCACACATGCGAAAGACTAAAGCCGTCATGCGTTTAATCATCTCCATGGGTTTGCTTTCTTGTCATCACGCTGTGAAGTTTGTGAGAGCGTGCACTGATGTCATGTCGATCCAAACGGACCATCCGTCCAAGAGACTTTTTTTCTTTCTTCTTCTCTGGCAGCGCGATACGATAACCAATCAATCTCTGATTAATTATGTGTTGCAACAAGATTTAATAATCATAAAAAGAACATGAAGCTGTGATCTTAAGACAAGCTTAATATGTCAAGATCAGTGAACACAGATCGTGGGAAAACAAAACTTTCCGTCCGCAATCTCCATCCTGAAGACATTAGCATGTGGTTGTTAGAAAATCTTTGAAAGGTTTTATGTCGAAGCTTTGAAGCTCCTCAGACGTACTGTTTTTGATTTTGGCAGCACAGTAGTCTGTCATTTGTTTATTCTGTTTTTTTCCATATTTTTTTCAAAACACTATATGTGTCTAAACGGATCCAGATCCTTGTTATTCATGGTCCCCAGAGGATGTTGTGTAATCGCTTAAAAACTCTGAGTCAAGATAGAGAAATCATGTCGAGTTTGAAAACTGATAATACAAACACATGGAATAAATCAGAGTTTGTTCAGTGTCACGTTAGAATTAAAATATAATTACGTGTGATGAAACAGCCAATAAAGCTCAGGTTTATAGAAGTGACAGGAAATGACAAAAACTGTCTCTGATTCGTCAACGGGCTTCACTTCACATCTAAAACACAAACCAAATAAAGCCTCTGTAACTGGTTATTATATACAATAATAAAGGCATTTAGCAGATGTTTTTATCCAAAGCAACGTACATCCAAGAGGAGAACACACACTGGGAGCAAAGTAGGTTAAGTGTCTTGCTCAAGGACAGAACCGACAGACTAGGGATAGGGCAGGAATCGAAGCACCAACCCTTCAGTTATTATGCTGCGTTCTAGTTGTACTCAGAAGTCGGGATTTCTGAGCTCAAAGTCAGAAATTCATCTAGAACGCCCCCCCTGAAGTTGGATTTCTGACTCAGAAAGTCGGACCGTCCTCACCAACCTCAACTTGACAACAATATCTTAATCCAGTATGGCAGCGCAGTGTAAGAGTAAAATAACGTGTTATGCATTGTTTACAACTGGTATAGCTAACAACAACTAACACCAGCTGACGACGGCTAACAGTAGGCATCCATCTTGGTTTTCCGACTTGTTTACTGGAACGCCAGCAACTCGGGTGTAATGTCATTCCCAGCTCCGATATCTGACTTCCGAGGTAATTGGAACGCAGCATTAGACGACTACTGCCGCCGTGGGTATACAGGCATAATTTCATCCTGTTTCTCAATCACAAACCGTCGCTCTCAAGACTCTCTCCAAAAGGATCATATCTGCTGGATTTACAGTTTTGCTTTTATGCTCCACCACAGCTACCTCTGTTCTGATCCAAACGTAATCCCAAGCTCAGGAACCAGAGCTACTTGAACTCCTTTAATAACAGGGTAGAGAAAGGTTGCAACCCCCAAGGGGAACCACAATTCACCACGGAGTAGGATGGGGTACCAAGGCCTCATTGCCTTGGATAGAGCTGGATTGGGCATCCAAGAGCTAGAGACCACCAGACTTGGGCGTCCCCCCTGGATCTATCAAAGGATAAAGTGGTGCCAGAAGAAACCTCAACAAACTGGACATCTAGAACTTCTTTACGCTGTTGAGTTTTTCATAGCAGCAAATCTAAAGTCCCTAAAGGTCCTGAAAAACAAAAAACGAGCTCTTTGCAGAGTGTTTTTGGAAAGAATCCATCCAGCAGGGTCTTTATCCTTCTTCGGCCCCTCAGACTGGGAAGCAGCTGGGAATCAGAATCTCCAGCTCGAGTTTTGCAAAGTGCTCCAACACAAACACAACCTCAGTCCTAGAGCAAAGCCACTAATTTAAAACTTAAGTACTATCTACTCCACCGCGATCCACTTAGTAAGCCGCGGCTCTGGGCTGCAGTTGTTTTGAGTGTAGTTGGGAGAACAGAAGTGACATAATTATAATGTTTGTTGTAGTCATTTGCGGTTGACCATTATCAATAATTAAAGCAGGGCAGAGTATCTATGATGGTAAGAAAACAGTACCCTTCTCCATGGGACGCCTTTTGTTTGCAAGACACTAAAACAACACCACCTCCATCCAATACAGGCGCTAATTTAACTCCAGCTAAACACTGTGTAATCAGCCTCAGTGTGTGTGTGTGTGTGTGTGTGTGTGTGTTGTGTTAACTGCAGCTCAGGGCTGGGTACAGTCTGAAGCAGACACCTCACCTACAGTTTGTTTTTGTCCTTCTTTTTTTGATCTGTTTCGTTTATGTTGGGTCTAATTGAAGGTAGCTGAGGTTTGACTTATGCCACTTTAGTTACCAGATCACAGACCTAAATGAAGACAGTCATGCCGACAGTCACAAGGTCTGTCCCCTGTGAAAAAGACTCAGTCCTCCTTACCCTCTTTTCTCATGCCTGTTTTGTTTTCCTTATCATCCTGCTCCATTTCACTCCATTAAAAAACAAACACAGATTTTCCTCATTGTTCATTAAGTTTTAGCACCCGAAAGCACCAAGAATTGTGCATCATTTAGCCATGTTTCTGCTCCGTCTCAAGGTCACGTTTAGAAAGCAGATCTTCTGAGGGAAATTTGCGCCCAAACATGCTGATTAAACATTCTAGTTTAGTGCGGTTTGCTCTTGTTCCACATCTCATCGAGTGAGAAGCTGTCAGGATCTCCTCTCTCTGCTGCACAGAGCTGCAACCTGCACTCTAATCTTAACGGCTCGAAGTACGTCCACATATCCGCCATTCTAACCGTGTGACGAATAATGTGAACAAACTTTGTGTAAAGATATTTTAAGGTCATCCAAAGGTCACATTGTCGTCACCATCATAGTAAATTTTGAATGTTTGTTAAAATGAAGCTCATCTGCATAAAAAGGTTTTTCCCCTAAGTGAATGGCTCGTGAAGGAAAACTCAGAGATGCTGTTGGTCTAAATCTACCGCGTTGAGAACATCAAACTCTTTGCTTCTGCTTTCTAAAATGGGCATTATCATTTGCAAAGGTTTAGAGTAAGGCTGCAACAACGAATCGATTAAGTCGATTCGTCGTGACGAAAAAATTCGTTGCCAACTAATTCTGTAATCGATTCGTCGGGTCTTTATATATGTCCATGGACACCGGCATGTAAACATCAGCAGGACGCACAGAAAAGAAACAGCCATGGCCGAGACAGCGGCTGAGAAAAACATGGACACAACCCAACCCAAATCCCGACCTAAAACATCAGTGGTGTGGGAAAACTTTACTAAGACTGAAAAGGAAGGCGTTCAGTGCAACATTTGCAAAGCCCGTTTTGCATGGCACGGGAGTACATCGATGATGCGCGAGCACAGGGCTCTCAAGTCTCAAGCATTCAGCGTATGACACACGCATTCCCACTCGTTCACACGCTCACACACCACACATTGTATTTCTCACGCATTTTGAAGACGGTTACGTCCACCAAGTTGCACTTCTTTAACTATGGAACAGGTGGAAATCAGCTGAGTTTCTCCGAGAGTTCAGAAGCTGCGTGCCACGCGCAAGCCAATCAAATAAAGTATATCTACTGAACAGCCAATCAAAAAGCAGCATTGTTGTATCCGGGTAGATTTTGATATCTTGCGGTTTGACTACAGAAGAAGACAGACACTCGCCGAAATAGAGCAGGTTTTTATTAGGACGAGAAAGACCGGATGATTACAGTAAGACAGTAACCGACACATGCAGAGACCTCAACACCTCATGGCAGATAAACTCATATGATAAACTAAAGCCCTATGCTATTGCTATTTACAGCTGCATTGATGAATTTAGCCTGTTTATCCGATTAATCGATTAGTTATTAAAATAGTCGGCAGATTAATCGATTATCAAAATAATCGTTAGTTGCAGCCCTAGTTTAGAGGGTGTAAAAGCTTTGATATCAGGCCTTTAGCTGTTACTTGGTACAGTACAAAGTTTACTATTATGCTTATATGGTTAGCCTCTGTGGCTAAAGACAACTTGTTATCTCGCCGTTGCATGGGAATCCGTGGGTTCTCATGATTCCTGCTGTCCACAATCCGCCACAAAATTAGCCTCACAAACAGATCCAGTAGGAATTGGTGGGCAGTGAAAATCGGATCGGAGCCGTTCCGGATCAGAGCCGTTCAGTATGCGGTGAAAATAGGGGGTTATATTTTGTCTGGTCTGGTTTCTTCAGTTTTAGTCCTTAACTGGTGTTTTTAGACCCATCCACTGGTCCTCTTCAGGTGGTTGAATATACCCCTGACTTTAAAGGACTCCAAACTATATTGGACTGCAAACCCGACTCTTGTCTTTGAGGACAGCAGATGTGAAACGGTCCAACTTTCATGAACACCCTGAAACACTCGAGGAAGGCTGTCGAGATTGGAGATTATGATTTTGAGATCGAGCTCTTTCTCTTCTTTCTGCAAAAACAAACAGCCCGACTTCGCAGCTTCACAGCCGTCTGTTTTGGAGGCCGCTGCCGTAGTTTGGTGTCAGAGACACTGTAATTTAGCCATAAAGAGGGAAAATGAGTGTTTATTTTAGTATTTTTAGACTGCGTTTATCATTGTGTGTTTATATCATCATTATCGAACGCAGGAGCGTGAGGGTTTTTCTGAGAAATCAGTGAAAACGTCTGAATCTGACCTGAACACCGTCTGTTTTCAAGAGAAATACCGAGCGCTGAGTCGAGTCGTTTATCTCCCTCTAAACCTGAACTGGGTCTAATTCTGATCCTTTATCCGAGGCCTAATTCTAACCAGGTTTAAGGGATGAAGAAAACAACATTAAACTATTAATACATGCAGACAGCGTGTTTGATATCGCAGCTCTTGATAGATGTCGGTCCACTTTGCCAACTCTCACAAACACAGATCAGCTGCTCACAGCTGGGACAAATCTGGGGCGATGTTGACAGCGTTGAAATACCGTGAGGATCTCCCCCCAAAAAAGACAAAATAAAGTTTTAAATCTTTGCACAGATATCTCTTTGTTTGGATCTTTAATGTAAAACTGCTGCAGGTTTTAATAATCGCTGTTGGAGCTCATCTTCTGGAATGATAATTTTCTTTTACAACCTGCCAGAGCGAGCGACTCTGTCAGTCCTCGAAAACCCGCTGGTCCATTTAACACAAACTCACTGATACCGTTTCAGCGCTCTGCAGAGGCCGAGGCGGTTTGAGGAGGGGAGGAAGTGATTTCGAGGTGCAACGAGATAATGACGATGTTCGTCGGAGGCAAAAACATCCTCGTTTAAATCAGGGCAGACGTCATGTGATTAAAACATGGCGGAGCCGGCCAACACGCTCAGAGCAAATATAATTACAGCTGCTATAGCGGGTGTGATTTTGACACCGGGGTGTGGTTTACTGCTGCAGACAGAAAAACACAGGCGTGAAACATTTACGAGATAACATTTTAATTTGTGACCCCGGCTTTATTTTGGTGATATGACATTCTTACGCCTGAGCTCAGCTGAGTAACCAAACTGATGTAGTTCTGTGTTTCAAATAAGAGTTAAAAAAAAACCTTTAGAAATTTAAGAAGAGTAACTGTAGAGTCTCTAAGTTTGCAGATTTAGATTTTAAATGGAGCAGAACAGAAAAGTCTGTTTATAGTCAAACAAAATACTATTTTTTAGACCTGCTGATCAGCTGATTGTCCCAAACTGATCCTTTAACCCTCCTCCTGTGTCAGGCTCTGCACTGATCTGTTTTTGTTTTTAAAGGCTTAAAAGAAACACTGAAATTTGCTTTTTTTGTATCAAGACTTTTTGACTTTGTCAGAAATTTGATTAACTAGATTATAAAATGCTCTTATTAAAATTGTGGCACTTGTCGTTTTAGGGTCACCGTCGACCCGGTTAGATTAATATCTAATAATTAGAGCAAAAACTAAAATGATAAGTGCACTGACAGTCAGATCCTCTGCCAATCATGTGAGATTTAGGAAATTCTCCTTTTTCCATGTTTTTCCTGCACAAAAAACAACGTTGGGCATGTCCAGACATGTGAGATCAGTTCAGTATAGATGTCTGTGTGAGGGGTATACTGACAAAGAAAGGCCCAGAGGACCACAACAACTAATATCATAATCAATATTTTCATGGATAATGAAGACAGGGGTCAAAACTGACCCTTAACATGGTGGGTGAGTAGTAAAAGCTAACACAGGAGGAAGGTTAAAGTTGATGATTTTAGAGACAAAAGATTTTTAGCAGACGCACTTGGTGTCATGAGCCAGAGCACAGACTGGAGGACACAACGGCACGACACCGATTCAGCTTTGTCAAACGGACAGGGTTTAATGAGGTTCAGGCGAAGGTCGGTACACAAAAAGGCGGTCAGATATCAAAAACGTGAGTAAATGCTGGAACGAGACAAGATGTGCAAGAGCTGGCGATGAGACAGTGAGACACATGAGGTTAAATACAAGAGGGAAAAGAGGGAGATAGGAAACAGGTGAGGAGACACAATCAGGCGACAAATCTAGAGGACAGAAACAAGGGTTAGTGATCTACAAAATAAAACAGGAAATGCATGACATGAAACAAAACACGAGTGTGCAGGAATAAAGAAAACTTAACCGACATGATACTTGGGTGTAAAAAAGGCGGTAAATGGACCGTCATGTCTCCCTACGAGTCTCTCTCAGGGTTCACCGTCCTTTAGCTCAGTTGCTCCATTTCACGGCTGACGCCTTTGCTCAGGGGGGTCCGAGGATTTCACGCAGGATCCCGAGCTGCTGAGTCTTTGATAGTCTGGGTTCAGGGTTCACCAAAGACTCCGAGACAATCAGCAGAAAACGCGGCGGATCTGGTTTTTCTTGGCATGTTTTTTTCTTATTTATTGATCGATGGATTTAGTCAGGCACTGAAGTGTGTCTCACTGTGTCTCTGCGTGTTTGACTTTATTTCATACAAATTATGTGGACTTTGAATCACTGCTGACCATTCTCCCTCGGCGTACTGTAAGTTTTTATTTTGATTTCGTCCTTTCCAGGCAGCTTGTGGTTCTGCTTTGTTTCTGTAAGAGTCAGTTTCTGCAGCGCCTCGTCCATCACTGTCAGCAGTTTACTCCTTATTTATTTGTTTAAAGGTGATTCTTAATTTACGTAAATGTGAAATTGTGACATTTAGACCTCACATGTCGGTGCGTCCTGCCAACACATGGATGCACGACCACAACGACAACAACTGTGCTTCCAATTATCGTGTTTGACTTTCTCCACATTTACTGCCAGAATATTAGCTGGCACTCAAAGATAAAAAAATATTCCTGATTTGATGCAACTTCCTGGAAATCATAAAAAAAAATAAAAACATCTGCAGAATAATTAACACAAAACATGCATCTTTAAAAATTTGCATACAGGCTTCGGGTTTTTCCCCAATTAGTCGAAGTGACCACTTTGGGATCAAAACAGAAGACGCAGATCATGGACCACAACAAGAAAATGACTCACAAAGGATTAATAAGCTCTCCGGGCTCTTTAATTTGTTTTTCCTGAAGTTTTCAGCATAGGTTTTATGATTTTAGAAATTAAGATGTCACACACAAAGTGAATGGAAAAATACAGCCGCTCTGAGTGGCAACAGATGGATCCCTCAGGGGGGACGATCGGAAAAGGAGGACCGAAAAGACGAGAGGTATGCTAAACAACTGCATGAGAAGAGCAAAGAAATGACAGGGATTAAAAAAAGAGATTAAAAAAAGTGTATTTACAATATGGAGAGAGGTATGGAGGGATGAGAGAGAGTAAAAGGAGGAGTGATGGAGGACAAACTCAGAGCCTCCAGTTTAGTCGGCCACAGAAGTTGGGAAAGTATTCTGTGGTCGCTGCAAGTATTCAGAAAATGTTAAAGACGGAGGGGAGGGGATCAGCGACTACTGCCGAGAGAGAGAGAGAGAGAGAGAGAGAGAGAGAGAGAGAGAGAGAGAGAGAGAGAGAGAGAGAGAGAGAGAGAGAGAGAGAGAGAGAGAGAGAGATGACATGTATACGATTTTAAGAACTGCTGCAGCCGAGTTTTGTGTGTCGGTAAATAAGAATCTTGTTTACGGGCGAATGTGTATGTTTCTGACATGTCTTATAAACAACATGCGTGTTTGTGTTAGTGTCATGTGACGTGACATGTTTATTGGACTCACAGCGCTGATACTCGCATGCGAGGCCGTGTTCGTAATCACGGGGTGGAAAGTAGCTAAAGGCTGATAAATGCCGTCATCAGCTGATTTACTGAAAAAAACATGAATATAGGACTGGGATCAGGGACGCAGGATTTTTAAAAAAGCCAGGTGGTCCCTCTTTTTATAGGAGCTGAGGTCACAGCGTCCGTTATTTCCCAATAGAAGGTCAAATTAGAGTCATTGGAGCACAGGAACCATCTCCACCAGATCACATTTATATATGTTTTCTCTCTCTGTGGTTTTTGGAGGTGATTTTGAGTCCAAACTCTTTACAGTCTCCCACTGAGTGTCAAACCTCTTCCTGTCTTTCCCTCTGAGAGACGCGTACAGGGATGTAGGGATAGGGATGTCCTGATCTGATATTGATCTCAGATATCAGCAAAAAAAACAAATATCAGATTATACCAGCCTGCATCCAAAATCTCTGATACAAGCAGTCCATTCCAGACTCTGCTCCAGTGCCCAGATCCAGCATGCAGAGCCCAGTTGATCACAACAACACTGTGTACTAAGGTACTAACATGGAGGAAAGGAGCAGGAGTGATGTCGGCCATATTGCAGCCTTTTTCATCTAATTCTGAATAAAAAGACATTACAGCTAAAGTGTCATTAAACTTGTCATGCACAAGTTTGTGCCAATAACAGATAAATATCAGTATCTGCCAATACTGAAGGCTACAATATCGGTATCATATCTGGTGTGTCCCAAAACAACTTTTTGTCAACTCTGATACAATACCGATATTAATCCAATACCCGTTTTCTGCTGATATTGGACAGATATCAATAATCAGTGTTTGTTTGGGACATACCTACAGGGATTTCAGGTGTTTTCATCGACATCCTGCTGTACTTTGATTCATCCTATCTCATCAGGTGTTCCGGTTTGCGGTATCTCCGTGTCTGTTTTCTTCGATTTTGATAGATGTCTCCTCATGTGTCTCATCTCTCCCTTCTTATTGTCTCTCGAACAAAAAAAACCTCAAAGTTTTACTCCTCGGCGAATATTAGAGAAGGTCACATGATCGTGTTTATCCAATCAGAAAACAGCTGACGGTGCATTTTGTGCCGAGGACAACAAACAAAAGACAGAAAACAAACATACAGCATCTGTGTGTGTGTGCAGATATGTGTGTGTGTGTGTCCACATTGTCCGCACACACACACACACACACACACACACACACACACACACATACACTCCTATTCTCTGCATCCCACCATTGTCCTGCTGCACTTAGTTCATACACAATGTAAACACATGAACACACGTGTAAAACGTGCTGCACTCTCTTAAACACACAACTGATAGGAATCTATAGAGAGTGTGTGTTGGTATGTGTGTGTGTGTGTAAGTGTGTGTGAGTGTGTGTGTGTTCTGGATGGAGGGCAGTTTCTGGGAATTGTGCTGCTGCCTCAGTGGGGAGATGCTGAGAGCAGCAGGAGGGTGGAGTGTGTGCGTGTGCGTGCGTGCGTGCTCATTGTTTTCACTTGGTAAAGATTAGAGCGCCTTTTCAACACTCACACACACACGTTCACACACACACACACACTAACACAAAGCCATGCATACACCCCAGTCTGACCTATATCCAAGTTTGCATGCAAACACACACACTATTCCCCATATACACACGCACACAAACACACACACACGCACAGTCTGTGTCCGAATAATGAGGGCAGGCATGCTGAAAGGAGGACAAAGCCTGTTACTTCATGACTGTGTTGATGGAAAGTGACACAGACTCATTTACCTTATAAAACCTCTGCTGACCTGCTGGATGTCAACCTGTTACCCAGCGGGTCGAACTTGACCACGGTGACCAGAGCAATTACCGCGGCGCTCGAGGAAAACTACACTTGAGCTCTCACGCTGAAAGTTCACGGCTGAGTTTGGAAACAGGGTTAAAGAAATATTAAAGGAAACGTCCACGGATAAACACGACGACGGCGCCGCCAAAGACTTCACTTTCAATGAGCTTCTGTATTCCTGATTCTGAAGACCGAGCATTGGGGTCATCGAGAGACAAAAGACCAAAAACTAGACCGCCAAAAATCAGAAAACATCTCCATGAGGAACTTTCTGATTCTTGTCTTGGTATCTGAAATAGCTGAGACAGAGATATCAGTTTATAGATGTCCGAACATGGCTGAATCTGCTGTCAATACTTTGATCAAAGCCCTTAAAAAAAGGACCGTTTTACCCCCAATTTCCTCCGCAGGAAATTGGCCATATCCACTGCTCACAGCTGATCGTAACCGTTCAAGTTATAGTAGTAATATTAGTAATAGTATAGTAGTAGTAGTAAAATCATCTACTCGCTTAATTCGCGCAAATCTAGATGCGTGAATGAATAGTATTTACTCGCTTCATTCGCACGTCAGCGGTAATTTCAACGGTAATCCCTGCCAACGTTGACTCCCACATTGACTCTCAATAAAAACACATGAAATAAAAAAATCTGCATGAAATTTTAAATGCTCCTTAAAGGGATGATTTAATTGGAGAACTTTTTTTGCACTTTTTGTATTATAAACGCATTAAAGTGGAATATGTGCAAAATCGTATCCTCTGAAGGGGAACTAATTCTTTTCTGTTTAAGGCTTTTTTTTTACTAAACTGGTAAAAATCTGTTTCCTGTCGCATGTTCAGCATGTTCTGTCTGTCAAAGAGCCGCTGAGTTTAACTTTTGAATAAAGTAATTCAGACAGTCGCTTTACTTTACGTCCAATTTTCTTTATTATGAAATGATTTGTTCTTATGAATGACGACAGTGTGTGTGTGTGTATGTGTGTGTGAGCGTGTGCGTGCGGTTTCCTCTCGACCAGGTCACAGCAGGACCGAAGTCCGCTGGCCTGCTGCTGGGCTTTGGGTGTGTGTCTGCCCTGATGTATGTGTGTGTGTGTGTGTGTGCGTTTTTATGAGTGTTTTATGTGTGTGTGTGGGAAGGCATTGAAAGACCCACTCCCACACGTTTCCCCTCTCACACCCCTTCGTAGTCTATATGTGCACACACACATGCACACACACACACACACACAGAACAATCAGGAGGATATTTGCGTGCAGACACGAGTTTGAAGTTTGATGTTTTTGCATTTTTGGAGTTAAGAATTCCGGATTTTGCAAAATTTTGAAAAATTTCACACACTTTATAGAGAGTCACTCAGTATGTTTGCATGCACAGCTTCTTATCTTTTCTGCAAACTCTACACTTCAATGAGATGCACGTTACTTCTTTGATTTATGGTGATATACGCTACAAAGGCGTGAGTGTAAATTACTGTAAATTCAACGTTTGGTTTGCTTTGGGGATTTGCTCTCAGATGCTCAGACGCTCTCTCGTTTGCTCTCACTCTTGATGAGTGTGTTTGTGTCTTCTTATGTCATGCATTGTTTTACTGAGTGTGTGTGTTTGTGTTTGTGTGTCGCCCCTCTGGGATTGGAGTCAGAAGAATAGCAGCGGCTCGGCAGCGGTGTGAAACTGAGAAAGCGTTTGCTCCCTGCGTCTTCTTCCTGTCTCTCAAATCCCTGCACATCCATCTCTGCTTCCTCTCTGTGGGACTCCTGGGAGTTTGAAAAGTCTGCACATCTGTGCGTCTGACAGCCCGTTCCACTGACAACCTGTTTGTTTGTTTTTTTCATTTAAAAGCCAGAATCGCCGACTGATTCATGAATAATGACACAACTTAACATCCCAGTAGAGGCGTCGGTATCCGCGCTAAAGAAGACGCCTTCTGAAGACAAACTTTTAGAGGTTTCTTGGATCATTACATTACATTACACTAACCTAACCTGGGATTTTCCACCGCATTCAGCTCCAATCTGGAATGGCGGCATATTTTCGCCATAAAGATCCATTTGTGAGGTGAATTTTGTGGTGGATTACGGAAAGCAGGAATCACAAGAACTCACAAGAACCCACAGATTCACGTGCAATTGCACAAGAACAAGTTGTCTCTAACCACATGGACTAACCATATCAGCAGTAGATTGACCTGTTTGTCTCCGCCCATTTGCATGGTGTGTTTTATCTTAAAAAGAAGCCGGATGTTTTATTTTGTGTCTGTGCCCGACTTCCTTTCCAGCACGGGTTAACCTGTGCCGAATTTATACAGCATGCTCCGGTGTCCAGAAAAAATAGAACTCTTGCGATCAGCTGCGGAGTCCGGTGATCTGCGCCCAACATGCTAACTTGCGCTTCCTACCTACTTGGCTACCGTTAAAACTGTTGTTCTAGTCTACACGCAAGGTTTTTGTTCTCATTCATGAGACGCTTAAATCGGGGACATTTCTGGGAACAGCTTCAGATGGGGACAGTTCATCCAATACGGGGAAATCGGGGACATCTGGTCACCTTACCCTAACCATCATTATGCATTAGCAGCTTTAAAAGATGCATGAACGTTAGCATGACTCTGCAGAAGAATGCACGTCACACATTGTGCTGATTCTACTTCTTTATTGTCATTTTAATAAAGAGGAAACAATGCAAAACTTTAAGCTGCAAAAAATGACTTTTTCCTCTTTATTAAAGTTCCTGTAAGGTGCCGGTTTTGGGAATACGACAGACTAAGCAGGAGGTTTTTCTCCAGTTGGCAACATGCAAGTTTCTGTGAATCTTTTCGGTGCAGTTGGTTTCAGGAAAGGCTGTTTTTGCAGCATGGAAATAAACTTTTTTTCTCTTTAAGGTCCTTGTTTGCTTTTGTCAGTCCAGCAGAGACGTCACTTTTTACTTCAGTTGCTTCATTAAGGATTAAAACTCCTTTAAAGGGAATAAAAGGCTGTGAGATGTAATATCCACTCCTGGATCTCAAAGCAGCATGTTCTTGTTGCTGAAACTCTCACAGCAGTGCTGCCATGATTTGCTTAAATTCCTTTCGTGCCCCGTTCTCTCATTGTCTCATATCACCCTCACTGCCGCTCCTTCAGGACGGAGAATAACTGGACGAGTGCCGACCATGTGCCACACGGGATCGACGGCCTCATTCTCCATCCCAGGATGGCGACATCATCATCACCTCGCTCCTGACTTCCTGTCTCCTGGTGTGGCTGCCTGGCTGGAAGTTGGCAGACAGCCGGGAAGCTAACAAACACATGCACACAGCTCACACTCATGCACACGCACTTAGAGGATCTAATGTTGACGTCAGCTCAGTGCATCCTGGGATAAGACAGAGGCATGTCCTTACTTCCGCTTACTTAGTGTCGAATCATGTTAGCTAGTTCGCTTGCTGCTGCTGCTGCTTCTTCTTCATCTGTTCTCCATGTGGCAACCAGCATGAAGAAGAGACCATTGACTCAAGTTTTTATAGACTTCTTGAGTATTACGGCGTAAAAGAAGAGGTGTGTTTTTAAAGAGAAATCTAATCAGAAAATGCAAAAAATTCTTACAAAGCTTAGTCACTTCTGAAATTAAGAAAACAGCCCGAATTCTGACGAAGCTTCTTCAGACTCATTTACCATCAGGGAGGAAGTCGGAACCAGCTCCGAACAATACTTGGCCTGCTTTCTGAAGGAAATTAGAAAAGCTCCATCCATCCAACGGAGAGGGATCTTCCTGTCTGAGGTCATAACCAGCTCCGACTCCATAGATTTGGGAAAAGTAGAAAGGACGCTTCCTGGTGCCGAGGGTTAAAATGAACAGCGACAGATGAAGGAGAGTGGGCGCTTCCTGGCGTCAGAGGTGACTCCGAATGAGTCCATAGATTCGAAGAAGAGGGCATTTCCTGAATTCAGCCTCTGATAGCAGGTTGCATTGATCGGATACGCAGAACAATCGCTTTATGGATACATAGATCTAGTCCAGGTAGAATAAGCACTTCCCGCTGTCAGAGGTTAATCCTTAAATCTCCAAAGACCAAAGTCAAGGGCGTTTCCTTCATGAAGGGATTAGTGGGACAAAAACCAAGAGTCCACACAAATCACAACTTCCAATCAAAACAAAAAGGCACTTAAATATATCATAACGGAGAAACAGGCACGGGTTAGATTCAGCATCTAGATTAGTGGAAACATTTCATAGATATAGATACACAGGAATATGCCATCATCCAAACTCGTGCTGTACAATCAGCATATCTATCTTTCTCACAGATTTCCCGTCCACTTTGACTCACTGCTTTATGAATCCTCATAGTGGTAATGACATTAACTCTCCACTTCACCTTACAGGGAAATCTAATTATGAGCTACCATAAATGAATGTTTCGTAACCGGTCACTTATCATCATTGCAGGCCTTGTATTGTAACTTGTTGTGACGTATTGTAACTTCCTGTATTATAATGTATCGTACTGTGTTGCATATTATCATAACTAAATGAATCTTATTGTATTGTATCAAAAAGTATCATATCCTATCGTAACCTATGATACGGTATGGTATTGTATCGAATCATATTGTGTAATATTGTGTCATCTCTTATCGTAACTTATCATATTGTCATATTGTATCATACCGTATCTAATGATATTATAAGTTATTATATTACACTGTATTATATCATATTCTATCATAATGTATCAAATCATATAACACTGTATCATTTTGTATCTTATGATATTAAAAACTATCATATTACATTTTATTATATTGTATTCTATCATACATTGTAATATTTGGTCATACAGTATCACATCATATTGTAAAGTATCATTTCATACTGTATCTTACGATATTCAAAATGATCATATTACATTGAAACATATCGTATTCTATCATATTGTATCAACTCATACAGTGTAATAACATATTGTTTCATATTGTATCATACTGTGAAATATTGTGTCATATCATATTGTAACTTATATTGTATCATATTGTATTATAAGTTGTTTTTTTGCATTGTATCATATCATATTGTATCTATCATTTCATACTGTATCTTATGATACAAGTTATCTTATTGTATGTATCATATCATTATCTATCATATTGTATCAAATCTACAGTATAATACCGTATTGTTTCATATCATATCATATTGTACTGTATCTTATTGTATTGTATCATATCATTTACAAACCAAATTTACAGTGAAGTTGGGACGTTGTGTAAATCACAAATTAAAAAAACCAATAATTTGCAAACTCTTTTCCACCTATAATCAATTAAATAAGATGATTTTTAATGTTCAAACTGATAAACTTTGTTATTTTGTGAGTTTCAAGTCAAATGTGAGCCTTAAAATAGCTCCACCACAAAAAAAATGTGGTCCAAAAATTTTATAGGTCCTAACGAAGACAACTGTACAAGTACATAGACACACACTGGCAGCTATCTCACCCCGGCAGCTGCTGATGTTGCTGGCAGCGCCGCTCCGCACAGCCTCAGCTGGAGGAGGATTTTGGCTGCAGACATCAAGCAGCGAGAAATCATGAAACCAAAAAAAAAAAAGAAAAGACAGAAAGAAAGATGGCTGTCCAAGAATTATTTACTCCTGTGGAATGTAGAGAGAGGAGTCTGATTTATATTTAGAGACAGAAAGAGGACCACTGTAGACTCTGTGACCTGCAGCTGGCAGGGAAAGAGGGGAAGTTTGTTTAAAAGTGTAACCTGATATAGATCACGAATATACGGGATGGTACTATTTATTTTGGGTGTTGTGTTGACATGAATCAGAACCTTCTGGATGTATCTGCTGCCAAACTGAAATAGATTAATTCAAGACACAAAATAAGGTCACTGATTTGAGCAGTAGGCGGTGATACGAGGATGCCATCTTGACTAATTGGTCACATGATCGTTACACATTATATCTGCATTAAGAATTTGGACTTTCATCATCAGTATTGTAATAAATAAGTGACGAAAATACAAAAGCCCTTCAGTCAGTTTGTACTTCATCATAATTGCTTTGTTGTGCTTCAATCAATGTGCAAAAGTTTTGCATTCAAGGATGCATTGCTGCACTTGACACCATGTTCAAAATAAATGAACAACACTGACATCAAGAGGACAGAGACTGGAACTGCATGCAAGCTTTGAATTTAGTCCATAAATTCATGCATGACGTGACAAGTTTTATCCCACAGCCATGATTCTGATGGTTCAGGACGCTAAAGTGAGGCGTGGAGCTGAGGTGTTTTGCACTTTTTCCAAAGTGTTTCAAAAAGTTTCTGTCTGAATAAGAAATACACGGTCATATATTTAAACACTGTTTAAATGTAGTTTACAGCTTAAACCGTCCTGAATCATTCCCTGCTGCTGTTCCTCGCAGCTGTAATGTTACCGTAAAGCTGCTGTAATGTACGGTTACTCACGACGTCGACGTCTTCACTCACGTTTCCGGGCAGGAGGGTCTCGCTGTTCCGTCGCTGCTGTTGCTCCCTCCGCTAGCATGACTATTCACTCCGGTGTGACAGTTGGTGCTGAACTTCCTAAAACTGGAGCTGTGTGGCGCTGCTGCTACTTCCCGCTTCCTCTCGTTGGTGTATTCGTCCTTTTTGACGAACAAAAAAACTCTTACATCCATTTTTTTCGACGCTTACCGCCGAGCCCGTCTGTGAATATTTGAACTTTAACTCGGTAAACGGTCCGCCCCCCTTCACCTGTAATTGGCTAACACTTTACCTTCAATCGATGTGATTGGTTGGATTGATTGACATGTCAAGATAGATGGGATTCACTGGCGCATGGCGGCCATTTTGCTACGCGACGCTCGCCCACTCATAACATTCCAGTCTACGGTGCATGTAGTTTAAAAATAACCATAGATTGATTAATTTTTAACCGATTTTCAAACGGTTTGGTTTGTATCGAACCTCAGAGTTTTAGTTTTGTTCCTGCATACTCAAGAATAATTTTAACTATGGATTTTTTTTAAATAAATAAACATTAAGCGGGTAGGTCAATAGCTATAGGCCTACATACACAAGGCAGCTATATTAAATCATTTATACATAAAACATTTAATAATTCCATGTATAATATATTAGTAATATTTGTATTATAGGGATAACTATAGTAACATATAGCAATAACATATGTAAATATTTATTTTCAATATAAATTTCTGCCTCATGTTGCCATTTTAGACGTTTTTAACAAACCAAACAGCTTGGAAATCATGTGTAACTTAAGGTCTGCCTCTTCAATTGACAGAGCCGGCCCAAGCCTCAATGGGACCCTAAAAAAATTGATTTTGGGGCCCTCTATTTCTGCCAATAATATTGATTGTTGATCACTCACACACCTTCACAAATCTCTTTAACATTCCCTGACATGCAAACATACCTTTATCTTGGCGTTTTTTCTGCTCATCCTTCATGAGCAGAGAAAAGAAAGAGGAAATGTCCTTTTTTGTGACATTGTTTTGTCCCGCAACTACCTGTGCTTTGGATGCTCAGTGCACATTTCACAGCAGAAGTCAGATAACGGCAGCAGAGCTTTGACATATCGGCAGTAAGAATCATAGGCCAACATCAGCAGCAGCACTAAAATGTTTTTACTATATTTTATGTTTACAATAATATAGATTTGATGATACAGAAAGTATCACTCATACATGCAAAAAATAACAAATATTCATTTATCTATTTATTTAATTGCTCTTGGGGGCCCCCTACTGGTCGCAGAGCCCTAAGCTGGCGCTTAGTTCGCTTATGCCTTGGGCCGACTCTGCCAACTGATGTAAAATTACCGGGTCAACTTTGTAATACGTACTTGGTCTCACTAACAGCGCGTCTGTTAGCCAAGTTAGACAGCGGATAAACACAAGCACATCCACAAAGACTGACACATAGATTAAATAAATAAATATATAAAAGGCTGTCATACAAGAAATTAAAATCTCGATTGTGGTCTCAGCCTTGACAAGAAAATCTGCCGTTTCAATATGTCCAAGCATCCCGACTCATAGCCAAGCTATTAAGGTATGTAATAAACAAAACTGTTTGTAAATCTGTCAAGATTTCAGCGAGTTCAGAGTATTTTTGATCATGTAGATTACTTACCTTCGTCAGCTACCATAGAGCGTACCAGAATGGTATACTGGAGTAAGATGGCCGCCGTGAAGGGATGCCGGTGACTCAGCCTCGAGTCTTCCAACTTTTCTTCTTTATAGCTATGATCCAGAGGAACCTATAGCATGATGGAGCTCAGGGTCTGAAGTTCACATTGATGCTTTTCTATCATAAAAACAAACAAGATAAACCATGTCAAGATTGGTGATTTTTATAGTATTCTTCAGCCTTGAACTCAATCATTAGTCTATTTAATCTGTCTTATAAAATTTAGTCTATTTTCTAAACATAAAAAAGTCCTTACTGGAGCTTTAAAGTTAATTCTTAAAAACAATGAGAGGCCACAGTGAGAAAAAACGAGACTTCTGAGTCTCATTTGGATTCGGACAGGAAAACTACAGCTCCCATCATCCCACAGAGTCTCACAACAACAAACGAGAGGCAGGCAGCAGCTGGGAGAGAAGGAGACAGACAGACTGCGTAAAGAGGAGGACAGAGAGACAGGCAGGGAGAGTTTTTCTTCCACATCAATGGAGGATTATTTCACCGCTGCAGCAGAGGAGGAGAACTGACGGAGGAAGAGAAAAACACGCGCAAAATGGCCAAAAACCAGGAAGTGGAGCGCATCGCCAAAAAGCTGGATAAAATGGTGCACAAGAAGAACACGGTGAGTGTGGAACCAGCCCTCTGCAGCCGAGAGAAGAGGGGGAAAATTCTGGAAAAACATGGACCGTGTGTGTTTAACTGAGAACACAGCGGCGTGGAGATGATCCACACTTTTACGCACAGACGAACAGACAGCTGCTTCTGTTTTTGATCAATCCGAGTCAAAGTGAGGCGATAAATCACAGCTGATGGTGTAAAAGCTGCCAATTAAAACAGCCACACTCACACACCTTGATTCAATTACCTCTGAGTTGGTCTTATTCTTGTGATGCAGCTTTTTTAGAGGTCAGAATAAATCACTAAAGCTTGTTTTGAAGGGAAGGGGAAAGTGTCTAACTCTCATATCCAACATTTTTAATGAATCTGACCACTGGATCACAGAACTAGTCTCCTGAATGATGGTTCAAAAACATCATATATAATGTATGATAGGATTTGGAAACGCCCACCTGCTGAGAGCTGGTTTCTGTGTTTGACCTTCATGCAAATTTAATTAAATACCCTCCTACACCTGAACCAGTGTCATTTAAATGGCCTCAGTCTGAGCTGAGTTATAACTGATGCTAAATAAATGATGAAAAATTAAAGATATAATTATGCAATTATTTCTAAAATCAACCAGTCACCACAAATCATCAATTTTTTAAATTTGATTCCCGAAGAAAATAAGTTTAAACAGTAATTTCTTGTGTTTCGCACTCCTGGAGCGCTTAAAGGTGGGGTCGGCAAGATACGTTTAAAGAAGCATCATTTTTTGTGGTGTTTGTACCAAATAGCTTTTAATATCAGTCAATAGTTATTAGTTATTGATGACATTTGTAAATATATTGATATCTCTGTGTTTTGTTATGTGTAGTCAACATTTTCTCTTTCTGACTGTAAACAAAGCCGTTCTCCGCCTCCTCTAACCTGATTGGTTGTGAGGCAGACGCTGCTCAACCGTGTCGTTCAGGAGCCCAAACAAAGTTAGCGTGCTACAATATCGGACAGTAGAAACCAACCAGAAAGTTCGGAAAATTGTGGTCGCTCACAGTGCGCCAGCATAGGACAGTTAAGCTAGCTAAAGACATTGTGCCTGTAGAAGTTGGACAGTAGCTCCTTTTGTTGTTAGCACTGTTAGCTGTTGGGACTTTTGAGCTCATGGTAACAGTTTGCACACACACACACACACACACACACACACACACACACACACACAAAAGATAACACAACCCAGTTTGATATCTGTCTGCACTCTCCATAACTGTCTTCGCTCCCTTCCTTCTCCTCTCCCCTCGGGGTCGACAGTCTTTCTCCATCTCTGTTCATCCTTCACTTCATACATGTCTCTGTGTTGCTTATGTGGCATTATGGGAACAAATCCAGCTTTTTTTCCCCTTTGGACCGTGTGATCTGTAACAGAAAGCACATTTTTTTCTCCTCTTTGACTCTCTCTCTTTCTCTGCATGTTGTCCTGTCCTGTTTCTGTGTTTACATCCTCTTTACGTTCGTACATTTAGATTCTTCTTCTAAATCAAGTTGAATTTCTGTTCCAAAGTTGCTGCGAACAGGATTCCCTCATTTTGCAGCTGGAGTCTCAGCTTCATTTGCACAAGTATGAAATTCCTGGCCTTGTTTTGGAAACATCTTTGTCCTCTTTTGGTTTCGTCACTCTCTTTATAACCTTTAGTGTACTTTGAATGATCGTCTCTT
The DNA here is from genome assembly GCA_962446985.1 of Xyrichtys novacula. NCBI lineage: Eukaryota > Metazoa > Chordata > Actinopteri > Labriformes > Labridae > Xyrichtys > Xyrichtys novacula. Next base: position 1,475,022 of record OY660885.1, on the reverse strand, counting down.
TGGTGTGAGAGTTTTTGTTTGTTTGTTTGTGTCCGCAGGATGGAGCTCTGGATCTGCTGAGGGAACTGAAGAACATCAAGATGTCTCTGGAGACCCTGCAGGTATCTCACACGTCATGGTCTGGATTAGGAGTTTCTTAACAGCATCAGTCAGTGCATTTACATGATACTCGAGAAAACCGAATTATCGCCTTACTCCGATAAGACCGGACAACGTCAATAATTTGGTTTTCTCAGCTGCATGTAAACGCGGACAAGGAGAGGAGTCCGATTCAGCGAAAGAATCTCGGGGCTAGTCAGCTCAGCTAGCTTGGATTTCTTAGTCTAATATGTGCCTCTAGTGGACACTCAATGAACTGCGGTCTTCTGCACGACTCCAGTGGTTTCATTTTCCTACAATAAGAGTTGCTACTTGATTAATATCCACACCATCACTTTAACTATTGCGGCAAAAAGGGTTATATATCAAACTGTTCTGGTGACCTCGCTTTCCCTTTCTCTCTCTCTCTCTCTCTCCGTCTGTCTGCAGTCAACCAGAGTCGGGATGTCGGTAAACGCGGTGAGGAAGCAGAGTTCGGATGAAGAAGTTCAGACTCTGGCCAAAACCCTCATCAAGTCCTGGAAGAAACTGCTGGGTCAGTGTGGGTGGGAGTTTGCTGCACATGTTTGTACTAAAGACAGATTTTTGCCCACAAAGGCGAGGACAGTTTTAAAGAGTCAGATCTGAGTTGGGTTATGTTGTACGTTAGACGAATGACATGCACAGTGATGTGAATGAGTTCTAAATATGTGTCCATGTTTGTTGTTTTATGTCTCCTTCTGCAGATGGTTCAGAGGAGAAGGAGAAGAAGAAGGAAGGCTCTCCTGTCAGGTCGTCTTCCACCTCGAAGGACTCTGGCAGCGAGAAAAAGTCCGTCCCACAGCGCTTATATCACGTCTCTTATAAAATAAAAGTGACTTTTCCATACCTCTCCTGATTTCATCCTTTGTCTTCTTCAGCGGTAAGAAGTCTGGAGAGGCCCCGTTAACACCAACCTCACCGACTACACCCACCTCTCCGACGTTCCCCCCTGCGGTCACCTCCTTCCCCCCGGCCCCCGTCACCACCGACAGCGTGAGGAACAAGTGTCGAGAGCTGCTGGTGGCAGCGCTGCAGACTGATGGTAAGAATCATCTAAAGTAGAGGAGCATTAAAAACAACAAGTTTGAAGTAAGTTTGACACGACTGAGGCAGATGGGTGTCCAACGTGAGTCTGCTTCTGTTGAAGGGTTTCTGCCTGTTAGAGGGACTTGATTCATGCTGCAGAGTCACACTGGATTATTAACATACTTTCTGTTCTATAAATTCAATGACACTGATAATGATGATAAGCCTACAAAGCTCGAGCACATCTCCATTTGTCTGGATGTTAATTATTGTTCTCTTTCCCTTTTTGAAATAAAGAGTAAAAAAGAATTTGGGAGCAGTTTTTTCACCTTTAAAATCAGCTTTTATAGGGATACTCCGGCGTAGAATTTAGGGTCAAACACACAGTAACACAGTTCCTTGAGCTGCGGCACCCCGCTGTAGTCCGTAATGGACTGGTCTGAGGTCTTACTACAAACAAGCGTCTGCTGGAAGAGAGTAGGTGAGTTGTGTTTAGTCTCTTTGTTAAAGAAATGAGTCAAAGTTAAAAAGATGTTTGGTGTCTAGTACTATGTCTGTGACCCTATATGTACTAACCTCAGTAGACCATGGTGTAGTTCTGTTCACTAACAGAACCTCACTGGAAAATTAGCTGATTTAACTTTACTGTGCTCTTGTTCAAATATATTAACTCAACAGCACATAAATCCATAACTGTTAACAAAATTATGATTTTATTGATAATTCGGCTAAATCAAAACACCTTTACCTTTTCATTTTGATATAATAGAAGTTTCTTGGCCCAGCTTATAGACTTCAGGAGTGGAGAAACGCCTCCGCTTAAGTTTATGTTTTCTTGGGACAACGCTGAATATAGTACTATGGCTGTGACCCTATATGTCCTGTTGATGAAGTTAGGTGCTGTTCTGAGCATTATTTGTGGCTACAGAGTGGCGTTTTGGTTGAGGGCGTGGCTCTCTATATTTCTATCCTGTGGTCGTTACTAAAGTTGGTATAACTAGAGAAGTAAGCTGTCGACAACATTCATCTCTAGAGGGGGGGTCTAACTCGGTGTTACGGTGTGGTTGACCCTAAATTAATTTTACGCCGGGATATCTATTTAAAAAGCAGATATTAAATTTTGTCTTATTGTTGCTGTAATACTTGTTTTGAACACAAGGGGGTGTAGTGCACCACGACTCCACGCTCTTTACAGGTTTTCCCTCATGTGATTTCTTTTCTCTCTACAGTCCAAAACAAGAGATTTAAATACTGAATACTTAGTGTAAAAAACTAGTGTAACATCTTCCTTATGTAATTCTTTCTAATGCAAATATTATGAAAGATGCTAGCTTATAAAATAATTCTATTTCACCCACCTGCTTTAACTTTACTGACTAAAAAAGTGGGTCCGTTGTCTTTGAAATATGACAATTATTTATTAAAGCGTAGGAAATTAAAGAAAAGATGAGTAATTCTTGGCTTTACAGCGTCATAAATCTTCACATAAAATCAGGTGAAGCCAAAACAAACATTTGGATAAGTAATGAATCAAACTCTGTTTTATTTGTCAGAGGTGTGTATCTTTAGTGTGTGTGTGTGTTTGTGTGTCTTTTGTGAAGTTACGAGCTTGTTATGACTTCGCTCTTCGTTTCTGTACTTTAGTTTCGATGCGTCTCTTCTAACCCGAGGATTTGTGTGTTTGTGTTTCAGGCGACCACAAGACCATCGGGGTGGACTGTGAGCACCTGGCGGCACAAATCGAGGAGGATATCCTTTCAGGCCGACTTCACGTGCGCGGAAAACAAACTGTTTCACACATGAATGAAAGATCCTCATGTGAGTGTACCGACTGGGTGTGTTTCACCTGGTTAGATAAATAGAAGTAACGCCGCGGTTTGACTCCGAGGAGGGCCACGCCGCTCTGTTTGTCGGTTTCATCTAGGAAGACAAACAGCGCCGATTAGAACATGAAGAGGCAAAGTTTGGGCAATTAACCCTCAGAACTCCCAGATATATTTTTCTATTTTTGGTCCGCCTGGTTTTGTAAAAATCTATCTATCTTTTCAGCTCTCTCCCTTCAGTTGTAAGTGTTAAGGATGTCCTCAAAATGCTCCTCTGACTTAGCAAACAACACGTCATTTTGGCGCCCACTGTTAGAGTCGTTAACCCCCATTTCCTGGAGGCAGCAGTCAAAATAAGTCAGTCCAGACATGCTGAAGCTGTCATGTGTTTGATTTCCTCCTTGACCGCCCGTCGTGCTCACAGATCTTCCAGGAGTTCAAGTCGACGGATATGAAATACAAAACTCGCCTACGGAGCCGAATCTCCAACCTGAAGGACCAGAAGAACCCGGACCTGCGGCGAAACGTCCTGTGTGGAAACATCTCATTCAAACGCATCGCCTGCATGTCAGCAGAGGTCAGAGGTTTGAGCTTCATCCCCTTTTTTTTCTCCAATAACGCCGATCTGTCTGTTTTTGTTGCACATCGGAGTCTAAAGGTTAGAGGAACGTTTGTGCAGGAGATGGCGAGCGCGGAGCTGAAGCAGATCAGAGAGGCGCTGACTAAAGAGTCCATCAGAGAGCACCAGCTGTCCAAGGTGGGAGGAACCGAGACCGACATGTTCATCTGCAGCAAGTGTCACGGGAAGAGCTGCACGTACACACAGGTACAGAAATACACACATAAGGGAAACACTGGTCACACTTTACAATAATCTGTAATTTAAACATGTAAATAGATCATTTATTTATGTTTAATCATTTAAAAACAGCATATAGACCAATTTTAAATGGTAAATAGTTTATCAATGTAAGTTAATAGTTACTTCACCATCAACAAGCAATGAAACAATCATTAATACTTTTCATTAATTATTAAAGGTTTAAATATTGGTTGTAAAACATCTAGATTCAAATGTGTTTTACTTTGTAAATGGTTAATATTTGTTTTTTAAACCGTCAATAAACATTATTTAGACGGTTATTGTAAAGTTAGAGTTAGGTTTTAAAATTGTAAAATTTACAATTTACTAATTTATTAAATGATTGATGGTCTACATGCTGTTTTTAAGTGATGATTAAACATTAATAAACTCTCTGCCTACCATTAATAAATGGTCTATTTACCATTTATAAGTCATGGTTATTGTAAAGTGTTACTGAAATACTTGTTATACAGACATGTGATAATCTACCTCTACTTCCACCACGAGTACTACCACTCCCAGTACTCCCAGTACTCCCACTACTGTGTTTTTTTGTGTATTGCAGGTGCAGACCCGCAGCGCTGATGAACCCATGACCACCTTTGTGTTGTGTAACGGCTGTGGCAACCGATGGAAGGTGAATTTAACTTTTCAACTTTATATTTATGGCACTTTTCAGACAAAAAAATGTAGCTCAAAGTAAATAACTGATACTAAAAACAACAATTAGACACACACAAGTGTACACTGAGTAAGAATTTAAGATATATTGTTCGAGAGACATGACCTGACGCCGAGACATTACGTGAGGAAAGAGCTACCTCTGGGAAACACTGGAGTTAAAATAAAAAAATAAATAAATAAATGAAAGATGGTAAAAGGAGAGTAAAACCTGATGGACTAAAACAATAAAATAAAATAAAATGAACAAATAAATAAAAGGGGTAAAAGAAGTAAAATACTCCAAGGCAGGAGTTAAGAGAAAGACTAAGAACAAGATAATTAATAAGATTACATAAAAGAAACATGAAGAACTTTGATTAAAATGAACATTTGTAAGAAAAAAAATCTAAAAAAGTGAAAAGCTTGGTTAAAGAGGTTAATAAAGGTGAGTCTTGAGCCTCTTCTTAAAAAATAACAACCAGAATTATTTTATAATGAAGAAAAAAAAAGTTTCTGTTTAGAGTGAAAAAAGTGACGCCTTTAAAAACACGAGAATTACATTATTATAAACTTACGTTTTAAAGATGGATAAAAAAACGGTTCAGGTCGAGTGTAAAAGTTGAAGGATCAGTACCAGAGTTTGTCACTAGATGGCAGCACAGACATGCTCTTCTTTCCTCACTTTTTCTCCTTCTTTCCCACAAATATCCCTCTTTTTTTATTTTCTTCTCTCATCTTTCTCTCCTGTCTTCTCTGATTATTTCACCCCTCTCTCTCTCTGTCTCTCTCTCTCCTTTCCTTTGTCCTTTCCCCCCTTCCTTATCCCTCTCCGCTCCATATTTACTCCTCGCCGTCCTCCCCGCCCCTCCCCCGCCTCCCTTATTTAGCTGCCGGCTGTAGGTCAAGGTGAAGCCTGACTAATTTGAGAAGCTCATGTTCTTGTTTGTGGGGAGTGTTGTGGTGTGTTTGCACTTTAACAAACCAGTTTGGAGGCTCAGAAATTTCTCACAGACTCTCGGGTTGACGGCGAATCTTTGACTCTTTCTCTGTTTCTGTCTTTCAGTTCTGCTGAAGAGGACGAGCGTGTAAATTATCTCTCATGGAGCTGACTAAAGTGAGGATTTAGTTTATTTTCTTCTTGTTTTGTATGATTTCTTTTTATAAATATATATATAAAGGAAAAGCTGTAATATATTCAGAGAAGAATTAGCCGGATCATGTTGTATATTGGTTTGATTTGTTTTCTATGGAGCACCTAAAGCTTGAAGTGGGAGTGAACTCACATTAAGGCCTTGTGGAAACTGTAGATGTGCCTTTCTTTGCCATGTAGTGCTGCCACATATTTTGCCCTTAACATTTCTATTAAAGTTTCTCATGGATGAAGACGAACATTTCTGCAGTTTTCTGTTTTCTTTGAGCTCCAATATAATCGAACACTTTTGGACCGTTGGAAAAATAACAGTAACAGGTATCGAGGTGTAACGAGAGATGTGGTCAACGCCATCAGATTATGAGAAGTCTACCGCACTACGACCGTATTTTCCGGGCCATACGGCGCACCGGATTGTAAGGCGCAAAACAACACAGTCCGATAAATTAAACTTTATTTGACTCAGTTGTAACGACAAACGCCGGTACAGAAAAATACGCTCACAAATACGACTCTTCGTCTTCAGTGTTGGAGTAACAGCTGTGCGATTTCGGCATCAAGCGTGCCCGGATCCCTCTCATCGTTATCCGAGTCAGCCTCGTTGCTGTTACCATGAAAACTTAAGTGACAGTTACCGTAATACTCCGAATATCCATTGAGCGGAGCGCCTTTTTTTGCTTACTGAAGTCGTACTTAGACATTTCGAGCTTGAAGTCGAAATTTCGAGATTAAAAAAACAAAATTATGTCAAAGTCAAAATTTGGACATTAAACTTTAAAATCTCGGCAGAGTTTTGAGCGCAGCGTACCACATAAAATCAGTCAGTAAGCACAACAAGTCATCATACATGAGGCGCTGGATTATAAGGCGCACTGTCAATTTTCCAGAAAATTTAAGGATTTTAAGTGCGCCTTAAAGTCCGAAAAATACGGTAAAAATAATGCAATAGGAGAAAACTATAAATTTATACACTCACCGGCCACTTTATTAGGTACACCATGCTAGTAACGGGTTGGACCCCCTTTTGCCTTCAGAACTGCCTCAATTCTTCGTCGCATAGATTCAACAAGGTGCTGGAAGCATTCCTCAGAGAGCTCGGTCCATATTGACATGATGGCATCACACAGTTGCCGCAGATTTGTCGGCTGCACATCCATGATGCGAATCTCCCGTTCCACCACATCCCAAAGACGCTCTATTGGATTGAGATCTGGTGACTGTGGAGGCCATTTGAGTACAGTGAACTCATTGTCATGTTCAAGAAACCAGTCTGAGATGATTCCAGCTTTATGACATGGCGCATTATCCTGCTGAAAGTAGCCATCAGAAGTTGGGTACATTGTGGTCATAAAGGGATGGACATGGTCAGTAACAATACTCAGGTAGGCTGTGGCGTTGCAACGATGCTCAATTGGTACCAAGGGGCCCAAAGAGTGCCAAGAAAATATTCCCCACACCATGACACCACCACCACCAGCCTGAACCGTTGATACAAGGCAGGATGGATCCATGCTTTCATGTTGTTGACGCCAAATTCTGACCCTACCATCCGAATGTCGCAGCAGAAATCAAGACTCATCAGACCAGGCAACGTTTTTCCAATCTTCTATTGTCCAATTTCGATGAGCTTGTGCAAATTGTAGCCTCAGTTTCCTGTTCTTAGCTGAAAGGAGTGGCACCCGGTGTGGTCTTCTGCTGCTGTAGCCCATCTGCCTCAAAGTTCGACGTACTGTGCGTTCAGAGATGCTCTTCTGCCTACCTTGGTTGTAACGGGTGGTTATTTGAGTCACTGTTGCCTTTCTATCAGCTCGAACCAGTCTGGCCATTCTCCTCTGACCTCTGGCATCAACAAGGCATTTCCGCCCACAGAACTGCCGCTCACTGGATATTTTTTCTTTTTCGGACCATTCTCTGTAAACCCTAGAGATGGTTGTGCGTGAAAATCCCAGTAGATCAGCAGTTTCTGAAATACTCAGACCAGCCCTTCTGGCACCAACAACCATGCCACGTTCAAAGTCACTCAAATCACCTTTCTTCCCCATACTGATGCTCGGTTTGAACTGCAGGAGATTGTCTTGACCATGTCTACATGCCTAAATGCACTAAGTTGCCGCCATGTGATTGGCTGATTAGAAATTAAGTGTTAACGAGCAGTTGGACAGGTGTACCTAATAAAGTGGCCGGTGAGTGTATATGTATAATAATGATATAAATATATCAATAAAAATACATGCAAATATTTCATCATTTTTGACTGAAAAACATCTTAAAGCATGAATTCATTATATTTTAAGGAGCTAGCGGTATGTTTTTTTTTTTCCTGTTTTGAAAACAAACGTTAAGTTAAAAGTAGCGCGTCCATCATGTCGGACAAAAACAACGCTGTACGATGCTCCATCTTCTTGTTTCTCCAAAATGTCCAGCAGCAGTTGTAGACACTTCTGACGTCTGACACCGACCTGCTGTTGTTGTTGACGGTTGAATGGGGTCGGAAACAGCGCCACTGAAAAGACCCATATCGCCCCCTAGTGTTGGGGAGGAGGACACGTTCATGTCAATAATTCGTTTTCTCAGCTGCATGTAAACGAGGACGAAGAGAGAAGTTCAATTCAGCGAAAAAATCGACTCATGAGCTCAGTCTGATTAACACACTGACTGAAGAAAGTTTCCAGAATGCTGGGGGGGCCTTAAAGGGACAGTGTCTCAACCTTTCTTTCTCAACCTTCTTTCTTTTCTTTAAATGTCTTTTTTCCCTTGTTTCATTTTTTAAGTTTATTCTAATAGGAATGACTGACAGCAGCATGACGACGTCCGTATGGTCTCTGTACTCTGGAGGACTCGGTGTTGACGGAGGTGATGAAGAGCGGCGAGGAGGCCGAGCAGAGACAGCTCCTGCGGTGTTTGTTGTGGAAACACCGCTGAGCTCTTTCCATACATGAGCATAGAGAGAGAGGAGCGAAGGTAGAGAGACACCAGGACGGACTGCGTGATGACACCGAGTCCTGTTAGGTGTCTCCAGGCTCGGGTCTTGGTTTAGACAGACTGCAGGGTCTCTGGATCAGACAGCGACTTGGTTACTTAGCGAAGAAACAAACAGACGACAGAGCGAACGTTTAATCGTCCCTCGTTTCTCGGTTCAGACCTGAAGATGGTTAGAAGTCTTTAAAGTCGACGCAATAACGTTAAAAAATAGAAAGTTCACAGGGGGAGTTAAGGTTAGAGTGAGGCATGCTGGGAAAATGTGTGTGTGGAAGGTGATTGATGACCTTTATTTCTCTGTGAGTGGGCGTGTCCAGACGTCCTGATAGTAGGACTGAGCGTGTCCTCCTTCTGTGTTTACACGCCGTAAGAATGAGGGCGCTCGAGATTTATAATCTCTACATAAACACATTAAGTCACAGTGAAATTTGATATGACACACACACACACACACACACACACACACACACACGCACACTACAAATCAGCTGTTGGCCAAGTTTAGTGTGTATATGTGTGTGTGTGTGTGTGTGCCCTGGTTTCCTTTGGGAACTGTGTGTTGAGGGTGTAAACACTCACAGCTCTGTGTCTCTGCTCATCATCAACCACCATCGCTCTTCTCTAAACCTCAGAAGATGACTGTCTCACATGTGAGTCTGGTCCTGCTCGAGGTTTCTGCCTGATAGAGGAGTAACTCGGTGTTTGACCCTAAATTAATTTTACACCAGAATATCCCTTTAATACAGACAGTTGACAGTTGTTTGAACTTGACGGTTCGGTTCCCTGCATGTAACGATCACCCAAACCACTCTGACACAAACGCTGAACAAAAGACGCCGCTTCTGATTGGATGTTCAAGAGTTTCCGTTTATATATGTACAATTAAAATCACAGTTTTAACAAAATATAAAATAAATAACATTAACAATACTAAGATAAATGCATTCTGAGAGGGCGGTCTGTTCACCACTGACACACGTCTCTCTTTGAAAATCGGTCGTCTCTGCCTCCTGCAGACGACTACAAACATCCTCAAACTACATTTCCCATAAAGCACTGGGTGTAAGCATCCCATCTCACATTATATCATCTTCTTTTTCTTTATACATTTTCTATTCGTCGTTTCTCAATAATATATCTATTTATATACTTTTTTGTTGTTTTTTTTGCACCTGGGATTTTCCTCCCACCCCCCTCCTTTCCTGAATTGACCAACCACAGTTCAGCCCTGCCGCTCCCCGCAGCCAATCCGGAGCAGGCGCCGGAGCAGGCGCCGGAGCAGGCGGCGGACAGTGGTGAGGTCAAGGTGAGAGGTCACAGAGGCAGAGGTCAGCAGCAGCAGTGCCCAGGTAGGCCACCCTGGTGTGTGAGTGAGTGAGTGAGTGAGTGAGTGAGTGAGTGAGTGAGTGAGTGAATCTGTGTGTTTCATTTGTATGTCTATACTTATGAGGACCTACAACAAACAGAAGATCCCCTTAAGTATAGGAACACAAATCATGATTCTGTGTGTACGTGTGTGTGCTGTTTTTCCAAACTCCAGTGTTTATTGCACCTGTGTGTGTGTGTGTGTGTGTGTGTGTGTGTGTGTGTGTGTTTGTGTTTGGGTGGAGATCAGTACAGTCTCAGAAGTTTCCTCCTCTTCTTGCAAAATAAAAAACCTCCAGGAATGGGAAAGGGAGCGGGAGAAACCGAACGAAACAAAAACAGAGAAAAACAAAAATCAACGTTTTTATAGTTTTCTCTTAAAAAATAGACGTCTGGTCTGTTTGTAAATCAGTAGTTGGAAGGAAGCGGCGTCCGTCCGTTTTTCCGTTTGTTTGTTTGTTTGTCAGAGGAGTGAAATGATGAATCCAGCAGAGATAAATAAAGAGTAGAAAGAGTTGTTGGGATGGAGGGAGCACCCTGTGTTTTCCAGTTAAAAACAAAGACGTAAAAAAAAGAAGAGCGGAGTCATGGGACCACGTCGTTTTTTCTTTCTGCTTTCCCATCAGTCCAGAGTTCAAGGCAACCGTTTGATGAAAAACAAGGCGATGAGGTGATCCGGAGTCATGAACGACGTCCACCTTTTATCGACTCTAGAAGCTGATTGGACGGTTATGAGGGGGGAGGGGCTAACTGGTGGGAGTCCTGTTCGACTCCATGGCACTGATGTGAATTCCTCCCGTTGAAATGCATCAAAATCTCCCAAGTTATCATGTGTGCACGTCCACTTCACAGTGGATGACGATCTCCAAAAATACTTCAGGATGGAGGGAGGGGGAGGGTGGGAAACAGCAGAGAGGAGGAGGAGGAGGAGGAGGAAGAGTGCAAAGATCGACAGAATACGAGGACAGCTGGAGATCAAAAATGACTGAAGTGGTTTTTCAATACTGACGAAAGTCCAAGAACCAGATTTCAGGGACCCTGGAGGTTTAATCAGCTTTTTTCTGCAGCTGTGAACCAAATTATCGATCTAACCCCAAATTTCCACCGCAACTGGAACGGCGAAGAACCATCCTACCATCCTACGAAAAAAAACATCGCCAGGCTTTAGTAATTTAGCTAACTTTGAGAGTCTGATATGAGCTTTTTCATAAACTTCAAATCAGTTATCGGCCGGTGAAAATTCTTCGGTAAAGTTTGGGGATTTAGATTTGCATCGTAAATTTAATTTTCTGACATTTTTTAGGGAGAAAAATCTAATTTTTATGTTTTTTTAGCTACAGATGAGACACACAGACGATCTTTTTAATGTTTCGTGGTTTGATCGAGCAGGTCTAGTTTCATACCACGCAGCTTTACTTCTAATCGTACGCTGTCCAGCTTTTGAAGGCCCCCTTACAGAGAATAATAAAAGGATGACTCAGAAAAGCCGAAGAAGATGAAGAAGGACAAATCAACCACAGAGGGAAAAAAGGAGTAAACCGGAGAGCAGAGGGGGTCTTGGCAACAGAGAGAAAAGGAGGGAACACAAAGAAAGTCTTGGCAGTGATCTGAGAGGTTTGAACCAAGGAGGAGGAGGAGGAGGAGGAGGAGGAGGAGGGCGGAGGGGAGGCCGTGAGGGACTAGGATTCAGAGGAGGTACGCGAGCTGCCGTGAAGGAGTGACTTGTAGATGTTGGAGGAGAGGAACCGTGGGTAGGAGTCCCTGTGCATCAGCGTGTAGATCTGTAGCTGGGCGTCCTCGAACGTGTGAGGCGATGGATCCTGCATCTTCCTGTTGATCACTTCTCGAACCCGAGCGTCCAGACTCACCTGAAGGAGAGAAATCGATCAGTGTCGGTCTCTTAGTTAAGGAACAAAATTAAGCTGTTTTTACAAAGTTTGTCCCGTAGGGGGCACCATACAGAAACACCCTGGTACTAACTCCTGTCAAATATAAACCACACTCCGCTCTCTAAAAGTGAAGCCAAAACAGTTGGAGCTCCCCCTGCTGACTGGCAGCAGTATAGATTATAAGCTCCGCCTCCTCCATGTAAACAGATGGGACATGAATCAAACTTTAAAATGAAAAAACAGGCTGAATTCACATTTCTCAACATTTTCACTGACAGTTTAGTTTGAATCAGTTTTTATTTTCTGCTTTTTGAACTAAAATAAAGAAAAAGAAGCAGAAATAGAAACACTGATTCATTAAGTTTGTTATTATTCGATTATTCATTTATGGACGAGGAAATAAGTCAGAACACACTTCAGGTCAATTCAGATTTTTAACCATCTGTGACTCAGATCTGATTTTTTCATCTAAGTGTGAACAGGTCAATTCTGATTGGTTCTAATCCGACCCAGGCCTCTTTTGTATGTGGATATAAATCAGATATGTATCTGATGTGGCCGCAGTGTGGACGCTCAGGTCGCGTTCATCCGACCTATACGTCGTCAATATGCGACAAACGTCATCATTCCTCGACACCACAAACAGGCGCGGAAAGTAATTTGTGCTTTGTGAGCATGTGGGTCACTATAGCATTCGTTGTTGTAATGTGAACGACCGCACAAAAAGATCGGATTTAACGAAAAGTCCGAATTGTGCATCAGAACCTGCAGTGTGAACGCAGCCTTTGTCAACAGCTGTAGAGATCAGGAGGTTAATTCAAGTGGATCAGGAGTCTGTCCTCCATCCAGAAGAGAAAAAATGAAAAACAAAATCATGAAAATATCTGGACTCGTGACTCGGTTCAAGACTGAAATAGTTCTGGTTCCTATAAAAAACTCTGCAGACTCAGAGCTGCCCCGGCAGACTGACAACGAGAGGTATTTATAGAGCAGAAAACTTTCGACAGTGAGCTCCCTCTGCGCTTATTTGGGAAACACACACACACACACTGATAGGCATGTTACCAAGGTCAGACATGCAGACAGACAGTCAGGCATGTATCCTCTGCCAAACTCACACGTCTGGATATCTGTGTGTGTGCGATTGTGTGTGTGTTTGTGTGTCTTTAACCGCCAGAAGGTGATGAGAGCAGCAATTTATAGCTTCCTGTTCACACACACACTAATGCACACACACGCACATGCAGACAACTGTACATGCAGACACACACACACACACTCTCTAGTGATAAAGCCCTACGAGCAGAGCTTCCAGCGCTCCGTCTAAATAAAGAAAAATAAAGAAACCCTTGTTAAGTACACACACACACACACACACACACACACACACAGAAGGTTAAAAATAGCAGTAAGTGAATAAAGTCGAGTGTGTGTGTGTGTGTGTGTGTGTGTGTGTGTGCGTGTGTGTGTGTGTGTGTGTGTTTAGAGGCGGCAGTAATCACGGGCTGCAGCGGTTTGGTTTTCATTTGTCGAGTCGTGTGTTGAGAGGCGAGCACGTGCGCGACAGCTGACTAATAAAACGTGCGCTCCAGTTCAGGAAAACGGAAACTTCAGAGAGTTTGAGAGAATATCAGTGAAGAGATGAAGCAGGGTCCTCAGGGGTCAGGGGTCAGGGGTCATCTGTGTGTGTCTATTTCCAGAGTTTGTCTTGGACTCGTGGACGAGTTTATGAGTTCGTCTCTTAAAGCTCCTGTTACATCTGTTTCCTCAGATGTAGAGCACATGAATAAAATGTATTATTATTATTGTTCTTATAAGAAAACTTTCTGTTTGTGTCATTTTTAGCGCCCCTAGTGGACGAAGCCGTCTTTGCAGATCTGAAAAATTGACTTGTTCTGGTTTGTTATGCTGCGTTCCAGTTGTACTCGGAAGTCGGGATTTCGAAGCTCCGAACGCCCCCCTGAAGTCAGGTTTCCGACTCGGAAAGTGGGACGATCCTCGCCAAGCCTGACTTGACGACAACGTCATAATTCAAGATGGCAGCGAAGTGCATCGACAGTAAAGAGTAACAGTAGAAGGGGCACTTCCTGCCTCTTGAGTTCCGCACAAGCGTGTGGAAGGGCAGGGACCCAGAACAGAACTACGCCGCCAAATTTAACTTCGACAAAGTGATCGTGACTGAACTGGGGCCTGTTCTACGAAGCAAGTTCAACCGAGCGAGGTAGCCTTGGAGCTAAACGGTCTTACGACGCTTGTTATCAACCTTGTGAGCGGATCCAGCTTTGCTATGAGCGCATGCACGCATGTACTTAACCTGCCCCGGAGCAGGTGAGCTGTTCAGCGTACGTTGCCATGGAGACTCGCCTCGCTAAGAAGTGTTCCCACGTCATAGAACAGGAAACCCTGAACTTACCCTGGAAGTTACCTCGCTAAGCAGTAATCCTGCTTCGTAGAACAGGCCCCTGGTATCGCTAACAGCTAACAACAGCTGACAATTATAAACAACAAATAACAACGGGTACTTGTTTACTAGAACGCCGTCAACTCGGGTTTAACGTCATTCCCAACTCCGACATCCGACTTCCGAGGTAACTAGAACATAGCAATAGTCTTCTGTCATTTTTTAACTACGACCTCTAACCCTGAAATGAGGATTTATGACGTTAGGATTTCACTCGTGTTTTTAATCCCTGATTGTGATTTCATGAAGTCCAGATAAGATGACGTTTGTCCTGTTAAAGTGAATGTTTGAACGTACAAGAAGAGGGTAAACTTCAGGACAGTCCCTGCAGAGATTTTCCCTCTTCGTTCGCACGGCTGTCCTTCCTTAGTGTGGGAAACTTTCACAGCATGGCATCAATCAGTCGTCTCTTAAAAAGCAGAAATTTAAGCCCAGGGTTTAAAGATTTACGACCAAACTCTCAATGCCAGGACTGTTATTGTAGTGCATTTCAAGTTAAAAGCTTTTAAGACGTCGTTCTGTAAATCAAAATGTTGGAGGTACAAGAAGATTAAAGCTTGGAGACCGTTTACAACACTTTTGAGTTCCCTTAATTAAAATCATCTCCATTCTGAAACACAAGAGCAGACATTGAGCAACGTTTGCCCGCTGCTTCGACATCCTGAAGTGATTATCTCGCAGTAATCTCTCCGAATTTAAACAATTACACAAGCCTTCAAAAATACAGGAGAGAGAGAGAGAGAACTTCTTCAGACTGTGACCCCCTCAGCTCTGAATTTGGAGGCGGTCACAGGTGAGCTGCTCCCTCCGACCGGAGGTGTGACGGCGGCTCTCCTACCTCTTTCGGCGACAGTATGGAGATGTAGTCCTCGTAGATGACGCGTGCTTTCTCCTCGACGGAGTTCTTGTTAATTTCCTGTTTGAGGTCTTCACAGGCGAGCCAGAACAGCATGTTCTCCTCGCTGTACTCAGTCCTTAGAAACTCCCGGAAAACGTTTCGACCCGCCGGGTTTTTCATCAGCTTGTCGAAGGATTGGGACCACAGGCGCATCTCCTCCACGGAGGGTTTGGTGCTGAGGGAGGAGGAGTTTGAGGCAGTTTAGTTTCTGTTTTAGTACATTCACTTCTTTAAAGTTAAAGTAAGCTCCTGTGTCGACTTTGGCGCCCCCTGTGGTCAAAGTAAACCCTCTTATTGTTGCTGATCCAAAGCTCTAACCCCCAATTTCAACGGCATCCTGAACGGCTACGAAAAGGCCGTTTCCACCGATCACAGCTGATCGTAACCATTCAAGTTAACGTGTCAATTTCCACCGGCTTCTTTCCGTTCCGCTGTGGATCACTGTTTCTATTTTTTCTGGACGCCAGAGCACGCCGGATAAATTCAGCACAGATTAACCCGTGCTGGAAAGGAGGCGGAGATGAACAAGTGAAAGGTTTTTAGACGTCATTTCACCCCGATGACACCATAAATGAGGAGATGCTGATTCTAGAAGTCTAGAAGTAGATTTCCTCCTCTGGAAGGACACAATCTACTGTTTATATGTCTATGTGTCTGTCTTTAGAGAGACAACTAGTTATCGCGCGATTGAACGTGAATCCGCGGGTTCTTGGGACTTCTTGCTGTCCCTTATCCATTTCTAAATTCGCCTCATAAATGGATCCGGTAGGAATTTGCGGATGGCAAAAATCGATGGCGGTGAAAATTGGGGGTTAGAGTAGCTGTAATAGCAGTATTCCACATGTTTCAGTGTGAACTGTGTGTGTGTGTGTGTGTGTGTGTGTGTGTGTGTGTGTGTGTGTGTGTCTCACCAAGCTTCACAGTTTGGTATGGTTTCCATCTTGGTGTCCTGTGATATTCTCTTCCTCCTGCTCCGCCGCCGCCTCTCCTCTTCATTCCTGACGGTGAGACTGACATGATAAGGCGGCTTTCAGACAGGAAACACTCACACACACACACTCTCTCACACACACACACTCACACTCACACACACTTAACCACAGCTTATAGGATAGTAATTACTGTCAGAACCATAAAAACACATTTAATCACCCACAATGATGTTACTACCCCGTTTAAAGGCGACTCTAACCACAGCTATGATTACAGATTAGAGCAGCGGCTACAGGTGTCTCTGAGTCTGTGTGTGTGTGTGTGTGTGTGTGTGTGTGTGTGTGTGTGTTAAATGCACGTGTGTAACGAAAAAAGAGAGGGCTATAAATACTGAGTCCTCCTGTGGGGACCGTACTGACCCCGTCCCAGCGAGGCTACTGTCTGCAGACTGAGAGAGAGAGAGAGAGAGAGAGAGAGAGCAGCTCCGTCTACTGTACTCCTCTGTGTGTGCGGCAGATTTCAGGAAGCTCACACACACACACACACACTCACACACTCACACACTCACACACGTTCTCATTTCGTCCTTAAATAAAGGATGGCACATTACGACCCGCAGTCATACGAGAAGATGAATGAGGACGAAGATAAGGAGAACGCCGTGTGTGTCGTCTTTTTTACAGCGCAGATCTGCTCGGCGAGTGTGTGTTTGCTTTCATTAGGAGTGTATGCTGGTGTCTGAGTGTGTGTGTGTGTGTGTGTGTGTGTGTGTTCTCCTACCAGGAGCAGCTGCAGCAGCAGCACCAGCAGAAGCAGCAGGCGTTCGGCCGTTGGGAATTCTGAGTAGTGGTCGTCATGCCCCGCCCCCCTCCCCCTCCTCCTCCTCCGCTCAGTGCTGAGGTCTCGCTGCGACCTCCCCCCATGGCCACCTCGCCCCCTCGCTCGGCCGGGATCGGACCTGTGTACTACGAAGAAAGAGAGAGAATTAAATTAATGGTATGATGGAATAAGTTTGTGTCATTTTTGGCGCCCCCTATGGACAAATTCTTCTTTGCTAATTTTGACCTCTCAGGGCTCAACAGTGCGACTAAAAATAGATGTGTGCGAATAATAAAATGTATTTAGGGTCACGTGTGCGCTTACAAAAAAATCAGCTGAGGCAACAAATTAGGGATGAGCGCAGTTATTCGGATATTCGTGTAAACGTGGCCGTCCTTACTATCCGCTTAGTAAATAATAATCGTTTATTCTATAAAAAAAAAAAAAAGAAAGAAAAAAGCGAAAAAAAGCTTATTTTTTAAAAGCATGGCTTTCATGTACTCTTAATATTTATTTCAGATGATATCTCTCCATATAGATCGAGATTTGCTCGATTTGGGCTTTTTTCTGGGAGTTAATTAACTTTTGTGTATTCCAATATTCAGTTTCAAAATGGTCGTTTAAACCTCAGTGAATTTAACCGCTGGGAACATCCCTACAACAAATGTTTTGGGTTTTTTTTCCTGTAAATACGGCGGTGAAGTTAGTTTTAGGTTGGATATCTGATGGACATTCACTGCCGATCTACTGGTGTCTTCTCGCTCTCTATTACCAGGAATAATGACAACACTGCGGTAAAAATCGGGTGTTGAATAAGGGGCCGTCAATAAATTACTGGTTGATGTTCTCAGAAAAGGCTGTTTTCCTTTAATGTCATGTGACCAAAAGACCTAAAATTGATTTCTAATAATCGTACAAGTTCGGACAATAAGACACACCTCTTTAATTCACTCATTTGTCCTCCTAACATTTTTTTTTGTGTTAAATTTAAAGGCAAATTTTGAACATTTCCTTCAATAGCTTCCATGTCATGTGACCAAAAGACCTAAAATTGATTTCAAATAAAAGTACTAAGGTCGGACGATAAGACAAACATTATTTCAACTTTCATTGTGCCTCTAAAGTTCTTAGTGGGCTCCTTATTTTTACAACCTAGGAGCATATGTGAAGTCATGAGTAGGCATTAATACAAGTATCAGTCTGTCTTTATACGAGGAGAAGCTCAGACTTCTCAGTAAAACCAGAACAGTCAGATCTCTTAAAGAAACTCGATTCTTCTTTATCAAACACAAAGACATGAACACGAGTTTCCTTCTCCTCCTGGAAACGACACACAGAGAAACTCACAGCAGCGACAGTGTTGGACGAGAGGCTAAAAATTGTCTTCACGTGATCGCGGCGCTGTGTTTACTGTCATCATACAGAGGTAGTGCGGTTAATAAGACGCTCGTGTGTGCGTGTGGTGGTGTTTGAAAATACGACACAGAGCCTGTTTGTCTGTCAGGGTGATTGATGGCGAGTTCACAGCGAAGGAGCTCCAGTCAAATAATGCAAATATTATCCTGCCTGTGATGGTTTTGTTTGGAGATGATAAAAATTTTATTTTATTTACTTCTAAGAACATAAAAGTGTCGACTCAGCAGTTTGACACTCGGATTAAGACATGCTGCCAATGAATCTGACATGATAGTTAAGTTCATATTCTAAGAAGTTCAAACAGGAGGAGTGAAAAAAGAAGATATGAGACAGCCTGCCTGAACTAACACTAACACTGTACGATTGATGAATTTTAAACCGTAATCAGATTATTCGACTATAACCATGTTAAAAACGATTAAAATCATTAAATCAATTTTCCTCTCTGGGAAAAGGGAACGCTCCCCAGTGTAAACAAACAAGGCGTTCGAAAAAGAAGGCGATAATTTCGTGGTTAAATAGGACAAGAGAAAGTCAGTCGTGTGGAATTGGCCGCAAAGTCTGTCTGAAGGCGGTATCAACCCGTCCACAAAGAAACGAATTTAGGAGTACCTTATTTTTCACACTATAAGGCGCACCGTCAATGAACGCCTCTTTTGGCGCCTATTTTCATACATAAGGCGCACCAGATTATAAAGCGCATTAAACCAAACAAAACAGTCCGATAAGTCAAACTGTATTTAACTCATACAATAACAATAGCTGCAGCACGCCGACAAGCCAAAAGGATTTTAAGTGCGCCTTATAGTGCAAGAAATACGGTAAACGCCAATTTTTTTGTCGTATTGGCGTTTTATCCATGGTACTTTTTGAAAAAGGGTCAGAGAGTGACAACGACCATTTCATCTCCGTGTGGATGTCTATCTGTATCTCTGTAAACGATCATGTGACACGCGGTGTAACTCTTTTATGTCGCCAAAACAACCTTTATACTCATGCTCTGTACTCTTCTTTTGTCTTTTGTGCATTTCCTCAGCAGCGTTACAGCGCCACTTACTGTCATGGCATATGCACTACATTGTTTTCTGTGGTTTCCTTTTGAGAGACGATAGAAAAACTTTTTAATAAAGTGAAGTTTGGTGAATTTGTCACTGAGTTAAAAATCAAGAATCGAGTTCTCAGAGAAAAAAACAACAGGATTTTATCTTTGGCGAAGATCGTGCAGCTCATCCAGAACCAGATTCCTGAATGGATGATACCGACGAAAACCTGTCGTCAAAAATATCAACTGATAGAAAACCACGGAGAGCAGAAAGTGTTAAAGGTGAAGAGAGAGAGAGAGGGGGAGGCAGTGGCCGAATAGAGGAAGTAAGAGAGAGCGGGTATGAAGACAGATCAGGCAATGTGATGCATCATGTGATAAAGCTGTGATCGCACACAAACACACACAAGGACGATCACATGTACACACAGTTTTCACAACTCTGGCCTCTGTGGCAACAAGAGTGCCTGATTTGTGGGGCTTTTTTTTTTCTGCGTCGCACTCACACCCGTCTTTTTTTTTTTATGTTTGAAACTTCGCCTCCTGTTCGTGTTTAATCTGTTTAGAGCTTTGCACATCGTGGACTGAGAAGATATAATCCAGAGATAATATCAAAGAGTCTATTTATAACTCAGGACGTATGGGCCTGAAACAGACAGTCGCTGTGTGCACAGACTGTACCTCAGAGCACGTGTGTCGACATAAAGCACAAACATGAGAGGAGAAGAAGCCGATTCAGAGCCGCAAACTCGAAAACACCAGCAGTTAGGAGTCGAGCGCAGCTAAGCTAATGTTCCCCTGCAGCTGTCTGAGTCTGCCTGTGTGTCCGTGTGTGTGTGAGAGTGTGTGAGAGAGTGTGTTAGTGTGTCTGGGTTTGAATGCCAACGCACCAAAGCGTGCCAGTGCGGCTGGTGTGGGCAGTGACACGGTTTATTTGTGAAAGACATGAGTGACATGAGGGGAAGTCGTGGAACCAGAAGCAGATTTACAAACAAACAAACAGGTGAGTTCAAAACTTCACCAAAGTCACTCGGACTGAGAGGAGAAGACAAATAATTTTAACAGGGGACGTCTTCTCAGGACGAAGAACAGTGACATTTTGGCAAACCCCTCCTGCTGCCAGCTCCCCGCCTTTATAACCTCCTGACTGCTGATCTGCTTCAGCTGTGCTCAGCAGGTGCTCCATGATCGGTGACACACAGGTGTGCCGCTTCTGTGGTCACCGGGGGAGGGGCGAACCAAAAAACAATCACAAACCAGAACAAATCAGAAGAGAAATCCACTCATAGAGGTGAAGTGAGAATATATCTTCAGTGAGATAAAGCTTTATGAAAGAAGGTCACTGCAAAAAAGGAGGAAAATATCAGACAAATTTAGGGAAAGTTGCAAAGAAAACTGCTAAAAGTTTTGGTTTTCCCCTGAGATGAAAACTATTACAACAAATTTTAACGATTAGATAAAGACGCAAAAAGAGACAAGACTACACAAGGTTAATTTTGATAGTTTTTTGGGTCAGATCGAGTGTCTTTTATGGGCGTCTAACTCACTAACTCCACGTGACTCAAAATCAAAACATTTGAGGATTTTATAAACTCTCTCCGGACAAAGCCGGACAGCCCCCAGAATAGAGGACATGTCCGGGTAAAAGAGGACGTATGGTCACCCTATTTTAGGCAGAGTAGGGCTGGGCGATAAAACAAAAACTTACAATATTGTGTTGTTGTCGTGTTATCTCCATGGAAACACATCAGATCTTTAAATGAGCGATGGATTTACGCCTGTGATTTCACGGCTCAAACACTTGAACTTGACCCTGATGCCATCACTTCCTTAAATGTGAGTTTCCTTTAGAGATCACAGAGAAGAAGACGACAAACAGCTGCCCGACTCTATCCGTATGACATATTAGGCTTTAAAGGGCGACTCCGCAGACTTTTTCTGTCACTTTAGAGCAAACAATGATGACAAGTAAGAGTGACTCCTCAGCAGCAAGCTCTCATCCTCTCAAACACTGGAGCTGAAATTCAGGATGAAAACATGAAACCAGTTTTGTTGTTAAAAATGATTTTACTCTGACTTTAATTTTGTTTCTCTGTAGAGGTGTGTTTAAGTGAGGGAGCCGACTGTAGTGCTGCTGATGGATGCACACACACTCTTTCACACACACACTGACACACACATACACCGCCCTAAAGTCGGTTAAGCTGCACCGTCAAAGAGGAAGAACAGAGGAAGAGAAGAACACTCCCTTTCTCTTTTTATCTGCCGCCAAATCTTTTATCACCCAGAGCTATCACATTTCTGTGTGTGTGTGTGTGTGTGTGTGTGTGTGTGTGTGTGCTGGTGTGAAAGAGTGGGTGTGTGTGTGTCAAAGAGTGTGTGAAAGTGTGAGGGACAATGTGTGTGTGTACAAAAAGGCAAGCGGATACAAGTTCATGTAAAGTCAGACTTACGATAATTATATTTGAACATGAGAGACTGATCAGAGGTGAATAAACGAGGGAGAGAGAGAGAGAGAAAGAAGAGAGGAAGAAAAGAAGGGAAAGGGAAAGAAAGAAGAAAGAAAGTATGAAATAAAGAAAGATAGACAGAAAGAAGTAAGAAAGAAAGACAGAAAGAGAGAAAAAAGAAAGAAAAGGAAATAAATATAAAAATAAATTAAGAGAGAAACAAAGAGAAAAAGAAAGAAAGAAAGAAAGAAGGAAAGAGAGAAAGAAAGAATGAATGAAAAAGAGAGAAAAAAGAAGGAAAGAAAGAAATAAGAGAAAAAACAGAGAGAAAAGAGAAAAAAAAAACGTGTGTCCTCAGTTCGTTTGGAGCAGATGTATCACTTCCTCTTCTGTTTCGTTCATGTGCATCTTAGTGTGTGTGTGTGTGTGTGTGTGTGTGTGTGTGTTGAGGACATGATTCAGTTAGTGTGTGTGTGAGCTAACACACACACACTCTCTGAAGCTGAAGCTCTTTCCTCTCTGTTCTTTTTTCTGACATGTCTTTATCCTGCTCGGCTGACAGAATACACATGCTGTTTCTACACACACACACACACACACACACACACACACACACACACACA
>OY660885.1:705000-782500 GCA_962446985.1 Xyrichtys novacula | reverse complement strand
TGCAGATCTTTCCACCACCGTCTGATCTCTTCATGTTTACAGCCGTGTTAGAGTTAGAGTTAAAGTTAAAGTTACATACGTCAGAAACTTTTAACAGCTGCTGAAAGAGTCCAAACAGAGAAACACTTCACTGTGAGGTTAAAGGGATATTCAGGCATAAAATTAATTCTCGAGTTAAACCAACTTTAGTAACTTTAGTGGCGTTTTGGTTGGGGGCGTGGCTCTCTGTATTTCTATCCTGCGGTCGTTACTAATGTTGGTATAACTAGAGAATCAAGCGGTCGACAACATTCATCTCTGGAGGCGGGGTCTAACTCTGTGTTTTGGCGTGTTTGACCCTGATTTAATTTTAAACCAGAATATCCCTTTAATTCACTGAAACTGCTTCTCTGAGGGTGAACCTGATCTCTCCTGTTTGGTCGTCAGCCTGGATGAAGGTTAAAAAAACAGACCAAAGTGAAATCTCAGTGATATTTAGATCAGGAGGAGCTGTGGCCTGCAGACGTGAATAAACTGATTTTATTCTTTCGAAGCGTGCAGCAGCGGCGGCGGCGTTGGCGGCACTAACGTCTTGTTTTGTGTTCCTGTTTGAGGATGCAGAGTGGATGTGACTGCAGCAGCAGCAGCAGCAGCAGCAGCAGAGCGGTGGTGGTGGTGGTGGTGGTGGTGGTGTTGGGATTTCTCTGACATGTTCAGGGAGAGAGGGAGCAGCACATGATTTCCTGTAAAAACAGCCTCTCCTCCTCCTCCTCCTCCTCCTCCTCCTCCTGCAGCTCCTGCTCCCTCTGCCCTCCTCATCCCCTGCCTTCTGGCTCTGCTCTCCTCTCTATCATTTCCTCTCTTTTTTCCTTCTTCAGACCTCCATCTGTTTCATTCTCATTTCCCACCTCTCCTCTTCCCTCTCCATCCCTCTCTCATCATGTTTTGGCTTCCCTTCAGCTCTGCTCTTTTCACCCCCAATTTCCTTCTCCTCCTCCTCCCTCCTCATCCTCCCTCCTCTCCTCCTCTTCTTCTTCTTCTTCTTCTGCTCTGTGCAACCTTGAAGAAAATGGATTATAGATGGAGAGGAGGGGAGGGAGCGGGGCTGAGGGACGCTGGAGCTGAATGTAGCTTTTGTGTTGAAAAGCTGCTTCACAATAAAAAGAGCTGAACACGTGAACACTCCTTCCTCGCTCGCTCTCCTCGCTCGCTCTCCTCCAGCAACAAGCTGAAGTCGGACTCTGAACTCGCCGACTCTCTGAGAAGATCGGCGTTCAGATCGGCGTTCTGACCTCAGGACCACAAACATGAAGATACCTGCAGCAGGGAGGGTGTGTCAGCACTAATGTTGGGTTCAGTTAAGAGCTCACTCCTTCATGATCTTCAGCCTGCCTGACATGTGTGTGTGTGTGTGTGTGTGCATGCATGTGTGCGTGCGTGTGTGTGTCTATTAATAGGGGGTGAGGTAAGCTGCTTGTCACGGTCAGGGGCTGTAATGGTCAACACTGCCCTCATGACCTACTTTACACACACTGCAGCACCCCATGCATGTTGTATGTATGTGAATGTATGCATGTGTGTGTGTGTGTGTGTGTGTGTGTGTGTACCATCTGCTGTGCACATCTCCCTGTCAGCTGACGCTCGTTTCAGACTGATGAACCTCTCTGTTGTTACGCCCATAAAAAAACAGCAGCTGGTAAAACTCGCTCATGTTTTTAAATATTCGGTACAATTCGATGAAACATGTTTGAATTTGATTTATTTCATAATTATTTACAACACTCTAATATATAAGAGTAAACCCTACGACAGGATAGGACAGTACAGGAGACATAACTTTGACATCGTCTCCGTCTCTGAGGACGATCCTGCAGATTTCTCTCTCTCAGTATTTGTCCTCTGGCAGCGTTGTCACACTCTGATATTCTGTAAATGCGTCTCTGTGTGTAGAGTAAATATTTTCATGTTGATGGCCTCAGGATAAGTCACATGACATCGCTCCGCTGTGTGTCACCGAGCTCAGCGTTTATATCCACTAAGAGGCCGAATCTGCAGCAGGAGTCGGCTCATATCTGCGACCTCAGCGCCTCTCTGACCGTCCGCATTATAAAACACCTTTTTTTCTTTTTTTGATATCTGACACTCGCTCTCGTTTCTGATAACATACCCAATCATGCGATAACAAGTTGTCTTTAGCCACAGAGGCTAACCATATAAGCAGTAGATTGTGTCCTTCCAGAGGAGGAAATCTACTTCTAGACTTCTAGAATCAGCATCTCCTCATCCATGGTGTCATCGGGGTGAAATGACGTCTAAAAACCTTTCACTTGTTCGTCTCCGCCCGTTTGCATGGTGTGAAATACGATCCTCCTGAAACACGGAGTGTTTTATTTTGAAAAGAAGCCGGATGTTTTATTTTGAAGTCTGTGCCCGACTTCCTTTCCAGCACGGGTTAATCTGTGCTGAATTTATCCGCCATGCTCCGGCGTCCAGAAAAAATAGAACTCTTGTGATCAGCTGAGGAGTCCGGCGATCCGCAGAGGAACGGAAAGAAGTCGGTGTAAATTGACACGTTAACTTGAATGGTTACGATCAGCTACGATCGGAGGATACGACCTTTTAGGAGACGATCAGGATGAAGGTGGAGATTTGGGGGTAGAGTTTGTATCCGAGGAGGAGCATGAAAAAAAGAGCAGGTCGGCGTCACCTGATGAGTTCGTGTTGATACAAACAATCACAGAAACAGCGAGGAGGAGACGCGCTGAACCCTGGGAGGCGGCGTGTTGACTCACGCTGAATTAGGTTCGCTCGGTCTTTTTGGGGTTAGTGATGAAAGATTGATGTGGGGTGGACTCTTATGTAGGACAGAGAGCTTTAATGTACTGTACTTCTCTCTGTGGGGATCTAACGGGGATTTAAAACCTGCTCTCAGACGCTCCTGGTTTCTCTTTGCTCTCCTCTTTCTCTCTGAGCGCCTCCTCTTCTACATCCATAGTAGGCTTTTTTTCTGACTCTTCCTGTCTTCTTCTTCTTCTTCTCCTCTCCCCCCGGGGCTCCTCCTCCTCCTCCTCTTCCTCCTCTTTGTGTTTTTTCTCTCTCTCTGCAGTCGTCTCCTCTCTCCCTTGATATTCCATCTGATGGTGTGAAACTTCTGTAATGTGAGATAATTACTTCCTCGCTGACCAGATATGGACCCGGACTCACAATCACAGGCCTTCATCATCGCCGCAGCTCTCCTCCGTTTCTCCTCGGGGACGCTGGGAGCTCGTGTGTTTTATGTTCCTCGAATCAGAAGATGGATTTTCTTCACAAAGCAGAATAAAAGTGAAACCAGAGAAGAGGCAGTGATCCAAAGTTCAAACCGAAGGCTGATTCAACGTCTCAAAGAACGATCACACGACCCGAAAATTAAAGAGTAAAAAAAAAACAGATTTTTTTACTCTTTAGGAACCAGAATCTGATGAATCTGATGGTTTCACCGGGTCTGAAGGTTGGTTCTTTCAGACCGGACCACTGCTACATATGCATGTCCAAACCGGTGAGTGAGTCTGATGACCAGAACAAAGCCCCCCTGTGTTCCTGCTCTCTGCGGCGCCTGGTTTCACTTTAGAGGAACACTCTGACATTTAACATCCAATCGCTCTGATCAATAAAAGCAGGAAGACTGGAGACAACAGCTCCATGTTTCTGTTTTTGACTTGATCAAGATATCCAGAGTGCACATTTAGGGAAATCCAATAAGTCTAACTGAATTGACTCGTTGTGTCTGCTCTTATTGCGTTCAAGACAGAAGAACCACTTTTCACTTTATTCCCCCGACCGACCCGCAGTGACGAGTTTTCAAATGTCATATTTTCATCAGAGGGTCGTTTATGTGTGACACAGGTTTGGATTAAATGAGGTGAACTGGAAAAACTCTGTCGACCTCAGAGGACGAGGACGTTCTGCAGCTTTTATCCACACGTGTGGAAACAGGAAGAAGCAGCAACTGATGTTAAAGATGGACGCCGTGGTTTAATGCTGCGTTCGAGTAAACTCAGAAGTCAGATGTTTGAGCTGAGAGTTATGTCACACCCGAGTTCACAGAGTTTTAGACTGTGTCTGAAATGAATCCCTTACCCCTATATGGGGTTTTACTATATATCTGACTATGTAGTGAACTCAATTACCGGAGGTTTCGGACACTACATGGCATGACGCAAAGCATGATGGGATGCCCACCACCGGTGAGTGACCATTGGATGGTCACTACATTTTGCAATGCTTTATGGGAAATTTTGAGTCGCCTGGAATTGATCACTGAGATTTCGGACACCCCTCAAAACAGCGCTAACCCCCATATCGTCGCCCATATAGGGGTTAGGGATCCATTTCGGACACAGCCTTAGTAACCAAGTCGCAAAAAGCAAATTCGGAGGCGGAAACAAGACGGTTGCATCGACGAGGTCATTTCCTTATATTTGGACGAGGCAAGCGCAAAAATAACATTTTAAAAATGTCAAAACGAAGTTTGATAAAAATTTCATAGTATAGTATAATAAAAAGTTTTAGTATAGTATGATAAAAAAAAAGTCAAATTACAGTATGATAAAATGTCATAATTTGTATGATAGAAAATGTTACAGTACAGTATGATAAAAAAATGTCAGTATCATATAAAGAAAAATATCATAGTATAGTATAAAAAATGATGTCATAGTATAGTATAACAAACCTCAGTATAGTATGATAAAAAAACGTCATAATATAGTATGATAAAACTTCACAGTAACTTTTTTAACCAATCCTACTTTCCTATGATGTAGGCCTGCACGATATATCGTTTGACTGTCGTCATCGCGATGTACGTGTGTGCGATAGTCACATCGCAGAGCCCGCGATATTGAAGGTGAATGAACTCATTTAATTTCAAGGGTAACCGACTGAGATACACTCCATGTGACTCTGCATGTGCTGTGCAGCGATCCACCAATCACCTTCGTCCTTAACTCAGTTGCCAATCAGACTCACTTCTCAGTTGCCAATCAGACTACCCTGCCAGCTGTCAATCAAAATCAGGGAGGAGGAAACCCACCCCTGCACATGTTCTGCACATGGAGGGAGACGCGTGTCCGCTGAGAATTACTTTCGGAACTTTACTCATGACTATTAAGCCCAACAAATAAGAACTGTATGGGTTTTAAATTGTACATTTCCGTGGACCACTCTACTATAAGCAGTGCGCGTTTTGCGAGGTGCATGCAATTCTCGGAGGACATGCGTTTCTCGGCACAACACCGCTAACAACAACAACAACGATCGCAAAATGAGCAACGAACAAGCGAAAACCACCGAAAATGAAGATTTGTTGCCAAAAAGAAAAGGAAAGTCAGTTATCTGGAATTATTTCGGTTAAAAGAAG
Source organism: Xyrichtys novacula (assembly GCA_962446985.1). Classification (NCBI taxonomy): domain Eukaryota; kingdom Metazoa; phylum Chordata; class Actinopteri; order Labriformes; family Labridae; genus Xyrichtys; species Xyrichtys novacula. The sequence goes on along the minus strand of OY660885.1, from coordinate 777,120 downwards.
GATGATGTCGACCAAAACACGTCTTCTGTGTTCATCTGTTGCCACAATAACGTCCCAGCACAATAAAAGCTAAAAATATCTCTGAGACAGACAGAAGCCGTTCTACTAACATTCACAAAAAGAGGTAAGATCAGAGCAGATTAACTGTCCTCAAGATTTCAGCAGTGCAGCATAACATTAAGTGATATTCAGGTCATCTGGTGAAAATTCCTGTATTTTTAATATCGCAATATATATCGCAGGGTTGAAAAAAATCGCAATATTATTTTTTTCCAATATCGTGCAGCCTTACTATGATGTCACTTCCAGCTCGGACTCCTGACCTCTTTGGTCACTCAAACGCAGCATCAGTTCAGGGTCACTGTAATAATCAGTCCAGTTCTGCTGTTTTAGGCTTTAACATCTTTAACATCACACCTGTAATCACCTTTGACCTTTTTTCACCTCCTGCTCACTTTATCACCAAACCAAACAAAGATCCAGGGTCCCAGAGAGAGAGTTCATTTCCCCCAGCGTGGGGAGAGTTAAAGAGGACAGAAAACCGACAACAACACTTTCAACTCCACATCACACGTCTGACTTCAGCGGAGAGAGAAAAACAAATCCATGAAGAGCTGAGGAAACAAAGAGTGGACATGCCCGCTTCAAAGACACAAAACACTCGCCGCATGTGTCCGGACGGCGTTTGTTCGCTTCACTCCAGCAGGCGGAGATGGCCCCGGCGTGCGGCCGGTCTTTGGTGTAGGGCGGAGGTTTTCTCTGCTGCGTCTCCTCAGAGGACGGAGGAGAGTAGACGCCGCTCCTTTGTCTTCTCTCCATCAGTATGTAAATCAAAGGTTTATCAGTGTGCGGTGGGTGGGTGTATTCCTCTGACATCCATCCCCTCTTTTCTCCTCTCATCATCATCATCATTCTGTTTGTGTTTCTGTTCTCCACCTCTGCCGCCGCCGCCGCTGTTGTTCTTCCTCCCACAATCCCACTCTCTTCCTCTCATCATCCTGACGAGGGGTCTCCTGTTCACCGCGAGAAAACAGACGCCGGAGGTGAAGGTTGTTTCCTTCACAAAAACTTCAGAGAGCGGACGGGTGGGGACGGTTTTTGACGTTCAGAGATGTTTGTTTCACTTAACATCAGAGTCTGCGGCGCGTTTTCATCCGTGTTTACCTCCCTGTGACGTTCCTCCATCTTCTTTTATCTCTTTATTATTGTCGTTTTTCTGTCTCTGCTCCATCCCTCCATCTTTGACTCGCTGCAGTGTCAGTGTGTGTGTGTCTGTGTGTGTGTGTGTTTCCTGCAGCTAGCTCTGTGTCTGTGGCCTTGAGAGGTGAAAGACAATGCTGGGAGCCCCCCTCCAAACCTCCCCCACTCCCCTCTCTCTCTCTCTCTGCCCACCTCCCACATCCACAGTACGTGAGGAACACAAAGACCCAGACTGTGGAGCTGCTCTACTCCCTGACCTCGCTCTCTGCACCACTCCCACACACACACACACACACACACACACACACATTTCCACAATATCAGCTTTATAAACAAACACACACTCTCCTTTTAAACTTCATCTAACCAGTGCAGTAACCACCACCTCCTCCTCCACCTCCTCCTTCTCCTCCCGTGTCTGACTCCTAACTTGCCCCAGGAGTCCTGTATCTGCCCCCTAACACCCCCCTGATCCCTCATTTAACCCACTATCTCCTCAGAAGCTTTAAATCCACCCTCACATGTCCTCAGGAGAGCAATACGGACCCTCAACGACCATCTAGGGGCCGATCTGTAGTCCAGACCCCCACCAGAGCTTCAGATCGGCCCCGTTTCCCACAGAGCCTGAATCCACCACGCCGAATGTCTCCTAACCCGCTCTGATATCTGTCCCCCAAAGAGGTCTTTACCTCCCCCTCTAAGGTCCTCCTAAAACATACTCAAAACATGCGTCTGCGTGTCTCATGATGACGTGAACAATGGCGACTTCAGGTAACGGTGGAGGCGTGGACGGAAAACGAGCTCCATCCAACGGGGTCGATTTAAAACGGACTTTATCCTGATCTATGAGCAGCTCCTCCTGTGTTCTTCCTGCTTCCTCGTTCACTTTTTCAAGATGGCGCTGTTTTCATTCAAGGAGACATGCAGTGACCTGTCAATCAAATAACCAGCAAACGCCCCGATGAACGCTAAATGATAGTCCGTGTACTTGGCGGCCAACGGATTTGTGTTTTCAAATGAAAAAACATAAATCAGGAGATGAGCCGTCTCCTGACGACCAGCAGGGAATCAGAAAACCGGAGAATGAAAAACGACTCAGTATTAAAAATACACACATGGAAATTTAGTGTTTCAAGTTTCATTCACTTGTTTGTTGCGACCCGTTAGTTGTGACCTGGAGCGACTGAGCGAGAGGTTTTCATAAACACAGCAGCACCCTCAGGAGTACGGTCTAAGACGGATAAGAACGGTTCGTCTCCTGATTTTCGTTTTTTTCAATTCAAAATGAAAATCCGTCGGCCGCCAAGTACGCAGACCTCATACGCCCTACATCCCGTATCTAATTCATTCACCTCAGCCAGTTCGCTCGGAGTTGAAACATCAGTTTTGTGTTTTTATTTGTCCGATAACTCTCTGATTAATCAGCTGTGTGATCGTTGACGATAGCTCGCTCCGCTGCACATTTGTAAACTGATACACGAGTCCGAGGAAGAACCACGTATGAAAAAGACTCTTTTTTAAAGTGTGGCGGCTTTTATTGAACCGTGGCGGTGCGTCATGATCGATTACATCAAGGGGAAACGCTGTTATCTAGCGCCGTGATGTAAACAAACACTGTCACCAGCATTATGTCGAATGCGACCCACAATGCATTGTGACATAATGTGCCTTTTTGGTCGGTTGTGTGGCACTGACTTTTGAGCGAGCAGGAGCGTCTGTTTGTGGGCGGGGCTTGAGGGGAGAGGCGGAGCTGAGGGGAAAACTGGTTGGAGGGGTAGAGTTTACATTCAAGATTTCTCCTAAAAACCCGAACTAACTCAGATCCTGACTACACCACCTTTAATCGGTCAATAAAAAAATAATCGATAAATTAGTCGACTAATCGAAGAAATAATCGTTAGATTAATCGATAAAAAACAACAGTCAGGTGCAGCTCTATTTCAGAGTTCTTCATCCATCCTTCTCCTCACATTCACACACGGACGCCTCAGTCTTGTCTGGTCCTGTTGGAGGTTTCTGCCTCTTCACTGTTGGACTTTATCTCCCTGAATGTTCAAAATCTCATTCTCAGCTCCGGCCTTTAAAAACAGCCTCATGAGCTGGATGTGAATACCTGCGCACGATCACACTGTTCTCACCTAATGGAGTCACTCCGAGGAGGGAAAGATGTTTCCTTGACAACCGTGTGAAGGTTACAGGGTACAATGTAGAGAAAATATAAGACATGATGTTCTGTATAACGTCTGCGAAGGGAAGCTATCCTTCATGAGCGTACTGACAGGCTTCTCCACCTTCATACCACAGAAAAGAGTCAGAATAATTCAGCAGAAGGACGAGAGACAGTAAAAAAGAGAGAGAGACTGAGTCCGGAGTCTTCAGAGCGGTTCACAGCAGCAGACTGTGTCGGTTCGACAGTCTTGGATTTGGAGACGTCTACATCCACCCACTCGTTTTCAGACTGTGCACTTCTCCATCTGCCGTCTACAAGCGTATTTTGTCAAACTTTCTGACCTCGATGTGAAACTTCGCCGGCTCTCACAGCTCCCCCCGGGTCTTTATTAACAAGTTAAAGCCCTGCCTCTTTATGTATGCCTCCTCGTCTTTCTCTTTTCACAGCCGCCGGAGGAGCGCATGAAATATGCAAAAAATGATCGAAGGGACACAAGGCCACGGACGCTTTCCCCGCTCTCAAACTTCCCAAACTATCAAAATACAGAAATGAACTCACGTGGGGCTCTGGAGATGCATCTGAGACACATCTGAGACACATCTGAGACACGTCTGAGACATATCTAAGACATATCTGAGACTCATCTCTACAGTTTTTATCGAAAACTAAAGTCCTGATTCTGTTCTGCAGAAATTCAACCGTGAAAAAGTCGATTTCTGAGGCGCTCCGACATGATGGTTCCTGATTAACATGACTGAAATCTGGAAACTAAACCTCAAACTGAAAAGGACAACAAATCTTAACCTGACACACACACACACACACACACACACAAACACACACACACACACACACACACACACACACACACACACACACACACACACACACACACAAGGTCAGGAGGTGCTGGTACCTCTTTCCTATCTGTCTTCAGCAGACAAGGCCAAGGTGTGTCGTCTGTAAAACACACCGTACATCCTCCACTGTGTGTGTGTGTGTGTGTGTGTGAGAGTGTGTGTGTGTGTGTGTGTGTGTAGGTCAGCCCCATGTTGTCGTTTTTTCACCTTTGACACAGAGACAGTCAGAGGACGATCCTTCCTGTTTTTACTCTGCTCTCTCTCTCTGTCTTTAACTTCTTCTCTGTTTTTACGCCTGAATTAAAAATATTTTGAAAGTTTTAGAATTTTTTGATCTAATATTTATTTAGATTCTTTAAATCAACAGCAGAATAATAACTGAGCTCTGATGATGAAAATATCAGTGGATTAATGACAGTTTTTAACAGCTGATATCTAAATATATTATTTAATCTATTTATTTAATATTTAAATATATTATCCTTTTTTTCCAATATGATAATACTGTAAAAACATGTAAAAACAAACTATCTGAGTTTCAGTGACAGATCAATAAAGACACAAAAATAACTGCCTCAGCTGTTGGAAATGAGTGAGAAAGAAAAATATTTACCACATAAATATTATTATTATTATTATTATTATTAATAAACTACATTGTTCTTTATGAGAGTTAGATTTAATATGCTGTTAAACTCATTTTTAATTTAGAAAGTGAAATCGGCCTTGCATCAATTTAATGATATTTGTATAAATATCGTTATCAGATCTAAACGATTAATCGATCTATCGTTTGATAAAAGCCGGGGAAATATCAAAAGTGAGAGATCCGTCTGTTGGATTTGATAGTAGGATTTATTTTAGTGCCAATAATAAAGAAGTAGATTTAAATAATCTACTAAAAGATCCAATAAAAGCTGAAAACTTTTTAATTTATTCATATTCAGGAGAAAAATGAGGCACATGAACCTGAAAATCTGTAAATAAAATCTTAATTCAGGATATTTGAGCCCAAAAGGAGGTAATATTTCATTTATTTTACTGATATGTTGAAATAAAACATGTCAGTTTATCGTGTTTTTAATTTTGTGTGATTAATGAAGCTGTAAAAACACGAACCTGACAGAGATCTGTGTGAGAGGAACTTCTGATTGATTATTTTCTATCGTTTTCTGTCGTCTTTATCGAAGTCTCTGTGGTGTTTAAATGTGTGATCAGACGTCTGAATGATGTTTATTCAGAGCAGATTTATACCTGAACGCACATTCCTGGATTATAAAGCTTTTTTATATCTTTGTGAATCTGACTTCAGACGTTTTTATCCTCTAACAGGATATTTAAAGTTCCTCTTTTTTCCTCTAAACTGAATCTGAAAAAATCTTGATTTCATTTCTGGTCGTCAGCCTCGACTCTGACGGTTTACAAAAGCTTCAGAGGGTTTTATATTCATGCTTCTCTTCTGTGTTTGTGTCTGAAAATGTTGAAATATTTGACTCCGACGAAATCTCAATGAATCCTTTTTTCTGCGTCTGAATAAGAGAGAAAATACTGAACTAGAGAGAGAGAGAGAGAGAGAGAGAGAGAGAGAGAGAGAGGGGACAATAAAATGGTGCAGGCGCCGGCGTGTGTGTGTGTGTGTGTTTTCTTGTCTTGTATTCAGACAATGATACTGCAGCTCTGTGCAGGACGGATCGACCTGCCCTTGACACAGCTGCTTCTTTTCTCTCTCTCTTTCACACCGAGGAGAAAAAAAAAACAAACACGGGAGAGGAAGAACGAGAGATGATAGAGAGAGAGGAGCGAGGTTTTCTGACTCTGGGCGGACAAAACAAACGAACTCTCCAACCCCGACAGAGAGACGGAGAGTAAACAAAGAGACTAATAAGAGGGTGAAAATCCCACAGGAGACTCATTAAAAACTCATCATCTGTTTATGAACGTCAACGTTTTCAGGGAGGAGACGAATTCAGAGACTTTAGGAGAAGTTTGTCCTGATTTATCTGATGAACCGTTACCTGCTTCTCTAACTGTGATTTATTTAGACTTTAATGTTTGACACGGGCGCCCAGAGATCACAGTGACATCTTTAAATTTCTAAAAATAAATAAATAAGAGTAAAAACCTGAAGATGATATTAAAGAAGAAGAAAGTGTTCATATTAGAGGATTTAAAATCTAAACTTTGACTAAAGACAGGAACTCAAACTCAACAAGACTCTAGATTTCTAGTATTTAAAGTTTAATCTGTAAAAGAAGCATCTTTTTTTTTTGGTGTATTTACAAAAACTCTTTGAATATCAGTCAATAGTTATTAGTTATTGATGACATTTGGTAATATCCGCTCTCTGCTCTTTCTGACTGTAAACAAAGCCGTTCTCCACCTCCTCTAACCTGATTGGTTGTGAGGCAGACGCTGCTCCCCCGTGTCGTTCAGGAGCCCAAACAAAGTTAGCGTGCTACAATATCGGACAGTAGAAACCAACCAGAAAGTTCGGAAAATTGTCTGAATCCTCCTTTGGCCACGACTGCCGACACAAGCAAGAAAACAAAGTAAATACCGGAGACTCTGGAGGAATAACGGGCGCTTTAAACGGAGGTAGACCGGACAAGAGCTAAAAAGCCGGGTCAACATAAACGATGGGGGACGCTTGGGGATCTTGGTGACCCTGTAACCTTTCTGCTGGACAGGTAAACCGCTTTAACAAAGTAAGATGATGTTTCTTGTCATCTTATTTATCCCTGAAGGAAAGAGTTTATGGGTTGTTTTGTCAGTGTCAGAGTTGATAAACTAAACTAGTACCCGGGCTGGGCCACCTCAGACAAACAGTCTAGCTGCGCCCCTGCTTGAAGCCACAGTTCCCTAGTTTGGGGTCGGTAAAGCCTGTCTGATCATCTTCAGTAGAAGTCATGACTGTCTGCTTATCGATAAGAAACTAAAACCCTCTGCGCCTCGTTATTATTTATCTGTTTCCTCCTCACAGATCTGAGGAGGTTCTGATGACTCCCTACAAACACGTCTGCTGGTTTTCCTCTCGCTCTGATTGACAGCTGACATTCTGCGTGTCCTGTAGAGAGATTCAGACCTTGAGGCCCGAGGCTCGGCTGCAGCATGAAAGGTCAAAACTGACCGGACATGATGGAGAAATATCGATTCTCAGCCTCGCTCCGAGTTTGACATGTTCGGTTCGGAGCCGTGAGAACTTCCTGCAGGACGTGAGGTCGTGGTCGTGGTCGTCCCTCTGCGTCATGAAGTTTGTCATGTGAGGTTGGACACGTAGAAAATATACATATTTAAAGGTACGGGTGGGATTTATGTTCTAATGCATGAAGAGATGAGGACTGTGTGGGAGGTTTATATCTGCAGTATCCAAACTGCAGCCATGAGATGTGTGCAGCATGTAATCCTGCACACATCTGCATCTGTGTGTGTGTGTGTGTGTGTGTGTGAGTGTGTGTGTGTGTGTGTGTGTGTGTCGTACGTCAACATGTGTAAGGGATGAGGCGTACATTTATCCCTGCATCAGTGTGTGTGAAGAGGAGGAGGAGTATGATTATTGTCGAGCTGGGAGGTTTACTCTGATTTTGTGTGTTTAACTCTTTCTGCTCAGAGAGAGAGAGAGAGAGAGAGAGAGAGAGAGAGAGAGAGAGAGAGAGAGAGAGAGAGAGGGAGGGAGAGAGAGAGAGAGAGAGAGAGAGAGAGAGAGAGGGAGAGAGAGAGAGAGAGAGAGAGAGAGAGAGAGAGAGAGAGAGAGAGAGAGAGAGAGAGAGAGAGAGAGAGAGAGAGAGAGAGAGAGAGAGAGAGAGAGAGAGAGAGAGAGAGAGAGAGAGAGAGAGAGAGAGAGAGAGAGAGAGAGAGAGAGAGAGAGAGAGAGAGAGAGAGAGAGAGAGAGAGAGAGAGAGAGAGAGAGAGAGAGAGAGAGAGAGAGAGAGAGAGGAGAGAGAGAGAGAGAGAGAGAGAGAGAGAGAGGAGAGAGAGAGAGAGAGAGAGAGAGAGAGAGAGAGAGAGAGAGAGAGAGAGAGAGAGAGAGAGAGAGAGAGAGAGAGAGAGAGAGAGAGAGAGAGAGAGAGAGAGAGAGAGAGAGAGGAGAGAGAGAGAGAGAGAGAGAGAGAGAGAGAGAGAGAGAGAGAGAGAGAGAGAGAGAGAGAGAGAGAGAGAGAGAGAGAGAGAGAGAGAGAGAGAGAGAGAGAGAGAGAGAGAGAGAGAGAGAGAGAGAGGGAGAGAGAGAGAGGGAGAGGGAGAGAGAGAGAGAGAGAGAGAGAGAGAGAGAGAGAGAGAGAGAGAGAGAGAGAGAGAGAGAGAGAGAGAGAGAGAGAAGAGAGAGAGAGAGAGAGAGAGAGAGAGAGAGGGAGAGAGGGAGAGAGAGAGAGAGAGAGAGAGAGAGAGAGAGAGAGAGAGAGAGAGAGGGAGAGAGAGAGAGAGAGAGAGATGATGCAGAAAAAAGGAGGAGAAGGATGAGTTCAGTTTGAGGGCGATGGATGGAAAGATGGATGGAGGGATGGATGGATGGATGGATGGATGGATGGAGGGATGGATGGATGGATGGATGGATGGAGGGATGGATGGATGGAGGGATGGATGGATGGAAAGATGGATGGATGGATGGATGGATGGATGATAATATGTTCAGCATCTGTAGGGTTGAAGCCTCTCCATCCTTGGTCTCTCTAACATCTGTCTCATCTGTTCCTCCTCCTCCTCTTCCTCAGGGCGATCCTCCACTCTTGACCTCCACACAGCCCTCCCTCTCTCCCTCTCTCCCTCTCTCCCTCTCTCCCTCTCTCTGTTTAGCCTCTGTTCTTTCAGGTTCACTGCCTCTCCTCCGTCATTATCCTCCTTTTCTTCGAGGACTTATTGGCTGAAATTGCTCCTCTGCTGTTCTCGCTGCGCTCACAGATACCGGCCTTCCAGCGAATAACTTGGCGTTCGCTGATCGTGGTCATTAATATTTACTGAACTGACCCTGAAACGAGGCGGTTTATTCTCTATATTCCGACTCTCTATTCCGATTCTTTTTAAAGGCAGGATAAAGAATGAGGGCGCTAACCAGAGTTCTTCTTTTTGGATGAAATGTCTGAACTTCTCTGTTAATTTTTAAATAATATGAACTTTTATGAACTTTACTTTGTCACGGTCTAACGTTAGTTGGATATTAAAGTTGACTGTTCATAAACAGTACCGTTTGTTTACCACTTCAATGTTAGTGGAGGACAGACATCATTTACCCCCAATTTTTACTGCAACCTGAGCGGCTCTGATCCGAAACAGCGGCCATTTTTGTTGTCCGCCAATTCCAACCAGATCTGTTTGTGAGGCGAATTTCATGGCAGCGGGAATCACGAGAATTCGTCTAAAAACCTTTCACTTGTTCGTCTCCACTGGAGTGTTTTATTTTGAAAAGAAGCCGGATGTTTTATTTTGTGTCTGTGCCCGACTTCCTTTCCAGCACGGGTTAATCTGTGCTGAATTTATCCGCCATGCTCCGGCGTCCAGAAAAAATAGAACTCTTGTGATCAGCTGAGGAGTCCGGCGATCCGCAGAGGAACGGAAAGAAGTCGGTGTAAATTGACACGTTAACTTGAATGGTTACGATCAGCTACGATCGGAGGATACGACCTTTTAGGAGACGATCAGGATGGAGGTGGAGATTTGGGGTTACTATGTCACAAATGTTGGGCTGAGATGGCGAGTTTTAACCTACTGTGGGTTGTAATGCACTTTCTCTCTCTCTGTGCAATTCTTCTTCATCAGTTCTTAACATTTCTCCCGGTTGCGATATTTTATTCCGTAGGATGGTGGGGAAAGGTTTCCCGCCTCCTTCGCCTCTGATTGGCTGTGGAACATCACCACACGCTCAAGCTGAGCACGGGCTGTCGGCTCTGAACATCAAACATTATCACACTTCTGAATCGCCTAATCCTAACCCGACAGACGATGATGTTTCACAGCCATTAGGAATAACCAATCGGAGCCCAGCACTTCTAGCCAATCAGAGGCGAAGGAGGCGGGACCTTCCCCTACCATATACGAAAAAAAAATATGGCCTCAAAATTTTACCGTTTTCAGGAGAATCTGAATGTCAGTCTTGTTTCCATCGATGCTCGAGACTCGATTCCTAACTCTACATTTGAGGCTCTTTATTCAGGATAATCAAAGATCAAATTAATCAATATTTCTGCCCGTGTCTGTGTCTGTTAAAGTTCCTCGCTTTCAGGTTCGGCGTGTTGTCGACTCATTGTTGAACTAAGTGACAGCGATCATCAGAGAAAGCCCATTAGTCGTCCTTGAGCTGCTGTCTTTACATACAACATTACATCTGCTGGATCTTCCTCCCGCCGGATTAACACTTCAGAGAAAATCTAACTTTGAAAATTAAACTCCTCCTCCTCCTCTTCCTCCTCTCTCGGTCCTGAAAAGATGGAAGTCACACGTGAGAAGAGAAGCGATTTAGAGCTTCTGCTTCATGAACCTTTAAGACGCATCAAAATACCTTCATAACACTAAGAGAGCAGAGCTGCAGGGCGCTAATGTCGCGTTCGTGTCGTGTCGGAGGTATTTTAATGGAAAGCTATTGTTTAAACTGTCGTCACGACAACATCACCGAGAGACTGTCGTAAACATCACCAAGAGACTGTGGTGAGATGTTTCTGCAGGACCGTGTTGATCCTGAACGCAGAAGAAAAGAACAAATTTAAGAGCGTATCTTCAGGAGAACTGAGGGATTATTCTGAGCAGTGGCGATCGCTCTAAGACTGCAAGGGAAGCTCGGCTTCCCTTAAAATGTCACCCCCCCAAAAAAAGAAAAAGTGGTGAAATACGTACGGCTGTGTGTACATTTCATTAACTAAATACGCACTAGAAAGCCTTCATCTTTTGTTCAGACACTGTGATAAGAAGCTGATAATCACAGGTAACCGGCATAACTTCGTTCTCATTCATCCTCGCAGCGCCTCAGTGCTTCAAACAGCCGGACGCTGGGCTTCTGCTGACTTCAATGTGGAAAGTAAAAAGTGGGTTGTTCCAGCAGCGAAACTAGACGCTCATTGGATAAATGCTGGGCTTTGTCCCGCCCATCGGAAGCCCAGCTTCACTGGAGTTCTATGGCGAGAGGGCGGTCCCGACTTTCTCCCGGACTCCAAGCTTCTGCATCCATGATTGGATGAGCTGTCTGAGGCGAAATCCTTTTTTGATTGACAGCTAAACAAGCGAATCAGCGATCTTGAAGAATAAAACATCTACCAGAGTATTTTCCAAGTTATTCATTCCGTTGTTCTTAACTGCTCCGGAGACTTTACCGATCCTCAGCGACTTTTGTCTTTATTAAAAACGACTGCCGTTGTGTTTGGCGACTCTGTTCTGTTACATACTAATAAACAAATACAATTATGATGTAGGCCAGAAAAATGAGCTTCCCCTCCTTGAAAGACCAGCAGCCGCCACTGGTCTCTGACCTGGTAATTCTGGTGACTATAAAGAGAGGACAGCTGTTTACAGAGGAGTACAGGTGTGTGTGTTTGTGAGGAGTACAGGTGTGTGTGTTTGTGAGGAGTACAGGTGTGTGTGTTTGTGAGGAGTACAGGTGTGTGTGATTGTGAGGAGTACAGGTGTGTGTGTGTTTGTGAGGAGTACAGGTGTGTGTGATTGTGAGGAGTACAGGTGTGTGTGTTTGTGAGGAGTACAGGTGTGTGTGTGTTTGTGAGGAGTACAGGTGTGTGTGTGTTTGTGAGCAGATATCCAGATTTTCTAACTCAAAGTTTAAAATCCATCTCCACTTCTCATCTTATCGTCTCTGAACACAAACGTCCCACAGCCTGGACTCGCTCAGGTGTGAACCTGCCTCTCTACTTTAAAATTAGCTGCACATGTGTGTGTGTGTGTGTGAGTGTGTGTGTCAGTGCATGTGTGTGGTACTTTATGTTCCTGAGAGGGGCGCCTGCTGATAACCACAGGTACAAATTTCAGATTGGGACACATTTTATGGAGCCAACCTTTGGACATCCTCGAGGCTTCGAACCATAAAACAATAAGAGGACAGCAGCACTCCCAAGGTCTTAAACACACACACACACACACACACACACACACACACGCCGGCACCTTGAACCTGACGGGGCTTGTTGGACGGGGTGAGAAAGAGGGGAGGTGAGGGTGAGGATTGAGGGTGAGGATTGTGTGACATTCAGACTAAAAGAAAAAGGAAGAGAGACGGTGGAGGACGATCGTTCAGATTCACTCTGAAGAATAAATGTCTGAAAAAAAGAGGAAATGTGGCAGAAAACCCTCTGAATTATCCTCCACCTGTCTTCATCGGTGTGACTGTGAGGTGGTTCGTAGGAGACGTGAACATAGACGGTTTAATAATGACTGAACAGACTAAAGATAAGAGTAAAATTCTGGAAAAAAAGGAGCTGATAAAGACACGACAGCTGTGAACCGTCTATAAACCTGCACCCTTCTTTACACACACGGGTGTGTTGGTTATAAAAGTTCACGTCCAACAGAAGAGAGAGTTTTATTTTATCACTGACACTCCAATAGATCGTCTGCTTCAGTGTTTTTATTACTCAGGAGAAAAAATAAGTTTTTAATCCAAGAGACGAGTCCAGATTAGGGCTGCAGGATATATCGTTTGAGCATCGTCATGGCGATGTACGTATGTATGATAGTCGTGGTGCAGAGTCTGCGATGAAGGGCAGCTGACTGAGATACACCTGACTGAGAAATAGACCGCTGTTAGATTTCTAGTTTTTTTTAGACCAAATTTCAACGGTCGAGATTCTGAACATTTTTAGACAGAATTAAGACGTTTGCACTTTAACTCATTATTTGATAACTATTTATTTAAAAAAGCAACTGTGAGATAAGAGCATAACTGATCTCTAAGTACTAAACCAAAATTATCATCATAGCTGTTGAGCAAAATACAGTGTAGTAATGATCTAGTCCAGATTTAGACTTGGTCTAAATTTAGACGTCTAAATTTCTACTGTTTTAGACCAAAGAATGCTCAGTGAGACTGCATGTGACTCTCCACCAATCACATTCGTTCTTTACTCAGTTGCCTATTAGACTCCCCTGCCAGCCGTCAATCAAAATCAGAGAGGAGGAAACCACGCCCCTGCACATGGAGTAAGTCGAGAAACGCGTGTCCGCTGATGGAAACATTCCTCATCACTGTTTAGCCCCACAAATAAGAACTGTATTTTTCCTCTATTCCTCTATTTTTTAATATCGCAGGGTTGAAATTGCTGAAATGTTCGTTTTTTCCGACATCGTTCAGCTCTAGTCTAAACCTGCGTCCGATAATCTGGTTAAAGAAATCCTGCTCCTCCATCCAGGATCAAGAATCATGCTTTTGTCCTGGTTTGTGAAATTAAAACCGGAGCGGATCATCCTGAGCCAACGCCAAGGTTACCAAATCCAGATTACTGGTCTTAGCTGGGTCTGCGGGCTGAGGACTAAGTCTATGGTGGTACAAAGACCCTCACAGACGCCTTTAAAACTCCTGCTAACTGCTTTATGAATAAACTCTAATACACTCATACTTTACTGTCAGACACCTGGGTCCTGGTTCAGGTCCTGGTTCAGGTCTCTGTGATGTTAAAAGAGTCTGCTGGTCTTTATCGAGGGTCTTATTTGCAGGAAAATAAATCAGGTCTTCTGATTTAAAGAGCTCGTAAAAAAAAGAACAACAACAACAACGATAAGTCAGAGACTCGTGTTTGTAAAGGTTGCAGAGGTTTCGGTCTCTCGCAGCTCCAGACCTCATTACAGCCAGGCAGGAGGCTACTGCACCCCGCTCCATGTCAGACGGCTAATTGCACTTACCGGGGGAACACACACACACACACACACACACACAAAAACAAGCAGCTCAGAGAGATACACAACTCTAACACACAGCATAGTTATTAAAACAAACACACACAATACAAATATGTCAACAGGTTGAGCTCAATCACAGCTGGAGTTCACTCCTGCAAGCTACACAAATTGTTATGCTAGTTATTGGCCTGACTCCCTCTGTGTGTGTGTGTGTGTGTGTGTGTGTGTGTGTGTGTGTGTGTGTGTGTGTGTGTGTGTGTGTGTGTGTGTGAGCAGTATATAGGGTTTGTAATATTAATTGCAGAGCGTCTTATTTGAGTTTGACACTTGGAGGGGGTTTATTAATTATTAAAAGTACACTGTACCCCGCTCAGTGGAGTGCATCCTTCACCAACACACACAAATACAGACACACAAAGACACACACACATACACATGCATGCATGCAGCAGAACACACACACACACACACTCTGGTATGTGATGAGGGCCTTAAGAGCATATTTACAGAAACATACAGCATTTATATGCAGCAGGATGAGATGCAGTTTCATGTCGATTCACGATGTTACACAAGCAAACATACAGAAGATAATGAATGTGCATAACTCAAACACACACACACACACACACACACACACACAAGCAGCTGCAGTACACACACACACACACACACACACACAGAAACAACAGGATAAAAACCCAAATCAGGAGAACGTCACGTGTTTAAAGCCTCCGTACATTTTTAATGATGTTTCCATTAAGTCGTCCAGCAGGTCGAACCACACTGACCCAAAACTACTCTGTGTGTGTGTGTGTGTGTGTGTGTGTGTGTGTGTGTGTGTGTGTATTGGAGAGGCATTCAAATGAGAAATGAGAAATATTCATGACTCTCCACTGTCATTTAAAATCCACTGAGATGTTTGTATCCAGAGCGTCCTGCAGCACCGTGTCACTTCCTGCTTGATTTTGATTTTGGAGCTCAAACAGACGTTATAGTTTAAGCTACAGAGGACAGATTTACGTTTGTGTCATCTTCTGTTTCTGACATTTTAAAGTCATGGTTGACGGTTGTAGAGATTGGTCATTATTACGAACCTCGTTTCTATGGCGATCATGGTCCTATAGAGCGATCTCCACAAAGTGAAGAGAAAAAAGAACGGAAAAAATCTGTTCAGGGCTGCAAAAACATCGACCAATGGGAGTCATCCGTCCCAAACAGCTCCTATTGGTCAATCTCCTGCTCTGCCTCACCATCCAATCACCTCGCTGTATTCGACACACCCCTCTCCCGTAGTTCCGCCTCGTCCCCTCCCACTGTCTGAGCGGCTAAAAGTAGCGTAGCAGCTTAGCTACAGGAGCTGTGATGGAGAAGGACGCAAAAAAAAACACTTCTGCTCGCTCCAACGCCAAAAGTGGGAGGAAAACGCAAGAAGAAGAAGAAGAAGAAGAAGAAGAAGAAGGAGGAGTGGTCTCAGTCCTGGTCTGAGTCTGCTGGCCTCCATCCAGAAGCTTCCATTAACCGGTGACAGAGTAAGAGGGGATGATTTAATCCGGCACACCCTCATCTCCTCTCTCTAATTCAGCTGAAGCCCTGACCTCCATCCATCCATCCATCCATCCATCCATCCATCCATCCTGCAGTTCAGACCCTCTCCCTCCTCTCTGCCCCCTCATCTATACAGCCCATCCCCTCCTCAACCTCCACCCCCCCGCTCGGGTAGCAGGGGTGAGGGGCTGGGGGAAGGATGAGGAAAGGGGGAGGAGGAGGATCAAAGTCATCCTGTCGTTTGTTTCCCACTGCCCTACTTTCCTCTGCTGCTCCGCTCCAACACATTAGACCATGTGGGCCAGTGGCCTACAGCTCCAAGGTGTGTGTGTGTGTGTGTGTGTGTGTCTGTGTGTGTGAGTGTGAGTCTATACAGTGCATATATGCTGTATATAACACACAGTATATAGTAGATGTGTGTGTGTGTGTGTGTGTGTGTGTGTGTGTGTGTGTGTGTGTGTGTGTGTGTGTGTGTGTGTGAGCAACAAAGGTTTCTAGACATGCAGCTCTCCACTGTGGGTATGTGTGTGTGTGTGTGTGTTTGTGTGTGTGTGTGTGTGTAGGTCCCTGAGGGGAGAGTGAGGCATGCAGGGAGGTAAACTCTGCTCCCCTCCTTCTCCTCTCCTCTCCTCCTCTCCTCTCCTCTCCTCCCCCTCCTCTCCTCCTCTCCTCTCCTCCCCTCCTCCTCCTCTCCTCCTCCCCTCCTCCTCTCCTCCACTCCTCCTCCTCTCTCCTCCTCTCCTCCTCCTCCCCCTCCTCTCCTCCTCTCCTCTCCTCCCCTCCTCCTCCTCTCCTCTCCTCCTCTCCTCTCCTCCCCTCCTCCGCTCCTCTCCTCTCCTCCTCTCCTCTCCTCCCCTCCTCCTCCTCCTCCTCTCCTCGTCTCCTCTCCTCCTCGTCTCCTCTCCTCCTCCTCCTCCTCCTCCTCCTCTCCTCCTCCTCTCCTCTCCTCCTCTCCTCCTCCTCCTCCTCTCCTCTCCTCCTCCTCCCTCCTCCTCCTCCTCCTCCTCTCCTCTCCTCTCCTCCTCTCCTCTCCTCTCCTCCTCCTCTCCTCCTCTCCTCCTCTCCTCCTCTCCTCTCCTCTCCTCCTCTCCTCCTCCTCCTCCTCCTCCCCTCCTCCTCTCCTCCTCTCCTCCTCTCCTCTCCTCCTCTCCTCTCCTCTCCTCTCCTCCTCCTCTCCTCCTCTCCTCCTCTCCTCCTCTCCTCTCCTCTCCTCCTCTCCTCTCCTCTCCTCCTCCTCCTCTCCCCTCCTCCTCTCCTCTCCCCTCCTCCTCTCCTCTCCTCCTCCTCTCCTCCTCCTCCTCTCCTCCTCCTGTCTTTATTGACTCCAGCTCTCCTGTATTCCTGTCGTTGTTTTTTTCTCCCTGACTCTTCACCTGACTGCGTCTCCGCCTGCCTCTCCTGCCTCCTACACGCTCACCTGCCCGTTCCTCCTCTGTTTGTTTACCTGCTGCACTGATGTCTGCCTGTCTGTGTGGACACTTTCCTGACGCTGATGACACTGAAAAATAAACATCACAACCACCATGGCAGAGCGGACGCCGTTTCTACTTCAGGTGAATAGTCCTGTTAGTCAGGAGGACGAGAGCGAGTGAGCGGACACACCTCAGATCTGAAGAAGGCGGAGCTACGACACCAAAACAGTCAGTTTAGGGATGAGAGGGAGAACGGCGCTCTCCATGAAAGGACTGAAAGAACTTTTACCCGACACTGCTCGGTGAGAGCGCCCCTGAGCTTTGCCATATCGTATTCTCAAGAAAAGTCCGTCCTTATTTAGTCGTAGGAACATTAAGATACAGTTCAGGTGTTTTCCTGCTGCTTGAATCAGCGATAGAGAAACAGCAAATATCTGTGTCCAGAATCTGAAGACAGAGAGCTGAATAATTCTGCGTAATAACCCTTTAATGAAACAGAACAGGCTCAGTGAAGGAGCTGTGAAGACCTGGATGAGACCCGCTAACGGTCAGAGTACAGAGGGAAGAGTTGGAGGCCACGCTGATAAATGATGGAGCGAGAAGGAGGAGGATAAAGGATGATTCCACTCGTCTCTCTGACCCTCCGTCTCTCCAGGTTTTCCTGGAACATCTCTGATCTCAGGAGTCACCACAGACAATGTCAAGCTCAGTGTCAGCAGATCAATATATCGGCCGTGTCCTCCCGCCATTTTGTTCTCCACGTTTGCACGCGCTCCTCCTCATTCCTAGAAAACATCCTCCCCCCTGACCCTCCCCCCCTCTCTTGAGTTTCTCCCCCGTGGAGAGGACCTGTGATGTCAGCTCCATCCTCTGACAAGCCCTCTTTATCACTTCGCTTTTTCTCCAGGAGAGAGGGCCCCGGCACTCTGCAGGCGGAGGAGGAGCCTCTCAGGCGGGCGGGTGGGCGGGTCAGTGGCGGCACAGAGGGGATCAGGTTTGGATGCGTGGTCCTCACGGGGGGGGGGGGTGAGAGGATGCTCGATCCTCGGGCAGGATGGAGAGGCGGTGGAGGGGCCACTTGTGAAGATGTCGGCCCCTCAGAGCCGGAGTGATGAGGAGAGGCGTGGAGAGCGCTCTCACACACACTTTCAATCACACGTACGCACACACACATCCCCCTCAGAGAGCTGCGGTGAAATGAGTCTGTGGTAAGTGTGAGCGGAGCCGCTGACCCGGCCCGCCTGGCAGCCAGAATGAGTTCTGTCCAAGGTTGGATCCTGCAGCAGGAGAGGAATAAATTCACTCTGACAGCTGGAGTCAAGGTTAGTGTTACTGCAGTGCAATGGTTCGCCACTAACACTTCATCTTCAAGCTGCTGGAGGAAAATTATATCTTCAGGAGGAAAGGCTTTCAGGAACGAGACGAGGAACCATCCTTCTCCCAGCGCCGCTTCGGGGATTGATTAGTTGACCCTTTACGACGACCATGGAGGGTCACGGCGCTCGACGACTACACCCGCTTTAACTCGGTACATGAAACATCGAGGAAAGATTTCTGAGTCTTGAAAAGCAGGACGGCTGCTCAGGGATGGAGACGCATGAGAACGATGAAGAGAATCAGTGAGAGGGGAGATCTCTTCAACCAGCAGGGGGCGCTTCTGGTCGGACATCATGGCGTCTTTTTCATCTGGAGATGACCACGAGTGTAGACACGGTGGCAGCAGATGAAGATTGTGAACATGAAGATCTGATGAGCGACGTCTTTGTGTCTTTACAAGCACTATGAAGGACCCTCTGCATCCTTTCAAAATAAAAGCACTTTGGCAGAGCCAGGTAACCCCCAATTTTCACCTCATGTTCTGGCGTCCAGAAAAAATAGAACTCTTGTGATCAGCTGAGGAGTCCGGCGATCCGCAGAGGAACGGAAAGAAGTCGGTGTAAATTGACACGTTAACTTGAATGGTTACGATCAGCTACGATCGGAGGATACGACCTGTTCATAGTCGTTCCAGAAGCGGTGAAAACTGGGTGTTAGATGGATCAGAAGAAGGAACCGCCTCTGTAGATATGAACTCATCTGTGTGTTTTCATGGATCTCCTGTGTTTGAGTATCACAGCTGAGTCCTGCTGAGTCCTGACCCACCTGGATCCTCTCATCAATAAAAAACTAACCCTCTCTCTCCTGGTTCTCCTCCCTGAGTCTGCTGGTTTTTTACCCCCCGGTCTGCAGGTGCGTACCCGGCTCAGGATCTGATCCCGTTTACTTTGACAGCTTTTCCTGGAAAGTCCACTAATCTTCTGGTCGGACACGTGTTCCTCAGACTGCGACTGCGAGGCTTTTCGATGCAACTTTCAACGGCGGCGTTGAGCGTTGAGCGGCGTTCCCTCCACTCATCAGCTGGCCCTGAGCCACACGTTTTCAAACTGCCACTCTGAAGCATCATACAGTAAAAGCTTTGCACTTCAGCTGTCACTCCGCAGTTAAGTGGAGGGGAGAGAAGAAAGAGCGAGGTGGCGGTCAGAGGCTCTTAAAAGTGATTTACTAGCTGCCTCTGAGCTGGACACAGGCGTGTGTGTGTGTGCGTGTGTGTGTGAGTGTGTGTGTGTGTGTGTGCGTCCACCATCTGCTCCGCCGAAATGAGCTGCTACTCCAGTTAAATGCCCTGACAGCTTGCTGGTCGGGAAAAACACCCACCTGATTTTAACTCTTAAGAGTTTTTTCAACCACAGGAGTGAAGAGTGAGTCTCCAGACCAGCTTCAGCAGATCCTCCATCTCTGCTCCTCCTCCTCCTCCTCCTCCTCCTCCTCGTGGAGGTCCCTGCAGAGTTCAGATGGAGGACCCTCATCTGAGTTTGAAATATTCAGGAGCTGCTTCAGAAGGAGCGAGCTCCTGTGATCAGAAACAGGACGGGTCTAGTTCCTGGACCCTGGTCATGACCGGCTCTCACGCTGAAGCGAACAGAACAGAAGGGCTGTCGAAGTTACTCCAAAATGACGGTCGAATGTTAGTCTAAGTTCGTTGGAGTCCAGAGGAGGACTGGGAAATATTGGTAAAAAAAATGATGACGATATATTTTGTCATATCGTCCGATCTCGATTTTTATCACGACTCTTTCTAAACTGCCAGTTTGAACTCATCTGTACTAAAAAGTGAAAAAACTAGAGATTAGTTTAACATCTTTTTAACATACAGAGTAAATAATAAAGCAGATTCTGCAGAATCAAACCCGTCTGAGACCCGCAGCTGGACCAGGAGGCCCGGTTATCAAAGGTCTGCAGACATCACACACACTTGAGATGAATAAGAAGAGACTCTGCTTCACGTCTGTTTCCTCAGATCAGAGTCGAACTCATCAGGAGACTCTTCAGCTCCTCCATCAGCTCCTCTGAAAACCTCCTCTGGTTCTAGACGAGGTGGAGGGAACAGAGTGACCTTTAACACACACACTCAGCTGGTCTCCTCCATCTCTCCACCTCCCCTTGATGCTTTCCTCTCCGACCATCTCATCTCCTGTCAGATCCTTTCACTCATCCTCCTCCTCTCCTCCTCCTCCTCTCCTCCTCGGTCACAGTTGGACTCTGTTAGTGTTTGATTTTCTCTGCGCCTCCAGAGCAGCAGCTGAGACCTCCTACACTGAAGCACCACCTGATTCAGGATTTCATTAAACCTGTGCAAGACCCCAAAAGACCAGGGCTCAACAGTGCGACCGTTTCACTTTCATTTGTGACTAAAAATAGACGTGTGCGAACTGTAAAATGTATTTAGGGTCACATGTGCACATACAAAAAATCAGCCGAGGACACAAATGTTTTTTCCTGTAAATACGGCGGTGAAGTTAGTTTGAGGTTGGATATTCATCGGACATTCACTGAGGATCTACCGGTGTCTTCTTACTCAATAACCGGTAAAGTATCTTAATAATATCGTATCATAGCCTGAGTGTCTGGATAATATCGTATCATGGCCCAAGAAGTGTGATAATATCGTATGGTGGCCCAAGTATCGTGATAATATCGTATCGTGGCCCAAGTATCGTGATAATATCGCGACCCAAGTATCGTGATAATATCGTATTGTGGCCCAAGTATCGTGATAATATCGTGACCCAAGTATCGTGATAATATCGTATTGTGGCCCAAGTATCGTGATAATATCGTATTGTGGCCCAAGTATCGTGATAATATCGTGACCCAAGTATCGTGATAATATTGCGACCCAAGTATCGTGATAATATCGTATTGTGGCCCAAGTATCATGATAATATCGTGACCCAAGTATCGTGATAATATCGTGACCCAAGTATCGTGATAATATCGTATTGTGGCCCAAGTATCGTGATAATATCGTATTGTGGCCCAAGTATCGTGATAATATCGTATTGTGGCCCAAGTATCGTGATAATATTGTGACCCAAGTATCATGATTATATCTTATCGAGGCTCAAGTATCACAATAAAATCGTATTGTGTCAAAAGTATCGTGATAATATTGTATCGTGGCCCAAGTATCGTGATAATATAGTGACCCAAGTATCGTGATAATATCGTATTGTGGCCCAAGTATCGTGATAATATCGTATTGTGACCCAAGTATCGTGATAATATCGTATTGTGGTTCAAGTATCGTGATAATATCGTATCCTGGGGCCACTAGTGATTCCCCCTCTATGGGAAATGGTTTTATTTTCTGGTTTCATCACGATCTGTGAAACCTGAATCACATCTTCATGAACCGACGACACACGAGGAAAAAGATCTCAGCTGTTTTTTCTCGTGCAGACGGGTTTGAGCTCCGTCAGGATGAGAGTGCACGGCACAGATCTGAGCAGACTGAAGATTCCTCATCTCTCTTTAACTTCCTCCTCGTTCGTCTTCTTCTGAGGAGAACAGAGGAGGATCTTGATGGAGATCAGTTGGAGCACTTACTCTCGCCTTGCGCTCAACCGTCAACCTCACTCACATCAACACACACACACACACACACACACACACACACACACACACACACACACACACACACACACACACACACACACACACCTGAGCTCCTTTCACTGCTGCACTTCTGCTCCATAATGTCTCAGTAACAGTTGACACAACTGCACACACAGTATGAGCTCCTGGTGTAGTACAGTGCAGAGTGATACCATTCAAATATGCATGGGCAAGGTCAGAACCGCACACACTAATACACACTAACACACACAAATACACACACAGCTCAGTGGTTAAAGTCGAGGGTAATTGTTGCAGCGTTATGAAACAATACGGCTGTCTTCAGAGTCAGAGCGAGTCGCAGCAGGAAGCTTTTCAGAGCAGAGAGAGAGAGGAAGAGGAAATTCAGTTTGAGTGACGGGCAGCAGGAAAGGTAAGGTGGGAGGAGAGAGAAAAACAAACGAAGGAGGAGGAGGAGGAGAGAGAAAAATGTAAAAGAGAGAGAAACTCCATCCTGACCCTGTTAGGATCGGACTCCAGAGACTCTCAGTCCTCTGTTTCTAAGATCCAACTGTCTGCTCTTCATCCAAAAACACGACACACACAATCTGCTCCACGAGTCCTGGAAGACACCCTCAAAACACAGACGCGTTCCAGGGACGCCAAACCAAGTGTGAAGCTCGAAACGGCGAGAGAGAAACGGACGCCGAGGGAAAGAGAGAGAGAAAACAGCCGACACCTGAAGGATGTGAAGTGTGCGCTGTCAGTCACAGGTTCTGTCAACAAACAGCAAACAGATATTTGAGGAGGTTTCTTCTCGCTCCACCTGATCCAGAACAGCTCAATCTTCACCTGACTGCAATGACATGATGGAAACACGACTCATCCGTATGTGAACGCCATCGGAGGAGACGCCACGTCTACCAGAACCTGAACTCTGACACCAAAACCTGTTCAAGGAATCAGCGCTTCTGTAAACCAGCCACAGAAGAAGAAGAAGAGGAGGCGTGTCCTTACCGTCATCCTCCTTGCTGTGTGCGTTCTGCGGACTGTGGCGCATCCTCTCTCCTCGGCTCGGCGGGCTCAGGTCGGACGCCGCTCCCAGATCAGCTGCTAGCCATGTGGGCTCGCTCATCTCTGCCTCCTCCTCGCTGCTCAGTGAACTGTCATCCTGAAGAAGAAGAAGAAGAAGAAGGACTTTTAGTATGTCTGTTTGACTCGGACTTCACCTGCACAGGTGGTCAGAGACAGGAGCGAGGCGGCCAATCAGAAGAAATCCTCAAAAACACAGAGATGATCTTTTCTCTGTAAATTTACTGCCGTCTTCTTAATCCCCTCAAATTCAGATTAGTCCAAATCTCATGAATGAAACTGTTTTAATCCAGTTTTAATCTCTATTCAGCGTCAACATCCGGCGGAGCGGCCATGACAGCTGCTCCTCCGCCGCCGCTTTAACCCAAACATCAGAGGAAACACGAGGCGGGCGGCGAATCAAACCGCCTCCCTCCTCCTCCTCCCAGACCTTCACTGGGTTCAGTCCAAAACTGTGTGAGAATAAAAACCAACAAGTCTCCTGAGGGCAGGAGGAGGCGGAGTCTCTCAGGAGTCAGACGCTGCCAAACGCTGAACGTCGATAAAGGAGAAGACTTACAGAGCCTGAGTTAAGTCGGGTTCACCGCCAACTTAGACTGAGTTTAACACTTCTGACATCCTGAAACCTTAATCTACTGCAGACACCTGATCGAGACTCTGAAATAATCTGAAAATAAGACGAGGAACTCGACCACGAGCTCTCCTCGCCACGAAAACACCACTGGACGTAAAAGGAGAGGCCCGGAGCCGCCTGATATTGACAGAACTCTGAATACTTTGCTCTCTTCAGCATTTAAGTCTCAAACACACACACACACACAAACACACACACACACACACACACACACAAACACACACACACACACACACACACACACCTCTGAGGCTGTTATCAGCATGTGAAGAGACCTGCACTTTCCGTAATGAGGTCCTTACGGCTACAACTGCTTTTATTACACACACACACACACACACACACACACACACACACACACACTCTCTGCAAACAATGAGCAGATTAATGAATGAGCAGAGAACTCGATGACTCTCCAGTAAAGCGTCTTTTCCTCTGAAAACAGACGGACAGACAGGTGAAGGAAACGTCTCTCAGACCACATTTCATGCTTGTTCCACATCCATGTCATCCTTCACTCAGAATATAATCCATAATTCAGCAGCGTGCATGTGACAGTGAGAAAACGCCCGGCTAATAATGAGGGCCGCTCTGCAGAGAGGAGTGACGGACAGGAACAGGAGTGAAGACAGGAGCAGAAGACGGAGGGTTTCACATCCAATCGACGTAAAAATTAAAAAAGAAAGAAAATGTAAAAACTGAACAGAACCGAGTCAGAAATCAGGATTCTGTCGGAGCCACGGTTCCTGAGGAAGCAGCTACTGTAAGATGTATGCTAATGCAGCAGTGGAGGTCACGGGGGAGTTTTGGTGGGAGGTGTGCAGAGGAGTGAGCGAGGTCGCTGAGTTCATGTGGAGGTGTGGGGGGTGGTGCAGATGAAGCCTAATCTTCCCCCCCCGAACGCCACGAGCTTTGGAGTAAGGAGCTTTTTCTGAACAAAGGTTTGGCACGCAGAGACACGTCACGACATGACCTCCTAAAATCTGAGAACCTGAAGTGTTCTGAAGGTCACTAATGTGAGGAGTCTACGAGGAGGTTCTGACCCAGAGGACCACCGTCCCCGACCTCCTCAGACTTCCAGCTGCACACGGTGAAAAGAAGAGGAGCTGCTGCTGCTGCGGCGGCGAGCGTCCTCCATGAGAGCTTTTAAAGAGCTGCGTCATTTCACCGAGTGCTGCTTCTGTTTCTGTGGACCAGCTGTTCCAGTATTATCATGAGGAACAGAACTCAGCTGTCGTCACGGCGACGGAGGAGATTCATTTCCAGGAGATAGACGGTGACCTCTGTCAGACTGAGCCGATGATCTCTGACCCCTGACTTTATTTTTTTGAATAAGACATATAAAACAGTGAATTTGTAAACCAAAGTGAATAAATCTGTAAATCTGACACCAGTCTTCTGTCTCTTAAAGGAACCATCAGGTCTAATCAGAGCTGCAGCGCTCTCATCTGCAGGTTTCATCCTTGTACTACAGTCTCTTAATGGAATAAAGCGATAATTGCAGCTCGCTCTAATTACGAAGGCAGAAATAATTCCTCTTTTTTTCTCGGAGACAATGTTCGACGCTCCTGAAATCACGATATCCCTTCAGCTCCGTCTTCTTCTTTCAGGAGGAAGAAGGAGAAAAAAGGAAATGCTGCAGATTTGCGCGGCTCATATTTCAGCCTGTTTGATTTGAAAAACGTTGAACTTCCAGCTCGGCGTGCTAATCAGCCGGGAGATTATTCTGAGGCCGTTAATTCACCAGGAACACGCACATGAATCAACTCTGACAAATGATCAAATGAGACCTTATTTTAATCTACTCTTAATTCCTTTTCAATTACTATCATCAGCAGCCCACATTAGCTCCTTTTCAATTACCTCCTAATCTGGACGCCATAATCAGCCGTTAGCCCACATCTCTTTGTCGACTGAAGCTCCGAGGATTCATATTAGAGCAGGGAGAGGGATCTGATGATGAGGAGTGAGAGATGAAGATGAAGACGCTGTGAGGAGAGCCGTGATGTTTCTAAGTTTGGTCAGGAGGAGCTGGAACAGGAGCAGGTGTGCCGTAGACCGAACCCCTCCATCCCCTCCACTCATGAGCTTCTTAAAGTGGAAGAAAATGATCTTATATTTAAAGAAAACACGAGGATTAGATCACGACAACATGTCAGCTGGAGCAGCAAACGTTATTTTACATTATATTTTCATTAAATATTCTGAATCAGAGGGTTGTTGTTTTCAGCTAATCTGAATATCCTGAATGAAATTATTAAAAACACACGCTTTTGAATCTATCCAACGGTGAGGAAAATTTGGATTATTTCGCCTTGTTATTTACTTTAAACTGCGCTCCCGTCAGGGTGATTCTACGACACAAACCGGTTTCTCTGAGTAAACAGGATTTTTTTAATTTGAGGGAAATAAAAATTAAGAGCTAAATAATGAGAAAAGCTCCTGAATAAAGAGCCTGTTTCTCCTCTTTTTTCGTGCAAATCCGAATTCCTGACAAGATGAGTCGGAAATTCATCTGGAACGCCCCCCTGGAGTCGGATTTCCGACTCGGAAAGTCGGACGATTTTCACTAACCCCAATTTGACAACAACGTCCTAATCCAAGATGGATTTGTAAGAGTAAAATACTGAGTTATGCGCCGTTTACAAGTTTACAAGTGGTATAGCTAACAACAGCTAACAACGACCAACAGTGGCGTCCATCTTGTTTTTCCGACTTATTAACTAGAACGCCATCACCCGGGTGTAACGTCCATAGATGTATAAACCATAGACCATATCTAGAATAGACGCCATCTGCCTCCTCTCTCTGAGAACAGCGCCCTCTGGTGACGGGCTGCAGTATAGGTCCTAAACCCCGCCTCCTTATGGAGCTGTGGACAAACTTTATAAATGAATGACACAGAATATAAATGTTTCTCCCCCCTGGTTGTGATGTTGACATGTAGTTACTGTCAGACTGGTTTGTGCTCAAGTCCTCTTTTTTCTGTACAGCTCCATATTTAAAAGTTATTAGGGGGTTCATGTTTTCAATGATTGACACCTGATACAGCCAATGGGAGGACAGAGTTTGTGTAGATCACCGGGGGATACGCTAAACTATCGTCAGCTACAATAGAGCGAACCAGAATGGTATACTGGAGTAAGATGGCCGCCGTGTAGGGATCCTAGTGACTCCACCTCGAGTCATCTAACCTTTCTTATACACATCTATGACTGGAACGCCGTCAACTCAGGTGTAACGTCATTCCCAGCTCTGACTCCACGGTAACTTGTTCCCAGCCTTATATTCCCTCAGTAACGGCGACTCTCTCTGTGAGAACGTTTCCTATCAGACATGATCCAAAAACGAGGTTCTTCATCCTTAATTTGAAGAAAGTATGAGAGCTGTGGTGTGAAAGGACAAGGCTGCCAGTTACCATCAACTAAATCCCATTAAAACCTCCAAAACAATCAATAAATGGATCGTCCAAGCAAGTAAAGAGTATTGATCGTCTTCCTCTGTGGCGTAGAGCGCTGTGTGGTCCTGCAGAAACTATTAAAAACTCATCTGGGGGACCCGCTCTCTCTCCCCGCCGTGAACCACCTCTGTGAATTTTTCAGTTTATAGTCCAGGAACACAACCGGAGCGAACGTGACGTTACAGCGGCGGTCCTCAGACTTCTGTAGAACCCCGTTTGGAGGTTAATGAAGGTACCTGAAGCCCTAAAACCCTAAAACTGAGACTCGTCCCCCTCTGGACCCTGACGCCGAAGTTTCTCCAAACTTCAGTGAATATCAGCGGTGAGAGTCATCCAAACATCTGATTGGTTTCCTGCTGAGAGTAGCCCCTCCCCCACCCTCTAGTTTCTCCCGCCGTCAGCCACAGTGAGCGGCGAGCGAGCTGAAAGTCTTCCTAATGTGTTGTGTGTTTATTAATGGTGTCAGTAATGAGCTTTTCTCATCTGCATACAGACGAACAGCGGCGGCGGTGGCGGCGGCGGCGTGTCTGTCAGCCTGATGGATGAACACATGAACAGTTGGACAGACGGACGGACACATGTTTGTTTGGGCGCCTAATTCATGCTCAAACAGACTGAATGTAAACGCTCCTAACGAATGCAGACACACGCTCCTCTAACACTTTAATAGAGTGAACACATTTGACACGACAGCGGCGACATTTTCATCCGTTTTCTCTGATTAATAAGAAACAAGAATTTTACAGAAATCCACCGAAACACCAGCGACGGACCGGACAGCGAAGATTAGTTTGTGGTTTTTGATTTGACCGTTTACCCTTCAGACTAAGAACATTTCCATCTTTGTGATTAAAGACCTGAAGGTTTCCTCTTCACGTCCTCCTCATGAGATAAAACTCCAACACCTGCTCGGTTCGCTCTCAAGCAGGTTTTTTCTCACACCTACCCCACAGCCGCCTTCACAGCCACTGAAATAAACTTGATTTAAATCCCGAATCCTCCGTCTAGTGGTCGCCTTTGTTATTGCAGCTGACGTAAAACTCCTCACAGGAGCTTTAACCAGCAGGTAGAGAGAAAACGGAGAAAATGAAACTGTGAGCGAGTCTCTAAAGTCGGTCGGTTTGTTTTTCACTCCTGAGCTACATAGCCTGACAGTCCTGATGATGATGATGATGATGATGATGATGATGATGATGAAGACTGCGGTGCAGATTATGAGAGGTGCAAAGCAGTAAAGTGCACCCAGGATGAATAATTAACCGCCTCTTTTCCCTATTGTCTATTTTTACCAGGGAGGGGGTGAGGGCCGCAGCTTACGTTTCAACTTTCACCAAAGAACAGAGGAGCAGCGTGTCCGACAGAAACCGAGAAGACAAGAGGAGGAAGAGGAAGAGGAGGAGGAGGAGGAGGTCTGGATGTTTTAGGGAGAGAGGGTGAGCAGAAACAGAAGGAGGAGGATCGAGCGGAGGCAGGAGAAGAGAGGCAGAGCAGATGTGGAGCTGCAGGAGGAGGAGGAAAGAGCCCGTGGAAAAATGAAGAAGAGAGATTTCAACTGTGAAAGATCGAGAGGAAGAAGAGGAAGAACAGCTGGAGCAGAGGAGGAAGAGTCAGAATCTCACTGTGGAAAAAGTGAAGGAAACTCAGAAAACTGGAGAGAGAGAGAGAGAGAGAGAGAGAGAGAGAGAGAGAGAGAGAGAGAGAGAGAGAGAGAGAGAGAGAGAGAGCAGAGATTCCTACAGAGACGATATCTGCAGACCAGCTTCATAAACACCAAAGACCCTCAACTGGATCCACAAACATCTGCAGGTGGAACCAGGGAGAGTTTGGTGCTGATCTTCTCCTGAATCATCCTGGGAACAGATCTACACGAGGAGTTCTACCTCATTAACGATAACCCCGCCCACACACACGCGCTCATAACGCACTGAAGACGAAAACGTTCAATAAAGAGACGAAGAGAAAACAGGCGAGGCGGACGCCCTGCTGTGTTTATCAAAGGAGAGGCGGTTAAAACCATCAACACCATCATCACTAACTCTGATTAATCAGTCTGAAGGTTTTTCTTCTTCTTCTTCAGGTGTTTTAATATCTTAGATCACAAACTTCCTGCTGCGAACAGACGATCATATCAGAGGAGAGTAAAGCTCCTTTCACACTGGGACCGTTTTTGTTGTGTGATTATTTCGGACGTCGATATTTTTTTCGAACCCGTATCCTGTCAGTACGAGCGTTCACATCAGCGACGTTTCCCCGTCCTGTGATATTGTGGCAGTCGGCCATGTTGGTTTATCCAAAACCTGAGATCTAATATTTACGTTGATCTTCTCTCAGCGTCTCGGAGTGATGATGCGTTCAGGGCAGCCTCAGATAAAAGAGTTCAGAGAGACTCAAACAGAACAGAGGAGGACTTTAACACTAATATTAGTGGACTAATTAAGTTAAAGGCAGATCATCGATATTATTATAATTACAAAACAATAAAGTCTGCAGCTTCAGTTTGACTTATTTAGAAGAGTAATCTCATCACAAATACTCTCATAATTCGCTCAAATCCAACACACAACATAACCCCAAAACTGACCCGAGTGCGCCGCAAAATTCTCACGGATTTTATGACCCAAATGTCGGCAGGTACACCTGTGACTGGAACTCTGGTTCTGGTTCTGGTTCTGCTGATCTCTGGACTCCGATCTTTTGGATCTTTTCCCCAAATCTGAACTTTTTACTCTGCAGACGTTTGTGGAAAAGTGTGTGTGTGTGTGTGTGTGTGTGTGTGTGTGTGTGTGTGTGTGTGTGTGTGTGTGTGTAGATGCAGACAGCAGTCACTCTCACTCTCACACAGGGTTGTGTGTAGAGGCCAGTCCATGTGCATCAGTAGGAGTCTGTAACTCTGTAGAAACATATTGATTACTGCTGCTGTCTGTGTGTGTGTGTGTGTGTGTGTGTGTGTGTGTGTGTGTGTGTGTGTGTGTGTGTGTGTGTGTGTGTGTGTGTGTGTGTGTGTGTGGAGCAGAACAGCCGGATCTGACTCTTGCGTCGCTGCTAAGCTAATCAGGTTAGCCCCCGGACGGAAGGAAGGAAACATCTCCTTCTCCTCTTTCCCTCTCACATTTTCCTCCTCCTGTCTCCTCCCTCCTTCTCTCCTCCATCACCTCCTTCCTCCTACGCTCTGAACTCACATCGTTCCCTTTGCTTATCCACCGTCTTTTCTCCTCCTATCCTCCCTAACAGAAGGAAAGGAGAAGCTGTAACCTCTTATATCTTCGACATGGACACTCGCTCACTTATCTCCTGAAACTGGATTTATTCTCGTCCTCTAAAAGAGCTCGGTATCTCCTCATTATGTCTAAGTGTCTCCTTCAAACTTCAGGGAAATCTTCTGCTGTGAAAAGCAATAATCTCCCCAACTCCTTCCGCCCACACCTCCAGCTCCTGCCTCCCCACAGAGGGAACCACAGGAGGGCCGCGTGGAGCCTCTCTGCAAACACAAATTATACACAGAGATATGATTCTTTACTATAGAAGAGCAGAGCAGCAGAAGGAGATCTTTGGTCACAAACCAGCCGACTGTGATAATGGAGAACCTGGAGGAGAAGCTCGGAGCGGAGGTCAGAGACCAGGAGGAGGAGGAGGAGAAGGAGGAGGAGGAGGAGAGTCGTTTCAGTCCACAGGTGGAGGAAAAAACTGAGTCAGGCCATCTCTCAAACGTCAAACAGCTGATCTAAATCTTGTAGTCAGGATCTGAGTTAGTTCCAGTTTTTAGGAGAAATCTTGAACGTAAACTCTACCCCTCCCAACCAGTTTTCCCCTCAGCTCCTCCCCTCCCTCTCTCAAGCCCCGCCCACAAACAGACGCTCCTGCTCGCTCGTATCGTTCCAATTAAATTCAGATATAATGCAGATAAATCCTTCAGATAATTACAAATGGGGCCCAGTCAAGGTGAAAGTCAAAAGCATTGGTGCTACTGTAGATGCCAACAGTCTACCAGCAAACACAATGTTTGCAGGACTTCTACAACGAGGATAAAGTGACATAGTCCAGGACCCGAGGGAGGACAGTTTAGCCTAAAAAATAAGAATGTATGGGTTTGAAATTGTACATTTCTGTGGACGGTGAGCGTTTTGTGAGGTGGATGCAATTCTCCGCGGACACGTGTTTCTCGGCTCAACACCAGTAACAACAACAACGATTATAAAATGAGAAACGAACAAGAGAAAACCACCGAAGATGAAGATTTGTTGGTAAAAAGAAAATCAATGTCAGTTATCAGGAATTATTTTGGTTATAAGAAGGATGACGTCGACTAAAACAAACATGTGTTCATGTGTTCATCTGTTTCCACAATAACGTCCCAGAACAATAAAATCTAAAAATATCTCTGAGACAGTCAGAAGTCGTTCTGTCTGAAGATCGGTGCAGGTTAAATCTAAAGTTTTTAATCCTCTCAGACTGAAGACCTCCGTCCCTCTTTGGTTCTCCTCACGGTTTTCTTGGTACCCTGATCACATCCTGTCCAGAGCGGGGCGCTGCGATTTGAATATCATTAAGAAAATCAATTAAAGGTGGAGGTTTCCCCCTCTATGCAGGATCCAAGGTGGAGGAGGTGGAGGAGGAGGAGGAGGAGGAGGAGGAGGAGGAGGAGGAGGAGGAGGTGCCTCTTTGTTCTCTTTGTTTCACAGGCAGTGATGGTGGTGGTGGTGGTGGTGGTGCAGAGCCGGACCCTGAAGCCTGCCGAGCTGTCAAATTGGCATCCTTCCACCTACCTACCTCCCCCCACTCCTCACCCCCACCCATCACTCTCCCACCTCCTCATTTATCCTCCTTTTATTCCAGCACCCCCCCCCCCCATCTCGTCACCCTGCCAACTCCATCCTTTCCTTCTCCTCCCCCTCCTCCTCCTCTCCTCCTCCCCCATCACCGCCTTTCTCCACACTCTTAGATGTTTCCTCTCCACACCCCCCAGAATAAAACACTCTCCCTTTCCCCCCTCTCTCTGCAATCATGTTTGATGGTTTCCATGGAAACAGAGTCAGGGAGGATGACGGTGATTTGGCTGAACTCAGACTGGAAGTACTGGTCAAAAACCATCATCACAGTCACGCCACACATCTGCACTGAGCGGGTCGAACCGGGTCTGTGACACATGAGCATCTGGACTAACAGAAGTCCGCTCTGATGGTCGACGAGACAAAACTAAAACTAGATCTAGATTAGACTGGATTTACCTGAAGCAGAGAACCTGTGAGGAACTTTGATCAGAACCAAACTGAGACGGTCTGACTGGACCAGAACATGGAGCGACGGAAACACAAAGATTCTGGACTTCAAGATCTCGTCTAATTCATGTTGAAGACGAGGATAAAATCAAACCTTCAGAGTAGAGCCGGGCGACGAAACGATAACGATATATATCGAAAATTAATTTCCCTCAATATCGATATAAAACATGATCAATATCCTCTTCGATGTTAGGCATTCTGTCATGTTTTAATAGACAATGCAAATAGACAATAAAAAGGGGAGTGTCTCCGGGTCTGAACCAATCATGTTCTGAATCAGAACCAAGTATCAACCAACTGCAGCGTCGTAGCAGACAGCAGCTCCACCCAACCATAGCACTTTAACAGGTGAAGCCGACAGCACTGTTGGTGAGAAACAAAGAAAATGAGTGCTACCCCCGACAGAAATGACCATGAAGGCTCAACAGATGACCACATCTTTTGGTAGTTTTGTTCGACAAAAATGATTCCAGTTCAATGAGTGATTCGTTCACCAAGTGACTCAGGCGTCGGTTCATGAGGTCCCTCCTTCGCCGGCTGCTGGCCTGGTAATGCTGTTTCTAACTTCAGCTCAACTGAAGTGAGAAACGAACGAATCACTCGAGGAAGTGATTTGGTTCAGTACGTTCATTTAAAAGATTCGGTTCTCTTGAACGAAACGTTCACGAACGACACAAGACTACTGTGAACTAGAGCATGACACGGGAGTGGATTTTCACTCCTGTCCCACTCCCAGGGAAAAAATCCCGTCCTGTTACTGCTGATATAAAAAATATATCGTGATAAACCTTTTCCCACATCGCCCAGCCCTACTTGAGAGTTTGGATCAGCTCTGTGGTGACACTAAACTCTGACTCAGCTTCTTCTCTCTGAGCTGCTGATGAACATCTACTCTCATCACCAGGTTTCAGATCTCCTCCTGAACATGTGGAAGAAAAATACAAAACCAAAACGAGAAACCCTCCCTAACACCTGCGTCTGAGTGCGGCCTCTCAGTGAGTCATCTACGTGGACACACACACACACACACACAGACACACACATTTATCGTCACCGCTAAAATCCGTTTGCGATGATGATGACGATGATGCTCCTCATCTCCTCAGGTGGGTGAGAGCGTCATCGTCATCGTCGGGCTGTAATTATCACAGGTCAGCTCTGATTCTTCCTCCTGAATCAGAAAAACACACACACAGACACACACACACACAGACACACACACACTCTCACATCCGTCTGACCTGAACTTGACAACTGAGGAGGGAAAACTGGAGCGCCAACTGTCAGTCAGCCGCCGTGACGGCCGCTCAGTATTCAGCCCGACTACAACGTCTTATTTCTGATTGCATCCATCTCTCACAGCGATCGATGAGAGCTGGAGGGAAGAGGAGAGGATCATTTCTGAACAGAGAGAGAGAGGTGGAGATATTGATAAGACACACACACACACACACACACACACACACACACACACACACACACACACACACACACACTCAGAGGCTGCGAGGATTAACAGGGTCCAGGCCAGGGAGCTCCACTGCAGAATATTGATCGCTGAGAAAACCAGCCATGAGGAGGAGTGTGTGTGTGTGTGTGTGTGTGTCTTTATGGATGTGTGTGTATGTGGTAAAGGGTGGGGGACAACACCACTGAATCACACACACACACACACACACACACACACTTGTAATACTTGAAGCAGCTACATGTGTAATGTCTGGACTAAACCACGAGCTCCGGTCTTATCAAACCCGGCAGCTGAGTCACGTTTAGACCTGATGGTTCTGGTCCAGCATCAGTTTGACACTTTCAGGGCTCCAGACCCAGGATTTAAGATCCACCATCCTGTCAAAAAAGCTCCTTAAAAACGACGAGTGACTGTTTTGGAAACTGATTCTGACGGCTAAAGATCTCGGATTCAGTTTCTGACTCAGTGACATTAAAAACAGGATTGAGGAGAGAAGAATCTCAGGAGGAGACGAGTTTGTGTTTTTTTTAATTCACCTCTTGGATGGTGGACCAAAAACTCTGTGACGTATCGTTGCGACTTTAGAAAACTGTCCGACTCGCGGCCGACCCTTCAGTCCTGTCAGTAAACTCAGATTATGAAAATAATCCTGGGTTAGAAATGATCTTCTCTTTTCTCCGTCTCTCTCAGGCTAATCAAACCTTGTACTGTACACGACCACGATCAATAATCTGCCACTGACCTTCACCGAGACGACAGACGGAGAGGAGGAGGAGGTATCAGGAGGAGGAGGAGAGCGAGGAGCAGTCACATGAACACATCCTCCTCCTCCTCTTTAAGAAGGAAGCTGGTCTCTGATTCCTCCAGCAGATGTAAAAACACACACACACACACACACACACACACACACACACACACACACACACACACACTCGCTCTGCGTCTTCTTCTTCTCCTTCCTCAGCCGAGCGTCTGCATTCGATTCAGCTCTTAAAATGATAATCCATAAACTCTGACTCCTGCTCTCCGTTCACTCGTCTCCTTTTGTCTGCTCTGAATCACTCACCGAGGAAGGATGTTATCACTTTATACAGCGGCGGCGGCGAGGGGAGCTAAGTTGTTTTACATGAAAAGTCAATAAAGTTGGGCTGATTCCACCGACACTACACCTGCAGTTATAGAGAGAGAGAGAGCGAGCGCAGTTTAGGATTTCTTAAGGAAAATATTACGACTTTGACTAAAACCAAGAGAAGATATCGGCTGGTTCAAACCCGGGGTCACATGACTTTAAAGTCCCGCTCCGACAGACAACAAGACAAACGTGATTTTCATCTTTGTGGGTCTTTAAAAATAAGAGGATAGAAATGATCGGTCCACTTGTTGGTCGACTCGTTTGCCTCGCCTTAAAAGAGGCATCTATGTTATTATCTCTGTGTTTTATATCCAGTAAAAACTCCTCTGGGAGCTTTAAGGACTAATTCAGCCCATTAAACAAAAACAAAGAGGCGGACTGGGATTAGAGCAGACACAGAAATCAGGAGACGATGGAGGAGGAGGAGGAGGAACCGGCCCCAGTCTGAAGCTCTGAGACAGCTGCTCCACCTGTCTGAACATCACAGGTGAGAGCAGACGGAGTCAGTGTGTCTGATCAACTCCAAACTAAACTAATATAATACTAACATAAACTAATATAAACTAATATAATACTGATATAAACTAATATAAACTAATATAATACTAACATAAACTAATATAAACTAATATAATACTGATATAAACTAATATAAACTAATATAATACTAACATAAACTAATATAAACTAATATAAAATAACATAAACTAATATAATACTAATATAAACTAATATAATACTAATATAAAACTAATATAAACTAATATAAACTAATATAAACTAATATAATACTAATATAAACTAATATAACACTAATATTAACTAATATAAACTAATACAAACTAATATTAACTAATATAAACTAATATAACACTAATATAAACTCAGTCCGTCCAAAATATCAAACAGCTGATCGTATTTAAACTCCAAACCCACAAAACAGCTCGTCTGTCCGAACGACAAGGAAGTGAGGCGGAAATATGACCACAGACGGACAGACAGACAGACAGGCACCGCTACGGTTACAGACCAACACACACACACACACACACACACACACACACACACACAGTCTGGTTGTGGCTGATTCAGGAGACGTTCAAACCTCTGTGTGTGTTTTTGTGAGCGTAACAAAATGACCGAGAAGGAAGCAGATCCATAAATGTCACAGTGTGTACACCTGAAACTGTGTGTGTGTGTGTGTCTGTGTGTGTGTGTGTGAGAGAAAGAGAGAGAGAGAGAGAGAGAGAGAGAGAGAGAGGGAGAGAGATTGCAGATTGCTCTTCTATTTATCTCCACACAGACAGATCCTGACCTTGTCTTGTTATTAGATAAGCACTTTGTGTGTCAGTGTGTGTTTACATGTGTGTGTATATTGTGTTGTTAGTGTGTCAGGGAGATGACACATCTACTGTAATATACACAGCTGCGGTTATGAATCACAGCTGGAGGCCGCTGACGGCGTGATCAAACTACAGGAACAACTTCTCAAACTAGGACTTTTTCTTTGTTTGTTTGTATTTTTTACACGCTTTTAGTTTTTTTAGTAATCCTACAAAAAATATAAATATATTTATATATATAAAATAAAAAATAAAAATAAAAAAAATGACAAAAAACTACAAAACCCACGACAGCAACAAAAAAATGTGCAAAAAAACCTACGAAAAAACCCAAAAAACAAAAACAAAAAAAACAACAAAGACAACAACAAAAAAAAAACAGAAAAACAACAAAAAAACAGAAAAATAACTTAACATTTAAAAAAAAAAAAAACTCAAAAACAACGAAAAAACTACAAATAAAAAATGAAAAAAAAAACTACAGAAAAAAACCCACAAAAACAGCAAAAAACTACAAAAAACCCACAAAAACAACAACAAAAACCCCCTACAAAACAGTTTTGATGCCCAGTGTCAGTCCACTTTCACATCTATCTGGAGAAAAATAAACATCACTGCTGAGACCTTCTACCTTCTCTCCTAACCAGAGCAGGTCATGAAAACCTCCCTCTGCTCCTCCTTTTCTCCTCTTTGTGCTTATCGCTGTGAAACTGAATATCCATCTGAAGAAACCAAAACCTCTTCATACAGAGTTCTGTCAGCCGCTGAGATCAGGTCTGGTCCATCAGAGGATCCAGTGACCTCCTCAAAGACACACAGACAGGTAGATGAGACTCCATCAGAAGATCTGACCTTATTTTTAAAGATCTAACTGGTGTGTTAGTAAAGGTTAGAGGTCAAATTCAAAGTGCTGACTGAGGGCCATGCTGTGAGGTTGGAGGTTCGGCTCTCCAGATTCCTATTGGTCGAAACAATGATGATGTCATTGACCTTTTCAGATGTTGATTCTTGTATTTTTAAAGTTGAACAAGATTAAATATATTTGAGGTTATTAGAGCGTCAGAGTGGAGACGCTGCAGATGAGGAGAAGATCGATATCTGCAGAACAGCCCAGAGTTCAGATTCACCTCACAGCCTGTGGGCTCAGGAGTGTGTGTGTGTGTGTGTGTGTGTGTGTGTGTGTGTGTGTGTGTGTGTGTGTGTGTGTGTGTGTGTGTGTGTGTGTGTGTGTGTGTGTGTGTGTGCGTGTGTGGCTGCAGGCTATAAACATGTCTTTTCTCCACAGAGCTCATTTGGCGAAGTTCTGCTCTGAGAGTGAACTCAGGGTTCAAAGATCGGACAGTTTCACAGGTGGAAGTTCTCCATCCTCCTCCAGTGCACACACACACACACACACACACATACACTTACAGAAACACACACACACACACTACTTTTCTCTTGGACCTTCAGTCCAGCAGCAGCAGCAGCAGCAGCAGCAGGACAGAGTTTCTCCTTCACCAAGTCAGAATTTGAATCTTTGGATCTCTTTTCCATGACGGTGTAAATCTAACGGTTTATATCCTGGAGTGACAAAGGGTCAAAGTTCACCGAGAACGCGAGGACTGAAGCGTGTGTCGAGCTGACGGCCTGTGAGTGACGGTCTGATTCTCTGCTGTTTCTTTGAGTGTCTGTTTATCCATCTGTCTGACAGGAGGACACATGCTGAAGTGTGAGAGCGCACAAAAAACAGAGAGAGAGAGAGTGAGAGAGTGAGAAACACACCGAGCTGGATCAGACGCTGTCGAGGAACACACACACACACACACACACACACACACACACACACACACACTAATAAATCTGTGAGGATGTAGAACAGACCAAACCGCCAGACTGCGAACAAAAGGAGACGATTCAATCTGTAACATACGTGTGTGTGTTTGTGTGTGTGTGTGTGTGTGTGTGTGTTCAAGTGTGTGAGTAAAGAGGTCACGCCTCCTCTGACCTTTATCACCCGTCTGTTTAATCTACTCACAGCAGAATAAGTGCTGGAGTGTGTGTGTGTGTGTGTGCGTTTTGTGTGACCTCTGTGTATATATGTGTGTGTGTTTGCGTCTACCTGTATCGACAACATCCTGTGAATTATCACCATGGAAACTGAACCCTGGCAGACAGACAGACAGTAGAGTACAGTAATGCGGTATAATCCGTACAGCGCTGGGGTCAGATTGTTGTGTAATTGTGAAAAGAGATTACGGAGATTTTTGAGGAACGAGACCCGAAACAGAAGCGGCCACTTTCTCAACGACGGCAGGATGAGAATCACACAGAATCACGGCGATGATACCTGAGCTCTCACCCGCTCAGATTTACCTGCTCTCTCTATGTCACGACGTCTCTGA
Organism: Xyrichtys novacula; assembly: GCA_962446985.1. Taxonomy (NCBI): domain Eukaryota; kingdom Metazoa; phylum Chordata; class Actinopteri; order Labriformes; family Labridae; genus Xyrichtys; species Xyrichtys novacula. The sequence goes on along the minus strand of OY660885.1, from coordinate 738,378 downwards.
AACCCTCTGCTGGGAAATAACAACAGGAAAGCACTTCATCCATCTGCACAAGGTCAGATTCTCTGTAAACTGAGGAGATTTGATTATTCTACGTTCAAGCTGAAGTTTATATTCTTGGATAATTACGTACAGGATCAGCTGTCGGCCCCTGAAGCCCACAGAAACACACTCAGTCCCACTCAAATCACTCCTCTGTGTTATTTTGGGAACGGTGTCTGAGCTGAAAATCCAAAATGAAGTAAACAGCAGAAAATAAAGACTCACATGAGGGTCAAAAGTTTCTTCATAAAGGCTCCGATAGAAATGACCGAGACGATCATCATCTACCCGAGACAACTTCATCAGACAGAGACACACAGCTGACAGTCATCCACCGTCAGACAGTTTCACCCAGGGCTGTCCCGATACGATATTGATATCCGATATTAGGGGAGGGAGAAAAAAAACGATTCACAGAAATATCCGATTTTTTGTGTTACAATTTTTAAATCGATTTTTATGTTCAAAAATCTTTTTTTTTCAACTGTAACTGTTTATTCGACTGTTTCACGTAGTCAAACTACAAGAACTTCTTGAAGAACTGTTTTTTTCTTCTTTTTTTTGTTACACGCTTTTTTAGTTTTTTAACAACCCTACAAAAACAACAAAAACAAAAAAAAATCACCAAAACAACAAAAACACTACAAAAAAACTACAAAAACACCCCCACAACAACAACAACAAAGTACAAAAAAACCCACAAAAAACTACCACAAAAACACTTTTTTTTTTAAGTTACAGAAAACTGCAAAAAACTACAAAGGAACCCACAGAAACAACAACTACACAAAACAACAAACTACTGGTGTTAAAATTGCTAACACCAGACTAACAATCAACAATATCGTAGAATCGCAATTTAAATCGAATTGGCAACCAAAAATTCATGGAAGAGTCGAATTGGGAGAAAAGATTGTAGATCATCCCAGCCCTATCGGACATTGGTCCGATATCAGCCAAAAAACAAATATCGGATTATATCGGCCTCCATCTAGAATCTCCGATTTCAGCACACAGATACAAGCAGTCCATTACAGACTCCGGCTCCTCTAGCTAGCAGAGCCCAGATCCAGCATGTGGAGCCTTCATGATCACAACAACAGTGTGTACAAAGGTACGAACAAAGTACCAAGGAGTAGGAGTGATGTCGGCCGTGTGGAAGTATTTTTCGTTAAAGTCAGAAAAAGACATTTCAGCTGAGTGCAAAACTTGTCATTCAAAATTATGTGCCAATATCGGATCAATATTGGAATCGGCCGATACTGAAGGCTACAATATTGGTATTGTATTGGAAGTAAAAAAGTTGTATCGGACACCCCCAGTTCCACCTTTTCCAATCATTGAGACAGAGAAGAGCAGTGCCTCAGCTTCTACATGTCCACCACCGACAACAGCGAGTCCAAGACCACCTCCACAGACCAGAACCAGCTGCTGGGGTCTCCTGATGGCGACCCCGCTGACTCATCAAAACCTGCACGCAAAAGAGGAAACACTGGAAACCTCAGCGAACACCTGAGTGACGGGCACCAACACGTTAGTGTTCATAAACGAGGGAACCCAAAGGTCAACGACCCCTGATTCAGGAACAGGTGAACTTTGTTTTGGTGTTTGAGTCAAACCTTTGGAATCATGGCGACACTACGACCTTCCAGCTCGGTGGTCAAACAGGTTTCCCTGATTTTCACGTGATCGTAACTTTGAGAAAGACGTCAGATTAACGAACCACAGCCTCAATAACCACGATAAAAGCCCGTTAAAGACTGTTCTAATGACGTCTACCAAATCAAACAGAAGGTGAAAATGGAAAAACTGAGACGTCAAACACCGAGAATCTCAGAGGATCTCAGACGATCACAGAAACACGACTCGCCTAAAAGTCCGGCGCGGTCTCAGCTAATCATTGACTCACAGAGTAGGACAGACCAAGGAGTGGGACCTGCTGTAAACTCTTAAATCAACACCCAGACTCTGAGTTTCTGAGTTCCTTCAGAGGAGGGCGGGTGTGGGGAGCAGACGAGAACGGGGAAAAATGCAATCAGGGGAAACATCTGAAGAGGAGTGGGAGTGGCTGCTGAGCTGTCAATCAAACACACGCCGAACAGCTCTGTTATCATCGGGTCAGTCGTTTGTTCACTTGGTCAATCAGGGAACAAGTCAAGCAGCCAGGCAGCTAAGTCATCAGTCATCCACAGAATAAATCAGTCCGTCAGTCAGTCCGTCAGTCCGTCAGTCAGCGGGGGGGCATGGATGGCAGAGATTAGAGGAGTGTCCAACACTCTGAGCCCCTCTTAATCCAGTCAGTCACAAATCTGCCCCAAGCATGACGATTAACCCCTTTCCCCCGCAGGAAGCAATCCGAGGGAAACACAGCAGCCCGGATTAGTCCAGGCACAGGTCACTGCTGGACCGGGTCAGTTTCAAACAGGACTTTAAAGTGGGCGGGGTCGACCTCACACCAACAATGGGATGATAAACGTCTTTTTGTGACCCCTCTCTCGACTGTCTTTGGTTTTCCAGAAACCACCTGACAGGACTCCCTCCTGACCACAGACAGCCATCATAGTATCAGGAGGAGGAGATGAGAGCGTCTCGCCTGGAGGAGGAGGAGGAGGGGGGTGTTGAGGGCTTTGGGGAGCAGAGGAGGAGCAGAGTTCAGTCAGAGCCGTATTATACGGGGGTCTCTGCAGGGACCGTCTGGTTCCAGTGGCTGAGCACTGAGCACACACAGCAGCATGGCCGCCAGGCAGCACGGGTCTGCAGACAGCCGAGGTAATTACACCGAAGACTTCCTGAGTGACATCACGGCGGTCCTGACTGACGCGCCTGTCTCTGCAGATAAAACCACATGACCACCAGGGTCTGAGGGGGACCCGAACCGTGATGAAGGACCCGGGGATGAGACCTCCAGTCAACTCTAGACTAGTGACGAGACGAGTGTGTTCGACGGAGTGACGGTGTAAAAGTGTCGACTGGTAGAAATTTTCTACCATTTATGAATCAATGACGTGACGCCTAAATATTCTGTCTGAATGTTAAAAAAGGTTTAAATGTACAAAAATATACTATCTATCTAAAGTATCTTTCCCATATATGTGGTCACTTCAACTTTTCAATAATCAGGAGTAAAGGTCTTTAGGCCACGTTTAGACGGAAACGGTCTTGTTCAGGGGGGTCCGTTTAGACGGCAGCTGCGTTTTCAGGAGATGAAAACGTCACAAAGTGAAAAACCCTCCAGAGTGGAAATGTTGTAAACGCTCTGCTCATCCCTCTTCCAGCTTCTCTTAAACAAACAGAAAATAAAACCACATTCAAACACGTTTCTGTGAGATCTGAACATGAGGACCCTGGACTTCATGTTTAAGCTCGGGTCTCAAAGGTCGTACCTGCTCTCAGACTCTGTTTACATTCACTCCTGTTTAGTTTGGCCTCTCCTTCTTTTATGGTTCGTCTATAAAGACCAGAGGGTTTCACAGGCGACGACAATCAAACTCTGAGTTCACAACCGAAAACAGGCGGAGCCAATCGAGCACAGAGCAGGAGAAACAGCAACACTGAGAGCTGAAGGGAGCAGGAAATCAAACATGACAAAAATATATAAACTGTTATAAACTTTTTCCACACAGCCCTAACACCAGCGGATTCTCATCAGTCTACTGTCGTCCAGATCTTATAATAATAATAATAATAATAATAATAATAATAATATCTTACATTTGTTTAGCGCCTTTCAAGATACCCAAAGCGCTCAACAACACACTACAATAAACAGAACTAGATACTAGGTGGACACGGAGGGAAGCCGGGCAGCAGTGAAACGAACAGCTGAGCGGCGGCGGATGACAGTAGCAACAGCACATCAGCAGAGGGCGTAAGTCCACGACACTCCAGAATCCACTCGATGTAGAAACGATCCTCGCGGGAGGAAAACGTCGGCTGTGAAAAGCACTGAAAAGACACTTAAAAAACGACTTTTGTCACGGTTGAGGAGCGGCGACAAAAACGCCAGCGTCCCCTCAGGACACGTGATCTCAGATCTCAGATCTCTGCTCCTGGTCCTGCTGAAGGTTTCAGGAGCTCCGCTGACTCATCACTTCAGAAGATTCAACACATTCAGAGGAGCAGAGACTGAAGTATGAACTCCTGAAACTCAACGACTTTTTCTACTTTAGTGAGGTGAGAGAACAAATGAATAAAGACATCGAACCTGTTAAAATCATGTCAGAAATCATCCTGAAGGTTGGACTGAGATGTTTTTGTCTGTTTCAGCGGTGTGTGTGTGTGTGTGTGTGTGTGTGTGTGTGTGTGTGTGTGTGTGTGTGTGTGTGTGTGTGTGTTTATCTTCTTCCAACAGTACGAAGCCAAAGACAGAAAATAGCGACCTTCCTTCCGAGTAAAAGTGGACCCGGACCCTTTCTTCTTCTCCTCCTCAGACAGATGTGTAATTCTGCACTCGTCTGTTCATACACTTAGTGTTTCATTGAATACAGACGCCATCCCATCATCCATAAATGTCACTCCAATCATTTCATACAGACACATTCCTCCACGTTTAATGGTCTCGGCGAGAGCGGCCATTCTGCTTATGACTCTCACTATTACATACTTCACATTTCTCTCAACGCCGCGTCACGTGGAAATGTTGACCGTGTGGATTTAAGATGGATGTCACACAAATGTCACGCAGTAAAAACCAACAATGCACGACAGCCGGAGCGATGAAGAGGAGCAGTGATGAAGAGGAGCAGTGATGAAGACGCTCCTTCACAGCGGCGGCGGCAGGACGAGCTCGACAGGCTCATTGTCAGGAACAGATTGGAGAGCTTGTCGAGCCGCAGCTGAAGCGAACACGAGACAGACAGACTGAAGGGTGATCTGCTGGAAACACCTTCAGATCCTCTGTACAGGTGTCTGAGAGATGACGGAGGAGAGCGGCGCTGACGGAGGAGAGGAGAACATGAGAAAGATAAAGAAGAGAGAGAGAGAGGCGGAGAGGGGGGAAGAAAAGCAGCTGAGAGTTTGAAGGTTTTTATGTTTCCTGACCTCTTTCTTTTCACTTTCCCAAAGTTCCCAAAGTCCGACAGGAACAAATAGTTTGAGATTAAATCAACGACTGAGTTCGCTGTAGATGACTCTGAATGTCAATAACCGCTCAGGTTTTTCCCGCCGTGAGCAGACCTGACTTTGTTTTCAGGGGCGAGGAGCCGTCTCCTGACCTTTTTACCTCCTCTGAGAGAGGAGCGACCAGGGAGTGAGAGGAAGACAAGACTCAGAGAAGAGCAGCGATAAGAAGGAGAAGGAAGAAAATAACTTTTGATTTTCCAAATGATTTATAATCGTTGCTGTTTTTGTGACATGTTTTCTGAAAAGGAGGTTGAGAGTTTTGGTGAAATGTTGACCCTGTTCAGACCTCAGGTTAGACCTTAATCCAGATTATGACCCCTGCTGTGGTTGAGTTTGACACCCCAAGATCCCCAAGCGTCCCCCATGGTTTATGTTGACCCGGCTTTTTAGCTCTTGTCCGGTCTACCTCCGTTTTAAGCGCCCGTTATTCCTCCAGAGTCTCCGGTATTTACTTTGTTTTCTTGCTTGTGTCGGCAGTCGTGGCCAAAGGAGGATTCAGACAATTTTCCGAACTTTCTGGTTGGTTTCTACTGTCCGATATTGTAGCACGCTAACTTTGTTTGGGCTCCTGAACGACACGGGGGAGCAGCGTCTGCCTCACAACCAATCAGGTTAGAGGAGGTGGAGAACGGCTTTGTTTACAGTCAGAAAGAGCGGACCGCTCAAAAATGTTCAAATGTTGACGACACAGACAGAAGAGAACACAGAGATATCGATATATTACCAAATAATCAATAACTAATAATTATTGACTGATATTAAAGATTTTTTGATGCTTCTCTAACAGATTCCTGTCTTCTCCACCTTTAAATGTCCAAGAATGAAGAGAAAGTGTCCGACTGTCAAACAAACCAGCAGCAGGATGAACTCTGTGAGGGTCAGACACAAGAGAGAGAGAGAGAGAGAGAGAGAGAGAGCAGATCCATTCAGGAGGGAGAGAGGAAGAGGATGAAGAGGAAAAGGGGATTAGACGGACGGCAGGCTGTCCTTCCTCCCTCCTGCCGGCACACGACCGGGTCAGAGAGAACCTGGAGTTATTTTGGAGCCGAGCGGAGAGGAGCTAAGCAGGCCCTCACAGGAGGATTTACCCTGGAGGAGACTCCTGTGGACCTCCTGTCCTCTGAGCGAGGGAGGGGAGGAGGAGGAGGAGGAGGAGGGAGGACCTTAACCCTTCGTCTGCCAGACAACATCACCCCTCCTCAAGTGTTTCTCCAGGATGAGGAGTAGATTTCCCATGAGCGCCATCGCCCACTGTGGTAAAGACCAGGATCCTTTTTTAAGTCCTTCTTCTTCATTTAGAGAAGAATTGAGCAGGACGCAGAGGGATGAAGAGATGACCTGACAAAGACTGAACTCTGATTTATCATCGTGTAAAAGGTTCCTGCTCTGATCGGGTCTGAGAGCTCCAGTCTGCAGTTCTGCCTCTGAGATATCACACCTCAGAGTTTTTCAGCTCGTTGGTGTTTCTTAACACCTCCTGAACCGTTTACAGCCTCTCTCTCTCTCTCTCTCTCTCTCTCTCTCTCTCTCTCTCTCTCTCTCTCTCTCTCTCTCTCTCTCTCTCTCTCTCTCTCTCTCTCTCTCTCTCTCTCTCTCTCTCTCTCTCTCTCTCTCTCTCTCTCTCTGTGTCTCTCTCTCTCTCTCTCACCTTCATCTGAAAGGATGAAACCGCTCAGAGGGACGAGGATCACAGAGTCAGAGTCTGCACGTGTCGCTTTGATCAGAACCTGAACTCTTTCACACTCTTCTCATTAACCGGATAAATACGTACAGGTGATGAAGATGTGGCGAGAGCGTGTGAAGACCCCGTCACTTTGTGTCTGGGCGCGCTGCGGGCGCCACACGGCAGTCTTTAGTAAGAGTCAAAATCACCATCAGTGATTCTCTACAGTGTCAGAGAACGCCGATCGATTGATTGTTGTTCATGTTGTGTCTGAATGCGTTCAATGAATGGTCGTTCATATTTCATGTTGAACGCGCTCATTCTGGCGTCCATGAGTGTGCCAGATGTTCAGAGTCTTCCAGGCGAAACTGCGGCTAAAACACGCCGTAAACAGGCCGTAATATTTAGCAGAAAATCGCCCAATCTGGCAACCGCAAGCAGCCTGGCGCTCCGATAAATACATCAGTCGATTTCAGTAAACATGATGGACGAGGAAGGTCGCACTAGCTGCCCAGAGGGTTTTTTTTTTTTTTGTAGGATGGTACGAGAAAGTCCCGCCTCCTTCGCCTCTGATTGGCTAGAAAAGCTGGAAACAGAACATTACAGAACGTTATCGCACTTCTGAATCTCCCAACCCTAACCCGACTGACGTTTCACAGCAATTAGGAATAACCAATCAGAGCCCAGCACTTCTAGCCAATCAGAGGCGAAGAGGGGCGGGACCTTCCCCTACCATCCTCCAAAAAAAGAAATCGCTGCCCGGAGCGCACAGACTCGTCTGAGCATTTAAACGAGTTTGATGTAAAAGTCAGCGCCGACTCAGACGGTAAAAATCGAATCGATGATAACTTGAATTTAACACACGATGATGACAATGATGAAGGTTTGAAGATAATCCGACTGTAGTTAACCCTCTCTCACCTAAACTCTACTCACTACGCCTCACTTTGTCACCTTTGACCTTGCAGCGGCGTGTTTTCACCTCCCCACAGCACAGACTGACCGCTTCACAGTAAAACCCCTGACCACCGGACAGACGGACAGACGGACAGTAGGAGAGGATATCTGACGTCTTCAGTCTCCTCTGACGGCGCTCCATCACAGGAGGCGGACCCTGCAGCTCCTGTTCCTGCCGCCGTTTAACGATCGATATTTTCTGTCCATTAAAGTGATTCATAAGTGCGGCGAGCTGTCACCAAACTGCCGGCAGAAAAACTACCTTCAGACTCCAGACAGAGACAAAGTGTTACGGGTTCAAACTTTGGACGTTTGAGCGTTTCTCCCCGGAGGTGTTGCCATGAAAACAGGCGCCGTGCGCCGAGTACTTGAAGCAGGTCTGAGCCGGGTCTGGAGAGTCCGTCCTTCAGCTGGAGGAGCCTCTTTGTGAGACAGCCTCTGCCCCCGGCTGAAGGGTCCTTGAGCAAGGCATTGAATTCTTATCTGCTCCTCCAAATCCAGAATCCAACCCTGACCTTTGACCTCTCTATGGCGAGTATGGCGTCACTGAAGAGAGCAGAAGCAGCCTTCAGGTTGGAGCGCAGACAGAAAAAGACCGTTTCTCTGTCTCTGTGTTGTTGCAGGATGAGTCTCACACCGCCGTGTCCACATGAGCCGTAATTTTGGTGCTTTCAGCTCAGCTGGGACTCATCAACACAGAAGAAACACAAACACAAACAGATTTACCTCAGCTGTGAGGAAAAGAGACGGAGAAATGATCAAAACAGAGATCTGATCTTCTTCTTCATACAGCCTTAACCTCTCAGAGAAGAAACTGATGTTCAATATTATTGATACACTAATATTCAGAGAGAAACACAACACTCCTTTAATAACACTAATGTAACGCAAGTGTGAGTGAAAACCTGAATATAGAAGGAAGCACCAAAAACAAGACAAGGCTGCACGAGAGGGACGACAGCTGAGGGACCCTGAAAACACTCATGACTCTGAAGTGGAGACCACCGCACAGCCACAGAGTCACCATCAATATTAATCTCTGCATCAATGAACGCAGGTTACAAATAGGGCTGGGCGATAAAATGATAACAATATATATATCATAATTAATTTCCCTCAATATCAATATAAGACATGGTTAATATGATTTTATAGTCAATATACGAATAGCCAATGAAAAGGGGAGTGTCTCCGGGTCTGAACCAATCATGTTCTGAATTAGAACCAAGTATCAACCAACTGCAGCGTCGTAGCAGACAGCAGCTCCACCCAACCATAGCACTTTAACAGGTGAAGCCGACAGCACTGTTGGTGAGAAACAAAGAAAATGAGTGCTACCCCCGACAGAAATGACCATGAAGGCTCAACAGATGACCACATCAATGTCAACCACAACACTGGCGTTAGGAAAACGGCGGTGGTGTGGAGGTATTTTGGTTTTTGGAGGTCGGACATGAAGCAGAGTAATGTGGACTGTAAATTATGTCGAGTACATGTTCTCACAAAGTCGGGGAATACCTCAAATCTTTTTCACCACCTGAAGCAGCGCCACGCCGCAGAGCACGCGCAACGCCAAAGGTTACGAACCCCGAGAGGAGCGAGGAGCCGAAACAGACGACCATTCAGTCGGCTTTCTCTAGAGCGACGCCTTACGACAAAACGCCAAAGAGACACAAAGACCTCACAGATGCAGGAGATTATTGTGTTGGAAAAGACATGAGACCAATAAACACTGTTAGAGTTTTATATCCTGATATTGATCAATATCAGCTGATATAAATAAACAACTTACAAATATGAAATATGAAAAATTATGAAACTGAGGATCCACAATAACCCCCAATTTCCACCGTGTTTCAGGAGGATCGTATTTCACACCATGCAAACGGGCGGAGACGAACAAGTGAAAGGTTTTTAGACGTCATTTCACCCCGATGACACCAAGGATGAGGAGATGCTGATTCTAGAAGTCTAGAAGTAGATTTCCTCCTCTGGAAGGACACAATCTACTGCTTATATGTCTATGTGTCTGTCTTTAGAGAGACAACTCGTTATCGCAAGATTGCACGTGAATCCACGGGTTCTTGTGAGTTCTCGTGATTAATGCTGTCTGTAATCAGCCACAAAATTCGCCTCAACAACTGATCTGGTAGGAATTGGCGGACGGCAAAAGTCACGGCCGTTCCAGTTGTGGTGAAAATTGGGGGTTAAAAGTATAAATGATCAGTTCTTTAATGTTTACAAAGAATAAAGTAATGATATATATAAAATTATAAAGCTTGTAAAGCTAGACTGTATTGAATAAACTGCAGTTCATATTTAGGTTTGTTTTTGTTTCAAATATGATGAGAGTAGACTGATGTTTTGGTGTTTTAGGTCCAGTAAAAGTTCAGATTTTAGACAAGTCAGTTAATTTAATTTATATCGTACTTTGACAAAGTTCTTTATAAAAAGGATAAAATGTTATAGAATACAGAGAAACATAATATATATAACGGCACAGATACAAGCACTTCACAGAGGCCCCACAACCTCGACATCAGTTAAGAGCCTGTCTATAAAGATCTGATCAAGTTTAAGTTTGAAGTAAGAACTAAAATCTTAAACTGAATCCTAAATTAACTGGTAACCAGTATGAGGAACATCAAACTGGGCTGAGATGGTTCCTGTTCTGCTGCATTTTCTCCAGTTTGAAGGTGAATTACAGCCTTTCTGTTAAAACACAAGAACTAAATTAATCACAATTAGGAGCGTAGACGTTTTGACATAGATCTGCAGAGCTGAATCACATAGATTCTCTCCCTCTCAAAAACACACACCACTGTCTCTCTCCATGCCTGGCACGCGCCGTTGATTGTTCCTCACTGCTTGGTCATTCCGCATCATCCACCCATCCACCCACTCACACACACCCAGGCACCCACCCTCTCACACCCACTTAGACGTAAACACGCGCGCACCCACGCACACCCTGGGAACAATGTGCGTCTGTCAGGAGGAGCACACTGGCCTCCTCCATGAGAGCCATAATGAGAGTTGTCGCAGGACGGAGCGGCCTGTACACACACACACACACACATATGAACACACACATGTACACACACACAATGACCAGCACACGCGCGAGGAGCGGGGTTTAACGAGCTGCGGGCGGCGTGGCACGAGCCCGCTGCCCTCCGGTGTGACAACAACACAATCCAAGTTTAGTGCGGGGAGAGAGAGAGAGTGTGTTACCGCAGAGAGGAGCTGCGTTTGCATCGATCATTGATCAGAGCGCGTGTCAATACAGAGTCCAGCAGCAGCAGCAGCAGCACGAGGAGATGTGACCGCAGAGAGGAGGAAGAGGAGGAGGAGGAGGAGGAGGAGGAGGAGGAGGGGAGCTCTGCAGGCAGTCATCATGAAGCGAGGAGGAAGAGAGGAGGAGGAGGAAGGAGAAATGATCCAGAGAGGAGAGGAATAAAGAAAGAGGAGGTGAGCTCCTTACCTTCACTTCTCTAAGGTTACAAACATCAAAGTCTGCCGACACACGCGCGTGTCCCGCACTCCTCCTCCTCTTCTTCTTCTTCTTCTTCTTCTTGTTTTCGTTGTTTGATCTATCGGCTCATTCATTCATTCATTCACCTCCTTCTCTCTCTCTCTCTCTGTGTGTTTAATGTAAAAGGACAATAACAGAGAGAGCGGCTGTCTGTCTGCGAGGAGGGAGTGAGCGCGCACACACAACAGGACCCTCAAGACTCTCTGTGGCAACCGGAGGGGGGCGGGGCCAGCGGCTCCGACGTCACAGCAGGGGAGAGAGAGAGAGAGAGAGAGAATGGGCAGAGCTACACACCCACTTTACTGGGAACAGATAGGGGAGAGCGGGTTCAGATGATCCATGTTTCATATTTCTGATCAGTCCAAGTCAGTCCTAGTTTAGTCTCTGACTCGTGTATCTGCAGATAATTCAGGATGTTGTTCATCCCTGTAAACCAACAGAATGAGTGTAAACAGAACTGTCATCTTCAGAATACAGCAGGACAAAAACAAAGGGGTCTCCTATGGTCAACTTACCCCGTATATGGGGTAAATAACACTCACTTCTTCACATTCATGTGTATTTTTATCTATTATACTCTATTCAACTGGTGCAATCATTCTTTTTATTATTATTATTATTACATATAACTGATAAAAAGCTGTTTTATGAACATGAGAATGTCTTTCAGTGACTGAGAACATTCACAGATCTGTATTTTAGAGAAGAAAAAGTTTTAACAGTCTGAACGTAAACTCTGATCCTTCTTTACTTTCTCTGTTCCCCCTGAACTTCTATGATGACTTTATTAGTCCTCAATGATAAAAGTCTTCAGCTGGACTCTGCTCACTCTTTTACATGCATACAATCTCACTATTTGTGTTGTTTATAGTGTAAATACTTGTATATTATCTCTATATTTTTACTACTTTCATTTTATTTTATTTTACAGCACTTCTAGCCAATCAGAGACGAAAGAGGCGGGACCTTCCCCTACCATCCAACGAAAAAAAATATCGTGATCGGCATCATGATGCTGATGCGAAACTATTGGCTAACGTTACCATGACTTAGTAAACGGGTGTGTAACTGATAACAGGTACTCAGTATAGGTTACTATGTTACTGAGCTGTCAATCACTGATAAGACGTCAGCTTATTGTCTTTGTGTCGCCCCCTGCTGGCTACTATAGAGAATGCAGATCGATTTATTTCTTTAGTGTTAGCCTTTGACTTTAATTTAAAGCATTTTTTCCTCTGACTGAATCATATTAAAGATTTGATATTTCTCCTATTTATCTCCTTTTGTGTTTCTATTTAATCAGAGTCCTCAGAGGATGTAATTATAACCTACAATACAAATCAGTCAAGTGGAGGATTTCAGTGCAAACATGAAGTTGCTCATTTATTTTAAGCTGTCCTTAATTAGACATTCAGATGAGATAAAGACAGAAATCCTGAGGACTGTAAAGGTCTGAATGGGACTAAATGTTGACTATCAGCTTGAACGTAATCAGCTGAAGTGATTAAATGAACAAAATAATACAATTTACATACCAATGTTTATAACTGCATTAAAACGGGAGGAAAATGGGAGGATGATGTGCCATAATAAGAGAAGACATGTGAGCTGGAGTAAATCATTTTAAGAGAAATCTGCAAAACTCTGCTAAAGGTCAGCCGCACTAAAATAAAATCAGACATATAAGCAGACCAAACATGCAGCTGTGCTTTCCACTAAAAATAACATTAATATACCCGCAGCATATTAAAAAAATACTGTCTGTCTGTCTGCAGGACGGGGATGCAGATGCTTTTTTAATATCTTTCCCAGACAAACAGAGCGGAGCTGCAGAGACTCCTCAGGAGGAGAGAGAGAGACAGAGAGAGAGAGAGAGAGAGAGAGAGAGAGAGAGGTTTCATTTCTTTAGCACAGTGACCTTTACAGAAGATCACTTATAAACAAATGTTCAAATACACACACAACAACAACACAAACCTATCCAGGAAACTTTCCCTGTGACTGTGCCCTCTCATACTTTTACATGGCAAACCTGCCACCTATAGGCGGAGGCTGAAACTACATGAGCTTCATGTAAGCTCATGTACAGAGACACTGTGCTGGGGGAACTGCAGTGCAGCGTGTGTTTGAGACGATGAGGACGCTTATTACAAAACAGAGAAAAGGATGGAGGGATGGATGGAGGGATGAGATTCAACATTATCTGAAGGATTCAGCTCGTGTCTCACTAACATGTCAACAAGGGAATCTGAACAAAATGGACAGACAGCAAAAAAACAAACAAAGGTACCCTCATTAGAGATGGATGTTAGAGGTACTTAAACCAGGAGGAGAGATTTCAGAGAGAACAAATACAGCAGAAAGGAAACAGAGTGAAGAGAGGAGAGGAAATATGAAGCAATCAGGTAAAATTAATAAAATGGGAACAAAAAAACAAAATAAAAATAATAGAAAAGATAAAATTAAGTAAAGGAAAAGGTTGAAAATAGATGCTGTGCTTTCTCTCTGTACTGGGACATTAGAATAAGAGTCTATGGGGCCAAATATTTCCTGCATGTTTGGGGTTTTATCATGACGATGATGAGGATCAGTGAAGATGATGAAGATCAGTGAAGATGATGAAGATCGCTGCTAACAACTGAAGAGGTCTTTTGAACTCTATTCCATATTATTAAAGTGGTAGAAGCTGAATATTCCTGATAGAATTTTAATGAAAGCTGCAAAAATGAATAAGAAAGTGATGACGTGTCTATAACCAGTTGATTATGAACAATAAGACTATATTTAATATTAGACATAGTTGGAAAAAGACTTTGGTGTCTGCTTAGACGACCAGACCTGGAACAAAGTATTATATAAGAAAATCACTAGTTCAGACAAAATCCCATGAAACACAATATAAAATAATAAACTGCATGTGACTCCTGAAATATGTAGCAAATATGATAATCATGTTCTGCAGAATTTCAAGAAGTGTCAAAATCAACCGGGAACATATCTTCATTTAATGTGGACATGAACGTTTATTAGAATATTTTGGTCTACTGAGATAAAAACAGAGACAGAGAAGTTCCTCGGAATAAAACTTGAATTGGATCCTAAACAAAGTAATCTTGGTATTAATCCTTCGTCCTTCTCTGGTCACAATTTTGAGGGCTTGGTATGATATAAATCCACCCACATTATTAACGTGGAATGATTAACTTTTATCAATTCTCCCCTGAGCGGTTGTCTCATGTATTTTTGAGAACTTTAGATGTATTTGTTAAAGAGTGGTCGTAGACAGAGTGTGCAGACAGTAGTAATAAGTATTAGTCTAAGCAGGTGAAGCTTCCTGATCCTTTCACTCCCCTCACTCACCCACTTTTTCTTTTCTTATTATTATTTAATTTTTCTAACCTATATTGTGAGGTTGTCTGCTTTGTTTTCGTCGTCTCAAAACGAATAATTAAAAAGAAAGTTTAAATTAAAAAGGATGAATGAAGAGAATCTAGTTTTGAGGAGGGCAGATCTGTCTGACCTGAACCTCCTCCTGAGGAGGGAGAGTCGTGGAACCGGAGCTGCTGGTGTGATGTTTCACCCTCTTCTATACAGTATCTGTTGTGCAGTCATATAGACTGTGTAGGGTATTTTTCTCGCAGGTCTGTTTCCATGGCATTTCTTCTTTATTGGTCAGTATACACAGGAGAGGAGAGATCGGGCAGATGGTGAGAGGAGGAGATGTGATAAAGGTCAAAGCTGACCCTGGTGCAAACACACACACTCAAGGCTTCAAACCAGGAGGGAAAGACTTTAGATCGTATATATAAACTCAGAAACAGCTGCATCACGGGTGACTGGAGTTTATCTTCAGACTGGATCATCACTGTGGAGACGTTTCCTGCTGTAACGCTGAGAAATCACCGACAGGGCGGGTTAAAGGGAGGTCACGGGGTCAATTTAACCGTTTAAATTCAGCCAATTTAATAAAAAAACTCTGAACTTTAACGTCCATCTGAGCGTTCGCTTTGTGTAGAAATTCTGCTCAATTTTATGAGTTTTGTTTTTGTTTAATAAATAAGTCAATAAGTTAAAATAAGTTAAGATTGAAATGGATTAAAATCTTATAAATATGATTTTATTTTGTGCTTGCGGAGTTGAAGGAGGGTCAGGTTGTTTTTGTTTTAGACACACTCAGGGTTTGTCCACGAATTAGAGCGCCTGCTCGGAGGAGAACGGCAGTTCACATGAAAGAATGAAGCACTGTGACGAAGACGATAAGACGAATTAAGATCGTTTTTTTTCTCCCTTTTTAGTTAAAGCGGACAACGAGGTGCGTGTAGAGCGTGTTTAATGAGTGAAGTTTTTATTCCCACAACTTCATGTGGCTGATTTCTGTTCTGTTTGTGTCATTTTGAGTTTTGTAGTTTGGGTTTTTCTTATACATGTTATATTTCATGAGATTCATTTGTTGCTGAAGAGTGGATTAGAGTTTTATCAAACCCAGATTATGTTTGTTATATTGTTTTTTTTTAGTTCTCATGGCTCAAACACAAGGAGCTGAAATAAATGTCCATAACCAAAAGAACGCCTCGTGTCTTTTTTCAACTGGAGGGGAGTCTAACTAACTCTAACTTTAGAGTCTCACTTTATCTGGAAATTCCTCAGTGATTTATCGTCAGAAAGAAAATGAGCACAAAAATACAAGAGAGAGAGAGAGAGAGAGAGAGAGAGAGAGAGAGAGAGAGAGAGAGAGAGGGAGAGAGGGAGAGAGATGGGATGTTTGTTAACCTGAGTCACCTGTTACCCTCTTATTCTTCAGTTTTCAGGAGTTACACCAGACAAACAGAAACCTGAATGAACATGAATCCTCTGAGAAAGTGTCCAGCTTTAAAGGGATAATCTGGCGTAAAATCAAGTTAGGGTCAACTCACCTACTCTCTTCCAGCAGACGCTTGTTTGTAGCGAGACCTCAGGCCAGTCCATTACGGACTACAGCGGGGTGCCGCAGCTCAAGGAAGAACATTTATGATCATTTCTTCATCATTTCCTTGAAGTAATAATCACCATATTAATCATTTTACAGACGCGGTAGTTCTTCTGTCTCAGCGTCTCGGTCTGATTGTATTTCCATGAAGAAATGATCATAAATGTTCCTCCTTGAGCTGCGGCACCCCGCTGTAGTCTGTAATGGACTGGTCTGAAGAATTGAGTCAAAGTTACAAAGATGTTTGGTGTCTAGTACTATGTCTGTGACCATGACACCAGGATCCATCACCATGTGGATTTGACAGTGTTTTAGGCCTTTTTCACTCATTTAATCAGCTTGTTTAGAAAGTCCAGGTCTCACTCCAGGGTCAAGGTTTGGAGATGACAGACTGGTCCCAGATCAGCTGATGTTTCACCTTTTAGTCCACGGCTGTTCTCTGAGACGTCCGTCTAACAAACCTTCATCTGAAAATGTCGGATTTTCTCCTCCTTCTCCACAGTCTTTTAGTAATTATAAAAAAGGACCAACCCCCAGCCTATCTCCCCTCTGCACGCACACACACACACACACACACACACACACACACACACACACACACCCCTCCTCCCCAAAATAATGAAATGTCTTTCCTCTGGAGGTATCAGAAATAATGGGCAGAGAGCGGGAAGAGGGGAGACCATAAACGATAATGAACCACCTCATTCTCCTTTTTTTAATTCCTCCCCCTCCTCACCCCCTCACCCCTCCGTTACCTACAAATTTCCTCTATTTCATTTTCACCCCGGCCGAGCACAACCACCTCCTCCCATCTTCACCCTCACTCCTCCTCCTCCTCCTCCTCCTCCTCTCTATCTCCATCCTTCCTTCAGACACACTCAGCCACCGCCCTGCCATCTCTCCATCCTCCTCCCCCCATCTCCTCTCACTCCTCACCCGCTTCTACATTGTCTGCAACAGCCCCAACCCCCCCCCCGCCGCACCCCTGCCAGGAAGCATCCTGGGTAATTTCCTCCTCTTATTGAATTGGGACGGGGGACGGATGGAGGAAAGATAAAGGGATGGGCAGATGAACGGAGGCTTGGGATGAGTGCTAATGGGGCCTGTGGAGGATTTGTACATTACAAACATGCAGCACATCCTCCTCCTCCTCTTCTTCTCCTCTTCTTCTTCTTCTTCTTCTTCTTCTCCTCTTCCTTCGGCTCGTTTCGTCTCTCGAGTAAAAGTACAGATGATCCTCTCTCGCTCAGAAAAACAACCCAGACAAAAGAGTGCGACCTTCTTTTCTCACAGAAAGCTATGCTATTCAACCATCCTGCGCCGTCTGCTTCCCCTACACACACACACACACACACACACACACACACACACACACACACACACAGACTGAACCTAATGCTCCCTCATGTCCTGTGTTATTTCTATAGGTGAGTGAGTCATTGCTCCTCTATTCCTGTCTGTACTTTGCTCCTCTGGGCCGAACACTGTAATCTTTCTGCAGCACTGTCTCTCTCACACACACACACACACACACATTAAGACACACATGCACACACACTCATAACATATATACATGTCCTATACCGTCTGCAAAAACACAACACGCTAACTCTCTCGGCTGCAGGAGTGTACAGACAGTCTGATCGCGATTCAGGCTTTTGTTGTTTACAGACAGAGGAGGACGAGGTCAGGGGGCGACCAAGAGTCCAATCAGAAGTTTACTTTCTAATAATCGACCCTGAGAGGACTTTGGTTTCAACGTTAAAGGGATATTCCGGCGTAAAATTAATTTAGGGTCAAACCCACCGTAACTCTGAGTTAGACCCCGCCCCCTCCAGAGATGAATGTTGTCGACCGCTTGCTTCTCTAGTTATACCAACTTTAGTAACGACCGCAGGATAGTAATACAGAGAGCCACGCCCCCAACCAAAACGCCACTCTATAGCCACAAATAATGCTCAGAACAGCACCTAACTTCATCAACAGGACATATAGGGTCACAGACATAGTACTATATTCAGAGTTGTTCTAACTCCTAAGAAAACAAACTTAAGCGGGGGCGTTTCTTCACTTCTGTAGTCTATAAGCTGGGTCAATAAACTTCTACTGTAGTAAAATGAAAAGGTAAAGGTGTTTTTATTGAGCCGAATTATCAATAAAATCATGATTTTGTTAACAGGTATAGATTTATGTGCTGTTGAGTTAATATATTTGAACAAGAGCACAGTAAAGCTAAATCAGCTAATTTTCCAATGAGGTTCTGTTACTGAACGGAACTACACCATGTTCTACTGAGGTTAGTACATATAGGGTCACAGACATAGTACTAGACACCAAACATCTTTTTAACTTTGACTCATTTCTTTAACAAAGAGACTAAACACAACTCACCTACTCTCTTCCAGCAGACGCTTGTTTGTAGAGAGACCTCAGGCCAGTCCATTACAGGCTACAGCGGGGTGCCGCAGCTCAAGGAAGAACATTTATGATCATTTCTTTATCATTTCCTTGAAGTAATAATCACCATATTAATCATTTTACAGACGCGGTAGTTCTTCTGCCTTAGCGTCTCGGTCTGATTGTATTTGCAGGGAGAAATGCAGGAAATGAGGGAAGAGAGTAGGTGAGTTGTGTTTAGTCTCTTTGCTAAAGAATTAGTCAAAGTTACCCACTGTGCAATGCGACGTTGAAATGACATCTGTTAAACGTATTTTTACGATGTCTAAATCAGGTCCTCTGGAGGTGCAGAATGAAAGTGTTTTTATGTTTATTTCTGACGTGGTTCAGACGAACGTTCGCCGTCTTATTGAAAGTCTATAAGACTAAAAGTGCACGGTGTGCTGACGTCTAGATTTGGTCTTCAGATGACGTCCAAATTCTAAATGTCAGAGTGAAATCTGAAAATGAGTCATTTTAGAGACGAATATTAGAAAACAATTCGTTTTCTCATTTTTGGTTTTATTTTGAAAATCGCTTAAACGAACAATACACAGATCAAAATACTGTCAGAGAGTTTTGGTGTTCAAACAAATATCAGAACAGAAAGAGTGTTTGGACTTTTGGTCCCTTTCAAAGTCACACAAATGACTTTAAATCGCTCCATCATTAAAACCGAGAACGAGTTAACACGAACAAAAGTCAAGAGTCGGACTGAAAGTATTTCTCTGCCGTGAAAAGGTCACAAAGAGAAAAGAGCGGAGGATAACGTCGATGGAAAATCCTCGTAAAGGAACAATAATGAGGGAGAGATTGGTTGCTTAGCGAGAAAATCAAGGAAAGAAGAAAATAAGGTTGATTTGTTCTTCGCCGCGCTCTGACACGAGGGTGATAATGAATCCAGAGTCAATCTGTCAGTTTGGCCTAATTAGAGCGGCGCTGACACCGAGACTCACACGATTCGAGAATAACAGGAGTCAGAGAGGTGGCTGCAGGTGTGACTGTTTTTGTTTATGTGTGTGTGTGTGTGTGTGTGTGTGTGTGTGTGTGTGTGTGTGTGTGTGTGTAACAGACGGTAGAAAAGAAGAGAAACGACATGAACAAATGAAGATGTAGAAAAGGTGGAAGTATGAGGCTGTGGATGAGTTTTTGAAAAGAAACTTGTGTGTGTGTGTGTGTGTGTGTGTGTGTGTGTGTGTGTGTGTGTGTGTGTGTGTGTGTGTGTGTGTCACGGACAGACAGACTGATATATTGGCATTCCGATGCAAATTGGCACTTCAGTGTCTCTCTCTCTCCTCAGCTAATTAACTCGACGCTCAGGGGCCCGGCTTAATTGGAACGAGCTCAACCCTCTGTTCCCCCCAACGTTATCTAGGAACACACACACACACACACACACACACACACACACACACACACACACACACACACACACACACAGAGGGAGTATGACTGACAGCGAGTGTGTGGTGCTGATAGTCGCGGTGCTACATCGCAATGTGCTGGTGGTGGTGTGGGAACAAAATGGAATATTACCAATCACGGTATCCCCCTCCTCCCTACACACACACACACACACACACACACTCACACTCACACACACACACACACACACGTATATGTAGCCTGAAGTACGAACTAAAACATAATAGTCAATCTAAAGCGTTGTTCCATCATTAAAATGACTCTGATTTGTCTCAGAGTTGGAGGTCTCTGTCCTGCAGACCGTGACACAGTGTGCTGGTTTATAGTTTATCTTGGAAACCTGATGGTGTCCTGTGAGGACGCAGAGACAAGACAGGACAAAACCTGCTGCATGCAAACTTCCTGTTTGTGCAGCAGAAACGAGTAGAAGCAGGTTTTACAGCGTGATCAGCTTTCTCATTACTGGGAGAACTGGGGGTAAGTGGGCGGAGTCTGCGAGGGGAGGTCAAAGAGACGACGACAGACAAAGCAGGTAAAGAAGTCGGTGGGTCTGGATTAGGAGGGAAAAGACAAAAAGGAGGAGTAGGTCTTTCTCCTAAAGTGTTCCCATCTCATGTGTGTGTCTGTGTAGTTCACTGTGATCAACCAGCAAATGATGGAAAAGGAAGTTTTGGATGGGGCGGAGCTAAAGCTGAAGGCTGTCGAGCTTCATCCAGAAGTGACAACCAACAACAGCACACAGGTTCATCTGAGAATAACAGTACAGCAGTAAGGATGCTCGTTCAGGACAGTGTGAATCAGGATTTAAAGGTAGTGTACTTATACAAATATACATTATTGTTATACAATCTGTATTAAAGGGATATTCCAGAGTCAAATTAATTAATATCCCTTTAACTGAGACTTCAGTTGGTCTGAATGTGTGATGTGCTGTAAAAGTCGACCTAAAGACCAGGTTTACATCAGTCCAGTTCAGTCCTGCACAGAGACTACAGCAGCCCTGAGGGTCGGCCCTTCACTAAATGTCATCCCTCTCTCCTCCCTGTTTCTGTCTCCACTCAGAGACCTATTCTCTTCATAATGTCATTTAATTAAAGCTCATTTTCCATCTTATATGGCTCTAATTTAGCTGCTCAAAGGTCCTCTATATGGACTGTTTAAATGTCTGGGGCGCTCTGAATCAGATGGACATGGTCTAAAATCCTGATCATCAACCACAGGTCCAAAACATGCAGCGAGTGAAAAACTCAAAGTCCACAAAGTCCAGTTTCTGTGCAGAAGCAGCTGTTGATGCCATCCTGACAGGACCACCAACCTTACCAAAACACCTGATCAGGCTCCTTCATCCAGACGTTTTCTTTATTATTCCGACAGTATAAAGTACGTGATACTTGGACACTTTCTGATCTCAACAGTCGGTATTATCTCAAACTTTTATCTCTCGCGCTTTCTCGTTTTTTTTTCTTCTTGTTTTCATAAGAAACTTTTCCAGCTCTCTCTCCACTCCACGCTGAAAATAAACCAAACTACACTGATTCAGACTTAATAAGAAGAAATGGATTTGGTCCACTGACCTCTGCCAGCGTCAGAACTAGAACACGTTCACTTCTCCTCATTACAGAGTTTTAATTGCTAGACGGTGTGTGGGAGTTTTCTTCCTACCGAGCATTAGTGGGCCTCCTGTTTCCCTCCCACACGCCTGTCACAAACAATACTCCGCTTAAAGAAAGACCCCGCTGCCTCAAAGCTGCCGTCAGAGTCCAGATTTACTCTATGATTCACAGGCAGGGAAGTTCTCCTGGTCTGCAGAAACACACTGACACGCAGGTATATCCAGTCTGGCGGCGCGGACAGAAACACGCGTCCTGATGAAACAATGAGACGAATGTGTGTGTGCAGCTCGGTGACAGTGACCTCACATACCTTGTTGTTGTTGCTCATACACTGCAGCTTCATCTGCTTCATGTAGGTGGTGGTGAGAGGCATGTTGTAGTCTATCACCTCCAACACCAGAGAGCTGGGTCTGTCGTTCTCTGGAGACCGCAGGAGGAGAGAAAACAGGGGGAGACGGATTTAGATCAACACAGTCGGCAGAATATCAGCTCATCATCATTATCATCATCATCATCATTATTATTATTATTATTATTGTTATTGTTATTATTATTATTGTAATGATTTTTAGAATAAAAAATAATAAAAATATAAAAATAATAATACTATATATATTTTTTTATTATTATTATTATAATCATCATCATCATCATTATTATTATTATTATCATTATTGTTATTGTTATTGTTATTATTATTATTGTAATGCTTTTTAGAATAAAAATAATAAAAATATAAAAATAATAATACTATATATTTTTTTATTATTATTATTATTATACATCATCATCATCATTATTATTATTATTATCATTATTGTTATTGTTATTGTTATTATTATTATTGTAATGCTTTTAGAATAAAAATATTATTAATAATACTATATATTTTTTATTATTATTATTATTATAATCATCATCATCATTATTATTTTTTTATTATTATTTTATTATTAGAATTATCATCATCATTATTTTTATAATTTTTATTATTATTATTATCATCATCATCTTTAATATCATAAAATAATAATAATAATAATTATTATTATTATTATTATATCATCATCTTTAATATAATAATAATACTAATAAGACTACTACTACTAATAATAATAATAATAATAATAATAATTATTATTATTATTATTATTATTATTATTATTATTATTATTATTATTATTAATTTTATCATTATTATTATCTTTTTTATATTTTTTTTATTATTATTTTTATTTAATTTTTTTTACACACAGTCATGTTACTAACCTGTTGTCAGTCGTTGTAGTTAATAGAGAGACATTTCTGTAGGTGTTTGTTTTTTAGTCTCACAGAACTCTTTCATGTCCCTGTCACAACTTTGCACTTTGAGATTTGTTTTTAAATGTAAAGTGCGTTACAAATAAAATCTATTATTATTATGTTATCATAAAAATCTTGGTTGTTGTTGTCCTTTTACTACTTAAAGTTCTTTAAAGGAATCATTTCATTTAATGTCAGACAGTTTATTCCACTAAATCAGTGACGTATATGTAACAGTTCTGGTTTTACAGTTTGGTGTATCTTTGAGTCAGATTCTCGTCTTCGCAGCACAAATTTACCCTCTACAGTTCAGAGATCATCGCAGGACCTTTGAATTACGCCAAATCAAAGCGTACCCGACACATCTACAACTGAACTACACTGACAGGAAAACCCGCTCTGGCGTGTCGCTGTATGTTTCCTTTTCGAGTTTATTTGCAGTGATACAACCTGCTAATTGGGATCTGACTGTTTTATGACAAAGGTGTTAAAACAGAGCTCAGAGGTCCCCCTCACTGACATGAAGACGCACTAATGAGAGTTGAGAACAGGATATTCACCACCTCACTAATGATCATCAAGGTAAATTAACAGCTTTGACAGTCTTCAGTGGAGCTGCTGGATCTTAATACTAAATACTCATGAGTCCCTGTCCCTCCACGGCTCTGAAAAACCTCTACAAGCGCTCTAATGTAAACCTTTAGCTCTGACTGTCACAGCTGGTTGGTCTCCTCTGAACCCCCCCTGACTGATTACGGTCTAATATCTTGCTGTGTCGGAGAGCGAACACTAGAGGACCCTCTAGAGCTGAAGGCAGACCATCAGAGACTCTGCTGAGTCCACAGAAATCAGAAACACAGAGATGAACTCTCCGAACGTCTGCAGGCTGAGTCTGTTTTACCAATTAACGATAATCATCATTTTCTTTACCGATCTCAGAGTTTATCAATAATCAATCACACCTTTATATTTACATTTTTTTCATGTTTCTGAACAAACATCACCATCTCTGAATCTCCGCCTCGTTCTTCTTTGAGTCAATTACCCCCCCGGCCTCATAATGGACGTGTCTAATGTCTGGAGCGTCTACAGAATGGGCATGAATATAGGGCAGAGGATCAATACGGCTTAGAGGAATAGACAGCAGCGTCATCATTGATCGGTGATTGATAGTCTTCGCTGAGGACAGAGTGTGTGTGAGAGAGTGTGAAAGTGTGTGTGTATACTCTGGAGACACACACACGGTGATAACTGGCTGGTTATGTGACACACGAGGCTCGAGACTCCTGATTGGTCAGGACAGAGATGATGTCAAACAGATGAGAGGATCATCGGTGAGTTATTGACAGTTATATTTTACTTTTATTTTTATATCGTTTTCCTATTTGCTGTTGGCAACAATACTGTCACACACACACACACACACACACACACACACACACACACACACACACACACACACTCTCACAGCGTGCCTGCTGCCTGTGTCAATTAAACATGGCCCCGGTCCGCACTGATTAATTGCTTTTAATAATTCACAGCTGAACTTTAGTGGGAGTCACTTCAACACAGCGATAAGGAGGGCCGGGGTCACGCTTGCACATGTGTGTGTGTGTGTGTGTGTGTTCATGTGTGTGTTCATGTGCATGCATGTCAGGGAGAGGCCGAACCCCCACAGGGCAGGAGGCAATTAGCCGCTCTCTCTCTCTGAGTGGCATTAAGTGATGGCACAACATACACACACCACACACACACACATACGATACACACACTTAGCTATTGTTATTAAATGAGTGTGTGTGTTTGTTTATCTTCTAATCCAGATGAAGTAAACCTCATATGTTCACGTTTGTAATGTCAATGTTTCTGATCAGACCAGGTTCGGGTTCAGGTTTAGGTTCAGGTTCAGGTTCAGTTCCTAACATCAGCAGCAGCAACAGTGTGAATTCAGACTGTTTCAGTTTAATGATTATGTTTGTTTGTTTGTTTGTTTGTTTGTTTGTTTGTTTGTGTCTGAAAAGTTTTCAACAGTTTTTAAAAAGTAAAAAAAACCTAAAGAGTCCGGAGACGCTGTGACTGTGAGTGTTTCTAAACATGTGAATGAATTTACTTTAATAAATAAAAAAAAATCATGATTGTTTAGTGTTAGAAAGTAAACTCAGACAGTTTTGTTAGTGTGATGATAGACGGAGGATTAAAGGAGAGAGAGTGGACGAGTTTCCTGTAGTAGTCAGCTCCTCTGTCTCTGTCCATGGTGCTGAAAAAAAAACCTGTTGGACTCGCTGAAGGTCTCCTGATCCCTGAGGTTTGATTTGGGTTTTTAGTGTCCTGGTTTTGCCTTCTGTCTCATTTCTATCAATTCTGTTCATGTTATTGATCTGATCTGTTTAAAACTTACTTTCAAATGAAGCTCTGAAACCAAAACATCTGTTTAAAAATTTAACCTAAAAATCTACAAAGACAGACGGCACGTTTTCATACCCTCAGCAGAGTCGAGACTTCTGATTTTGTTTTGCTAAAGCCGAATATAATTAGGAATATTTATTCATCTGAAAATAATGCAGAATAAATTCTGGAATATTTGTGGACAAATTTGAAAATAATATCGAATAAATTCAGAAAATTTTGTCTAAATTTTTTAAATATTCAGGAATATTTGTCTGTAAATTTGATAATAAAGTCAAATAAATTTAGGAATATTTGTCGATAAATGAAAAAAAAAAGTTGAATAAATTCGGGAATGTTCGTCTAAAATTTGAAAATTAAGCATGATAAATTCAGGAATATTTGTTGATAAATTTTAAAATAAAGCTAAATTAATTTAGGGATATTTGTCAATAAATTAAAATAAAAAGCCGAGTAATTCAGGAATATTTGTCTGTACATTTTTTTGAATATTTAGGAATATTTGTCCATAAATTTGTAATTAAAGTCAAATAAATTCAGAAATATTTGTCTATAAATTTGAAAATAAAGCCAACTATATCCGGGAGTATTTGTCTATAAATCTGAAAATAAAGATGAATAAATTCAGGCATATTTGTCCATGAACTTTTTAAAAATTCAGGAATAATTCTCTATCAATTTGAAAAAAAAAAAGCAGAATAAATTCAGGAATATTTGTGGATAAATGAAGCTGATTACCCAGAAGACAGCGCTCTCACTGACAGACGCTCTTTCTCCTCAAACTTTCTCTGATTTCAGTTCTGACTTTGTGACTCCTCGGTTGTTTACGCCTCCCTTTTTTACTCCTCTTTCTCCTTTTTTTACCTTTCTCTCTCTCCATACTCCTCCCCTCTCTGCTCCCCCAACAGTGCCAGTTCTCGCTCCCTCTCTCCCCCCTCTCCCCCCTCTCCCCCGGTGGAAAATGAGCTCGTTTCCTGGGCCATTTTCTTTGTTAAAAGACATTAATTAGGCTAATTGAGGAGAGAGACAGGACACTCCAATGACTCCTCTGCTTAATGAGGGACGAGGAGGAAACCCAGAGGGGGGAGGAGGGATGGACGGAGGGTATAGGAATCAGTGGAGGAGGAGGAGGAGGCCACAAAGGAGAGGGTGTGGAGGAGGGGACGGGACAGGAGGGGATGATGGGAGGGAGAAACAAGAGCTGGAAGCAGGATGAGGGGATGGACAGTGGGTGGGTGGGAAAGACAAGCTGGAGGGGGGATGGAAGGATGGGCAGCGAGGAAGGAGGGGAGAGTGGGCGAGGGAGAGATGGGGAGGGGGCCTTTAGGGTGCCAGTGGGTGTAGAAAACGCAGAGTGGGGGGTGGCAGGCGTGCTGGCAGACGAGAGGACGGGGAAAAATGTAAAATGGAAATCAGCGCAGGATTCTTTCTGCAGCGGAAAAAAGGAGCAGTTTGACGATTTCACAGAAGATCTGAGTCATAAAAAGTTTAAGAAAATGAAAATTAACAGAGGAGAGGAGGAATTTAATAAACACAGACAGGATTTAAAGCAACTATCTCTGAACCGCGCGTCTTCTCCACACTCTGTAAATCTCTATTTCACGCTCGCCCTCGCTCCTCTCTTCATTAAAAAACACTTCCTCTACCTCCACATGAATTTCACGCAGGTGAACGAGGCCTTTCCCTCAGAAAAATAACCTGCCCTGATTGGTTTTTAATCGCTCTTATTTTACACTTGTTTACACCTTTGTTTTCCTCCAGTCAGGGGGATGTGTTGATGATTTTCGCCAAAGGAGGGAGGGAGGGCGAGGAGATATGTGCGAGGTGAAATGAGAAACGGGGTTTTAATTGAAAGACTTCAGAGGACAGAGAAGATGCAGAAAAGCAGAATATATTCTGAGAAATGAGTAAATATAGAGGCTGTCAGCAGCTGTGAGCAGAGGAACAGCTGTCAGGTGTTTTCTGACGGTCCTACCTTTGCAGTCCTGCCCCGTGGTGCTGATGTGCATCCTCTTCTGACACTCGCCACAGCTCATCAGGAAACGAGTCACCGCCTCTCTGGGCAGGAAGGCGTACGTCTCTGCGATCTGCAAAAAAAACAAGGACAATAGTCGAGTTTATGCTGGTAGATAGGAGTGAATATAGAATATACTGGGATTATTCTGGATTATTATCTGACTATAATCTGTAATAATTTATTTATTTTTATGTTTTTTAAATATTTTAACCATGAGAGAGATGAGGACAGTTCACAGAGTCCTCATTAAGAAGTATTTGTTTTTTTCAGGTGTGAGCACTTCCACCTCACAGTCAGACGTTCAGCTTTAAAACCTTTCAAAATAAAAGCATGACGATCAGAGAGAGCCTGAACAGATATAATGTTTGAAGATTATGAGTGATTGTTTTTAGCTAAATGCTTCCAGAATGGTCTGATTTAATTCATCTGTAACATCTTTTGATAATAATGAAGTTTGAAAGCAGTGAGAGGAGAATTTCTCTCTAACATTATAGAAGGAAACTGAGATCATGAATCCCTCTGCACACACAGATTTATGATGGGTGTCTTTAGCTTCAGGACGTGACATGATGGGGTCCAAAAGAGCCTCATGAACCACAAAGAGGATGATGATGATTTTTATCTTCATATGAGTGACTGAAGCTCTTTAACAGTCTGTCTGAAAATTCATATTTATGTCATAAAAGAAACGACCCAGAGAGGAAAAAACAGGCTAACATGACTTCATTCAGAGAGAGAGAGAGAGAGAGTGTGTGTGTGTGTGTGTGTGTGTGTGTGTGTGCATAAATCAAACATTTATCCAGGAAACGAATGAACGAACGAACGAGGCACAGAGACACAAAAGAAGAGAGAGAGAGAGAGAGAGAGAGGAGGAGGAAGGGTGGAAACTAGCCAGCATGTATGGATGGGGGTGGGTGTGTGTGAGTGAGAGTGTGTGTGTGTGTGTGTGTGTGTGTGTGTGTGTGTGTGTGTGTGTGTGTGTGTGTGTGTGTGATTGTGTAGGAGGGAGGGAGGGGGTAAAGCAAAGACAAATGTCACTCACAGCCTTCGGTGGCACTCAGACCTGAAGCTATGTGGCGTGGTGAGCTGGCTTTATCTCCACTGGATGTACACGCCATAGTATACACACACTTATACACACACTTACACACACACTGTATACACTACACACAGCGTGAGCTCTGAGGAAACAAACAGACAGGCTGAGCAAACCTAATCTGAGGAGATCGAATACAGAAGAAGAAGAAGAAGAAAGTGAAGGGAGGTGAAAGAAAACGTCAAAAACAAAGAAAGAGGAGAAATTTCAGGCAGTTCCTGTTGAAGCTGCACTTCTTCAGAATCACCAGAGGAGGGCAGTGTCAGCAGCTGAGACAGAGCAGCAGAGGGACGCGGCTCCAACACAACAGATGGATTTACTCTGTTTTTTTTTTCTCTGAACCCTGAAATCCTCAACAAGAAAATAAAAATCTAGATTTACTACAAATCTCCTTCATGAGCAGGTTTGACAGTTTATGTGAAACTCAATATTTCAGGTTTCAGGTCAGTCTAATCCTCGGGTCAGGAACTACAGTCTCTAAAAATCACTGAAATCCTTTTGTCCGCTCTAAAATTAGATCAACAAGAACTCAGTTTATATCTGTAACAAAGGAACGGATCCTGAAAGACTTTAAAACAGAGACATTCACACTGTCTTCACACAGAAACTTAAACAGCAGCGAACACAGACAATCACTGACAGATTTAACTCACATAAACACCGAGTTTGAGGTTTTTCTGTCCCGATCTGTCACGCCCTTTAAACTGTTCACCTCTGCTGTTTTCTTCTGGAGGTCAAATCCCGTCAATTTTCATGATTTATTTCTTCTTCTCTCTTTTGTTCTTAATGTGAATGTAAGACGCTGCTGTGAATGCGGTTATATTGTTTAATGAACAAAAGTAATCATCAATATCATATCCTGCTGCTCAGACAGGGGAGACATTTTCAGACATGTCTCTACAGCGGGGTGCCGCGGCTCAAGGAAGAACATTTATGATCATTTCTTCATTGAAATACAATAAGACAGAAGAACTACCGCGTCTGTAAAATGATTAATATGGTGATTATTACTTAAAGGAAATGATAAAGAAATGATCATAAATGTTCTTCCTTGAGCTGCGGCACCCCGCTGTAGTCTGTAATGGACTGGCCTGAGGTCTCTCTACAAACAAGCGTCTGCTGGAAGAGAGTAGGTGAGTTGTGTTTAGTCTCTTTGCTAAAGAAATGAGTCAAAGTTAAAAAGATGTTTGGTGTCTAGTACTATGTCTGTGACCCTATATGTACTAACCTCAGTAGATCATGGTGTAGTTCCGTTCAGTAACAGAACCTCATTGGAAAATTAGCTGATTTAGCTTTACTGTGCTCTTGTTCAAATATATTAACTCAACAGCACATAAATCTATACCTGTTAACAAAATCATGATTTTATTGATAATTCGGCTCAATAAAAACACCTTTACCTTTTCATTTTACTACAGTAGAAGTTTATCGGCCCAGCTTATAGACTACAGAAGTGAAGAAACGCCCCCACTTAAGTTTGTTTTCTTAGGAGTTAGAACAACTCTGAATATAGTACTATGTCTGTGACCCTATATGTCCTGTTGATGAAGTTAGGTGCTGTTCTGAGCATTATTTGTGGCTATAGAGTGGCGTTTTGGTTGGGGGCGTGGCTCTTACTAAAGTTGGTATAACTAGAGAAGCAAGCGGTCTGCAACAGTCATCTCCAGCTCCTCCTTGACAAATCAAATCACAGACTAAAGCATCAAAATAAAAGAGGATAAAGTGAAATAACACGTCTGTCTTTTCTTCGTCTGTAAACACTCATCCATGTTTAAAGAATAAAGTCACACCGTCTGATAACAACAGGAAATCGTGTTTCTGTTCTGCACACAATAAGGTAAAACAATGATTTCAGACTGATGTGAAGTGAAACTGAAACTGAGGCGACGGAGACGCTGTTTCTTTAAAAGAGGAATGAGGCCCAAAGAAGAGGAAGAGAGAAAGAGAGAGTCAGAGTCTGTTAGGCAACGAGAGACGACACGAGTTAGGAAAGAGAGAAAACACTCGGCGGGGGGGTCGGGTCAGACACGGAGACTCAAAACAGAAGAAGGGGAAGAAGCAGTTTGAGAGTTCAGGTCCAAACTCATCCTTACAGCTTTGTACGTCTTCTTCTGCCCGGCGTGTTTGGGGGCTTTGCCGGGGTCGGCGCTGATCTCCACGTGCATGGCGTAGATGATGTCGAAGAAATCCTCCACAACCGCCACGCGCTTCAGAGACGAGTCCACCCCCGAGACGCTGTCCACACACTGAAACCAGAGGAGAGCAGAACTTCATTATCTGAAACTCACTTTCTGAGAAGTTTCTGTCGAAACTCAGAGGAGAGAAAAAAAACTTTTTTTAATTCAGAAACTTCAGACTTTAAAGGATAAAACAGTCAAAGAACTGATGGAAGCAGCGATGGAATAAAGTTGACTTAAAACTGCGGCACAGAAACAGAGAGGAATAAAATCATAAAGTTAAAAGATTTTCAGAATTATTTCAAAATTTAAAAAAAAACTACAGAGGAAATATTGAGAACATTTTAATCTAAAGCTTAGAAACCCGAAAAGTCTGTGTGCTTTTACGTTTCTCTTTTGTAGGAGATTTTTTTTAGGTGTAAGTTGTGAAAATTTTTTGCATTGAAGTAAAAAAAAAAGCGATAGTTGGAGTTTTACTGCTCTTTACTAAAGTTATTGAATTTTAATCTTTCTTTATTGTTTTTATTCATTTTTATTTTCTATTTTATAGACGATAACTGAAAGGGTTGTTTTAAAGGGCTGTTTAAATAAAAAACATTTACATTTACGTTTAATTCTCCTTTTTTCCCTGTTGTTTATATAAATACTTAATGTTAAGTTGTCGGTGTGCTCCTTGTTTATATCATCACAGTTGTATCAACAGTATTGATTATTAGAAATCTCATCCTTATTCACACGCCCCAGCGGTGGAGTTTTCTCGTTCACCTCTAGTTTTTGTCAAACATGTTAAAAAAAGACGTTTCTTGTTGAAAACCGACCTTTACACAAACACGTCTCTGCTGCAGATATTTAAAGCATAATGACACGTTTCATCGCTCCAACGTACCAATTTGCTCTGATGTTTAACGGTGTGAAACAAATTCATGAGGTATAATTAGTCCTAAAAGACCGAGAGGCCCAGAGCGAGACAAAGACCCCCGGACTTCCCTGAGGACCGAGCGCTCCCTCTGTCACTGGGAAAACCTGCAGGTCTCAGGGTCCTCCCAACAACACTGAGGGGGTTTAAGGTGTGAAAAGAGAAGTCATGAATAAACAGGCCAGATTTACACTTTATCATCAACCGTTTCATTACACGTTTAAGTGTCAAAGTCAGTCAGATGAGAGTTTGTCCACAGGGGGCGCTAAAACTGATTCAGTTCCTCACTGGAGCTTCGAAGGTGTTGAGGATTTTTAATGAACTTTCATACGAACTTTTGGTTTAAGAGCTGAAATGACAGAAGATGACCGACTCGGCTGACCC
This sequence comes from Xyrichtys novacula, assembly GCA_962446985.1. Classification (NCBI taxonomy): domain Eukaryota; kingdom Metazoa; phylum Chordata; class Actinopteri; order Labriformes; family Labridae; genus Xyrichtys; species Xyrichtys novacula. The sequence continues at coordinate 706,325 of OY660885.1, read as the reverse complement.
CAATCTCCACCTTCATCCTGATCGTCTCCTAAAAGGTCGTATCCTCCGATCGTAGCTGATCGTAACCATTCAAGTTAACGTGTCAATTTACACCGACTTCTTTCCGTTCCTCTGCGGATCGCCGGACTCCTCAGCTGATCACAAGAGTTCTATTTTTTCTGGACGCCGGAGCATGGCGGATAAATTCAGCACAGATTAACCCGTGCTGGAAAGGAAGTCGGGCACAGACACAAAATAAAACATCCGGCTTCTTTTCAAAATAAAACACTCCGTGTTTCAGGAGGATCGTATTTCACACCATGCAAACGGGCGGAGACGAACAAGTGAAAGGTTTTTAGACGTCATTTCACCCCGATGACACCATGGATGAGGAGATGCTGATTCTAGAAGTCTAGAAGTAGATTTCCTCCTCTGGAAGGACACAATCTACTGCTTAGATGTCTATGTGTCTGTCTTTAGAGAGACGACTCGTTATCGTACGAAATATAAAAATTAAATGAAGATTTTAAAAGTCGACACAGAGAGACGGAGAGACCAGAGAGAGAGACGACTGAAGAGGACAGACAGAGGGAGACGGGCTGTGCTGCTGCTCTGAGAACTCAATATGTGTCAGTGGACAACAACAGGTGGTGCATCACACACACACACACACACACACACACACACACACACACACACACACACACACACACACAGATAAACACACACATCTCCTCCCCAGCTGCAAACTGGTTGCACATGGGGAAGCCTGCTACTGCCATGGCAACCAATGAGCAGTGACCTCACAGGGCAGGTGTGTGTGTGTGTGTGTGTGTGTGTGTGTGTGTGTGTGTGTGTGTGTGTGTGTGTGTGTGTGTTGTTTGTGTGTAGCTGCTGTGTTTTGTTCTTTTTTGTAACATGTAGTTGGTGAAGCGGACCATTACTGAGACAGAAGGGAGCAGAGTCACAGTGTGAGTCTGGGAGGATGTGTTTCACTAACACACACACACACACACACACACACACACACACACAGTAGAGTTCATGGTCGAGTCTAAGAGAGGGAAAACTGTCGTGCAGTCATCATCATCATCATCATCATCCTCTCTAACATGTTCAGATGTTTCTCCAGCCTCCTGATCTTCACTCTTAGAAACTTCAGTTAAAAGAACCGACACTGTCACCTCAGAGACGTCTCTATGTCTGTGCAGGTGTTAGTGAAGGTGTTAAACAGCAGGTAAGAGCCTCAGTTATTCAGAGTATTTGTTCCTGTTGCTCCCCTCTGTTATCTTTGTTTTCTAATGTTGCATCTATATCGCAGATCTGTATTTGATGCATCTAGATTA
>OY660885.1:642500-700000 GCA_962446985.1 Xyrichtys novacula | reverse complement strand
GATAATCTCAGTAATATTCCACGTATTTATCATGAATCAAACTCAGACCAGAAAAGCGTTTTCTCGCCGATACATCGGTCGGGCCCTAGTTGTGAGGCACACTCCACCTCCTCCGATCACGTTCAGGAGCCCAAACAAAGTTAGCGTGCTACAATATCGGACAGTAGAAACCAACCAGAAAGTTCGGAAAATTGTCTGAATCCTCCTTTGGCCACGACTGCCGACACAAGCAAGAAAACAAAGTAAATACCGGAGACTCTGGAGGAATAACGGGCGCTTAAAACGGAGGTAGACCGGACAAGAGCTAAAAAGACGGGTCAACATCAACGATGGGGGACGCTTGGGGATCTTGGTGACCCTGTAACCTTTCTGCTGGACAGGTAAACCGGGGAAACCCCATTTGTAATGATCTGAAGTATTTATCTACATTATATCTGAATTTAGTTGGAACGATACAAGCGAGCGTCTGTTTGTGGGCGGGGCTTAAGGGAGGGGAGAGGAGGAGCTGAGGGGAAAACTGGTTGGAGGGGTAAAGTTTACATTCAAGATTTCTCCCTCAGATACCGACTTCTCCACCTTTAAGTCAAATAAACATGAATATTTGTCTAAGCGAAGCTAACCTCTGTGTGTGTTTTTAGTTATTTTCCTTCTTACATTAAACTAATATGAAATCTAAAGTAAGTATCTGATAAAGGGTAAATCCCTTCATGTTTTCCCTCAAAGACAGGTGTTTTAATTGTCTTAATGTTTCTTGTGTTCATCCGTATCTCGTTGTTCGTCTCTCCTGTCTGTTGATTTAATTTCTCCGTCATAAACACAAACGTACGTCTTTCACCTGAGCGAACAAACGCCCGTAAACGTCTCTGTCTTCTGTGTTTCTCAGCTGAAGAAGCCGATGCTCCTCTCGCTCTTCCATTTATACATTTCGATTCTATTTCCACATCGACCTCCTCTTTTCTATCTGACCCTCCATCTCTCTGTCCTCTGACCTGCTGCACCTCCTCTGCCTCCATCCTCCCATTATCAGCAGCCTCTCTCTCTCTCTCTCTCTCTCTCGCTCTCATTTCCTCTGTATTTTTGTGGGCTCTCTCCCTCTGCTCCATCTCTCCATCCCATTTCCAAACCAGCCTGTTGCTAGGATACACACGGGGTCCATTCAGTGAAAGCTAACTGAGCCCTCCACTTCCCCTCTCCATCATCACCACCACCACCTCTGCTCTTCATCCTCCTCTTCTCCTCCACCCTCTTCACACACACGCACACACACACACACACACACACACACACACACACACACAGAAAACAGAACTGAGAGCTGACCTGGATCACGACAGCGTCACACATGCACACACACACATAAACACACACAGGTGTGCACAAACATGGACTCACAGACAGGACCCCACAAACACTCGGATCTTCGGTCACTACCCAGAGCTCATGACCAAACTGAGGGTTCGAACATGGATCCACGGGTAGATAGAAAGCTCCGCCTCCAGGGTTCGGTATCACTGCAGACGCTACAGTAACCTGCTGCGTTGACCCTCACTGTGGACAAAAGTGTCTCAAATCTGATTTTTGGGGGTCGAGTGACCAGGTCAGATTTTTTAGAGGCAGTGGACCAAATCTCCTATCCGGTCCAAATCTGATTTTTTTGGTCCTGAATCAGATTTTCTTCAGTGTGACCTGAGAGTGAACGGTGAAGGCGGATTTGATGCTCATTTTATACATTTACGTCACTAATTAAAATGACATCCTGTGATGCAGCAGCCCTGCAAAAATTAAGGATAGCGACGATGGAGCAAGTATAACAAAAAATAAGAAAATATATCAAAAGATTTCGCCGAATCGGGACACGGAAGAACGTTCCTGCAGAATCAGCGAAAAGTGACCTCAGTGAAGTTAGTTTCAGGTTGGATATTGATGGTGAATATTCATCAAATATTCAAATCTAAAACTTACTTCACCGCGGTCGAAAAGTAAAGACCACAGGCTGACCGCACTCAGTACAGATCCTGAGTGTTTTCAGCTGCTGTTTATGTCCATAAAGCCTCAAATTAAACCAAAGTAAGAAGCTGAAAACAACACATTAGTGTGAGTTTATTCTCATGATATTCTCAAGTTTAATAAATGTTAAACACGACACAATAATCTTTTGTATGTGAGTTAATAAGTTTTTTAAACAGCAGCTCGGAGGTCAGGAAGTTTGAAATCTGAAATCCTCAATTTCAGCCGTCGCATGTTTACAGTCCGAGATAATCAGACCGTAGAAACAGGCTTTCAAACAGTCTGTCAGTCAGTCATGATTTACTGTTGGCTGGTTTACTGTAAATGGGTCAAGTTCACTATTTGTTATTAACTGAGTAAAAAAACAACATGGTGGAAACAAAGAAGTTAGTGAGAGAGGAGACGAGAGACGGAGGACTGAGGAATCAAACCAGGAGAACGGAGGAAAAGAGAGAGAGATCCTGACGGATGAAGGGATGCTGTGAGACAGAGGGGTGTGATGCTGCTGCTGCTGTAAAGAGGGTGATATAAGCAGGTCACTACGAGTGTGATGGATGGATGGATGGAGAGGTGGAAGGAGGGACGAGTGTTGGTTCATGTCATGGCCCATTTAGCTGCTGAAGACTGTTGGCAGGATGATCACCCACTGATGCTCCTCAAACTTCCCCGTCTGTCTCTGAGCGTCTCACTCTCTCACCGTTTGTCTGACCAAACTGAATTATCATCACGTCTAAAACCTTCGTAACCGTGTTTATGATCGATGCAGCTCCACAGTCTGAAAACACCTTTTTCTGAAGATAATCTGTCCTTTTCATTTTCTCTCTCTGTTCCTGAAGCTTTTTTTCTCTCTCCACAGAATCAGTGACTTAAGAAAAACAAAAGGTCTCAGGTTCAGACAAGCCGGTTTAATTAATGCAGTTAAATGTAGATCATGAGGTTTTAAACATGAGAAGATACGGGCGTGTTCGACAGAAATGTGACATGAGACAGTTTGACAGCCGGCAGGTTCAGTTTGAGTGATATTTCTATATTTTTAATTGTGAAACTCGTTTCTCCTCCTCCGACTGAATAATCCTGCTCAGGTGATTTCTGCTGGTGTCACGCTGCAGGTTAATTACCTATCAAGTGATAGCAGTGGTATCTGTTTGTTACAGAGGGGTCAGGCACGGGTTTGACTCCGTTTACATTAAAGAAGATGACATTTACTGTTTCAGCGTCTGACGGATTTTTAACACGCTGAGACGGAAATAATGAGGTGGGAGTTAATCTCTGAGGAAGGAGGTGAAGGTGGGGGACTTAGAGACCTCAGAGAGAGACCTCAGGCCAGTCCATTACGGACTACAGCGGGGTGCCACAGCTCAAGGAAGAACATTTATGATCATGAGTGACCCTATATGTCCTGTTGATGAAGTTAGGTGCTGTTCTGAGCATTATTTGTGGCTATAGAGTGGCGTTTTGGTTGGGGGCGTGGCTCTCTGTGTGGCTATCCTGCGGTCGTTACTAAAGTTGCACAAAATAATCGACAAATGAGGGAGTAAGTGGCTGACGGGTCGCTGTGAGGAGCAGGCAGAACTCCTGGTCCAATTTCAGTCTGAGCCCCAACCAAATCAGGAACCAAGACCCTGAGTTTGGACCTGGTTCCTGCTCACAGAACCAAGCTCTTTATTTCCTCGATCACCCTCTTAAAGTCATGAACAAATACAGACAAACTTTCCTCTGAAGCGTCACAAAGAAACGCCAAAATAACAACGATAAAGATGAAGATGAAGATCTGATACCAGTGATTGTTTTCATAATGATCATGTTAATCATGACCACTGATGATGATGGTGATGATGATGATGATGATGATGATGATGATGAAGGTGTTGATTACAACAGCAGCAGACTGAGGCTCACACAAACACACACATATATCTGAGGAGCACTGAGCTAATTATCCGACTGTGTTGGCAGCAGGGCAGAGACAGGGGCATTATGGGAAAAAAAGGACTGGTTCTGGAGGAGGGGAGGGGATGTAACTGTGAAGAAGAAGGAGGAAGAGGAGGAGGAGGAGGAGGGTGTCTGCTGGGAGACAGTGAGAATGAAGAGGAGGGATGCTGGAGGAGGTTGGGTGTGTTTGGAGGGGGGGAGGTCGGAGTACGGAGAGGAAAAGGGGGAGGATGGGTGTGATAATGAGAAGCCTGATGTCCCACTAGAACATCTCCTCCTCCTCCTCCTCCTCCTCCTCCTCCTCCTCCTCCTACAGCATGAAAACGGACTCTTTCCTCCGAACTCCAACCATGAAACCCCGACCATGAGATCCAGCAGCTCATCATCCCTCAGAGCGATGTGAGGGACGAAAGCCAATCCCAGCTGACACAGCCCGAGAGGCGGGTCATTCTCTCGACAGGTCTCCTGTCAATCACAGGGCTAATGCACAGAGACAGACCGCTATTTAGGCTCACATTCACACCTACAGGCCATGTGGAGTCACCAGTAAACCAGATCTGCATGAGTGTGGACCGAGCTGAGAGGCAGACAAAGACCTTCACTGAGAAACCTTCAGATGAAACATGTCAGGTAAAAATCAGAGATGGTTAATTAGAGACTTTAAAAGATCCTGACCTGCACTGATGCTAAAACCAAACATGAGGATCTGTCTGCAGATACACCTGCACCTCCTCTGAGACCAGTGTGGCATCAGCAGTGAAATACAGAAGCAGCTTCACAATGACTGAAAATCAACCTGGGAGTTTTTTAAAGGGATATTCTGGAGTAAAATTAATTTAGGGTCAAACACACCGTAACCAACTTTAATAACGACCGCAGGATCATATTAATCATTTTACAGACGCGGTAGTTCTTCTGTTTTAGCGTCAGAAGAACTACAGCGTCTGTGAAATGATTAATATGGTGATTATTACTTCAAGGAAATGATAAAGAAATGATCATAAATGTTCTTCCTTGAGCTGCGGCACCCCGCTGTAGTCTGTAATGGACTGGTCTGAGGTCTCTCTACAAACAAGCGTCTGCTGGAAGAGAGTAGGTGAGTTGTGTTTAGTCTCTTTGCTAAAGAAATGAGTCAAAGTTAAAAAGATGTTTGGTGTCTAGTACTATGTCTGTGACCCTATATGTACTAACCTGAGTAGAACATGGTGTAGTTCCGTTCAGTAACAGAACCTCATTGGAAAATTAGCTGATTTAACTTTACTGTGCTCTTGTTCAAATATATTAACTCAACAGCACATAAATCCATACCTGTTAACAAAATCATGATTTTATTGATAATTCGGCTCAATAAAAACACCTTTACCTTTTCATTTTACTACAGTAGAAGATTATTGGCCCAGCTTATAGACTACAGAGGTGGAGAAACGCCCCCACTTAAGTTTATGTTTTCTTAGGCAACATTCATCTCTAGAAGGGGGGTCTAACTCACTGTTACGGTGCGTTAAATTAATTTTCATCGGTATGTCCCTTTAATAGTGAAATATAAAAACTGTGAATCAAGCTGTGACTTTTTTAAGGCCTCGATTCATTTTTTCACATCATCCCTGAATGACTAAGATGAGAAATATCTGTCCGCTGAGCGAGCAGTTCCTAAAATTCAGTTCAGTTTCCTCAGTAAGATGATTAAAAAGTGGAAAACTCAGAGAAATCAGGAGGAGGCAAAAGCGAAACACCCCAACAGTTTAGAGGGTCTTTATATCTGTAGATTCAACACAAACATGCTCACGTTAGTCTGTTTAAGTTATCGTAAAAACTCTGATTTCTTCTTTGTAAATCAGGTTTAAAACAGTGAGAGACGCAGCGGTCTGTAGTTTTCACACGAAGCAGGAACAGAGCGTTATCATTCAGGAAGTTTGAACTGTTGATAATCTCAGAGGGCCGTCTACTGTGACTGACTGACTGACTGCTCTCATTAATTATGCCTGGTGGCTGGTGTTAACGCGGCAGCCTGCCTTTCAGGTGGGAGAGGGGAGCGATGGAGGGGGAGGTCAGGAGAGGAGGAGGAGGAGGAGGAGGAGGGATGAAGGTGGAAATTGAAGCCTTGCAGTCTAATTAAGACTGGTGTTAATTTCTTTCCACTATCTCTGTGGCCAAAAGGAGCCGCTCACCATGGCAACAAGGGACCAGCGAGGGGGGAAGTGAGCCGGATCAGGAATTAAACGCGTGTAAATGTGTGTAAATGTGTGTGTTTTAAAAAAAACACCAACACTGTGACAAACTCCAGGAGTGTTTGAGTCTTTGTGTTTCACTCCTGATTTTAATATTCGACACAAAAACCCAAAAACGATCTACGAACTTCATCAGCAGAAAAACATGTCCGCCTCATTTCTCCACATCGGGGTTATAACTGATGATTTCTACATGATTCCTGTTCACATTATTGAACGACTATATTTGTAATTATTTATTGACTTATTATCTTTATCATGTCTGTAAGAAAAAGGACTAAAGTGCAGCACATGAGCTCCGGCTGAGAAAAGAGAAAATGAGTCTTTTTGTGGAAAAATCAAACTCTGTTAGTTTTATTAACATCCATGACTCACTTCATTATTTCATGAGGTCTGAGTTAGTGTTTACAGATCAGAAACAGAGCTGTTTTCACTGTTAAATCCTTGACAACGGCATGACGACGAGCTAAATTCATCCTCACCAATTAAGACTCGGAGGAGAAACCGAAGAAGAAGAAGCAGCTTCTGTTTTTATCCTGTCAAAACTATTCAGAAGAAAACTTTTCACATACTTGGATACTCTAAGAAAGACAAATGGACAGGTGTGTGTGTCAGTGTGTGTGTGTGTGTGAAGCCTGGTGTCAGCGTACATGTGGGTGTGTTGACGGGAGGATGGAGGAGACGTCAGTTTCTGCTCTATTTTTACACAAACACAAATATAATTTAGTTTAAAGACTAAAGATCATCAGTCAGATTTTCTCCGACAGAAACTTTAAAAACTTCAGGATCAGTAAAAACAAAAACACCAGAACAGAGAGTGAGGTTCTGATGACAGCTGTGGACCGTTCCTCTCTGTCGTCCCTGATTCGGATATGTGACGGACCTACAATAACACAACTCCTCATCATCATTGTGTTTAACCGACTCGTAACTCACCTAGTCAAATAAAAACACAAACACGTCGGACACACACTGTCCTCCTGTCTGTTTCTGAGACACTCTCAAACAGCAGGGGGGGTTTGCTCCTATTGTTCTCTGAGACGTCTGACACAAAAACACTCGAGTGTTTGTGATTTCCTCCGAGCTGCTTTGACCTAAAGGCGGTAAAAAGAATTTAAATAAAGCGGTTTTATTGTTTGATTGTTTTTTTCTAGACGCCAAAGTAGGGCTGGGCGATAAAACGAGAACAATGTATATTTAAAATGTATTTCTCTTAATATCAACATCAAACATGATCAATATCCTTTCCAATAGTCGTCATTCTGACATGTTTTGGTCGACTATACGAACAGCCAATGAAAAGGGGAGTGTCTCCGGGTCTGAACCAATCATGTTCTGAATTAGAACCAAGTATCAACCAACTGCAGCGTCGTAGCAGACAGCAGCTCCACCCAACCATAGCACTTTAACAGGTGAAGCCGACAGCACTGTTGGTGAGAAACAAAGAAAATGAGTGCTACCCCCGACAGACGTCATTTTCAGCTCAGACTTCTGACTCCCGAGGAAACTCGAACGCAGCACAAGTGTTTCCATGAAGATCTCTGTAAATGTACAAACGTAATATTTGAGCCTACATGTTCAAATATCATCTGAAAATAACAAATAACAAAGAAATCAAACTGAAATGATCATTTAGACTCAGTTTGACAGCCCTGATGGACACTTCAGAGTCAGGAGGAGGAGATCATTTTATATGTTTATTGTAAATTATTTTAAATTAAAGGCACCTGTATTTTTAACTGTTCTAATCCTTTTCCCACTAAAACAACATAACGATGTAAATCTGTATGACTCTGTTCAAAACCACGGAATAACCCTTTACCTGCAGAGCTTTTGTTTTAATAAATATCTCTTCAACATCAACAGGACGACTTTAATCGAGGTTAATCAAGCCAACGATACGTCAAAGTCTCCAAAGGTGACGTTACCCAGCATGCACCGCTCCTCAAAGTCACAGTTCTTTCTCTGTTTACGGAGCAGCTCTGAGTTTGTTGTTCGGTCTCTATTGTTTCAGCGTCTGTGTTCGCTGCTTCACCAACATGTGTCCCTCATATAACCTCTGGCACAGATGAACAGTTGCTTACTCACACACACACACACACACACACACACACACACAGACCTATGATAGGCCAGGGTCAAAGGGAGGGTAGGACACACACACACACACGGACACACACACACACACACACGCTCACAGACCACAGTCCTACCAATTCCTGTCAAATTAGAGTTTTTATAATGACAGAATAAGGGGCTCTTTGAGATAGCAGAGATCATGGAGGCCTGATAGAGGGGGCCACCACAATTAAGACACACACACACACACACACACACACACACACACACACACACACACACACACACAGACCATCAGACCCCCAGATGCACAGGACAGCTCTCTTTAACACAGAGTGTGTGTTTGTGAGGACGAGCGTTGTTGGTGCGGGGCCCCCTCCTCCACTCACGGCTCTACTTTGGGACAAATTGTGTCTGTTGCTCCTAATAGAGGACACACAAACACACACACACACACACACACACACACACACAGTTACAGAGGTTTCATTCATCCGTCTGTTTTACCTAAACATACCGTTTCCCATCCCGCTCCAGCGCTGAAAAGACCTGCTTTATTGGAGTCGGCTCAGAGGATCAGCTCACAGCTCTGGATATATTTAGTCCAGTAAAAATCTGCTGTATGCACACGCCTTTATTTTGAAAGGATTCAGAGGACACTAGGAGGACAGGAGGAGCTTCTGTTGGAGGAAGTGGCTGATAAAAGTCTGATTTGACGGCTGTGCAGCCTTCGTATGTTTCATTAAACCTTGACTTCGCCATCATCAAACCATCAAATCCAGAGAAGACATCGTTTACATCCACACCAGACTCCTCCCTGTCCCTCAGTATCTGGTGTAAACCTCTCTAGACTTCATCGTGAAGCAGATCCACGGCGTCCTCGCTATAAGATCATCCTCGACACCCTATCATGTTATTTTTGGACCACATATATATTGAGTCTCCTGCGCCCTACAAGTAGGAAAGACAATGATAACCACGAGACAGCGCCCTCTGCTGTTGAAAACTCAGTACGTTTACACGACCCTCGAGAAAACCGAATTATCGCCTTGTTCCGATTAAGACCGGACGACTGAAGGTCATGTAAACACCTTAGTGCGACTATAATCAGAGTTTAAGAACTCCGATAAAGACACTCAGATAATACGATAAAGCCTCACAAACAGATCCAGAAGGAATTGGCAGACGGCTGCTGTTCGGGATGGTGAAAATTGAGACATGAGGCGTGACTCCACCCCATCCAGTCTGTAACAAAGAGGTAAAGACAGGTGAGGAGATGGAGGACGGAGAGAAAGTTGGAGCGGCTGAAGTAGACAAAGTTAATGTGGGAGGGGGTGAGCAGCTGGTGGAGTAGTTATCGTCCGTTTATCGTTGTGGAGGTGAATATATCGTGATATTGATTTGAGGCCGTATCGCCCAGCCCTAGCTGAGGTTTCGCCCTCTGGATTAACCCACAGTTACTGCTCAGAGCGAGAGCAGCTCCTCATAAGCTGCGTTTCCATTACATTTTTTCGCAAAATAAAAGCGATGTTTATCAAATTTCGACAAAGTACAATTGCGATTTGCGGATGTTTCCATTGAATGGTGTTCAGTGCATAAGCGAGCCGTCTGCCTCTCGCGAGACGTGTTTAAATGCCTAGCAACGAGGTAAACTTCCTGCCCGTGCGACCTCGTATTCCTTAAGCCTTTTTGCACACCAACATGGACGAGACACAAAACATTTTTCGTTTTGGAGCAGCTATTTCTGTGACCATTACTGCTGTTGCCGCTGCTGTCATCAGAAGACGAAGGCAGCGGGTGATAATTCAAAGGCAAAGCCCGTATGTATGGGAGCGAACACGGAGGAGGGATTTCTGGGAGAGGATCGTTAATGAGGAATTCACAGACGAATTGTGGATTCAAAACTTCAGAAAAATACAAATACAATTCAAAACTTCAGAAATAAGTCCGTCTCCTCCCCCGTCCACATATACCGTGCCATCTACGCTTGAAATGAACTGGTCACTTGACCCGCTACGTCACGTCCGGTGACAGAGAATTGCGAGAAAAGTGTTTCCATTACACTTTTGCGATATACTTCTATATCGACACTTCTAAAAAACCACCACATGAGAGCGTAAAAACTTTTTAGCGATATTTGGGAGGTTTTTCGAAATGTAGGTGTTTCCATTACCAGTTTTCTATTGCGATATTTACGTTTTGCGCAAATCTATGGGTAATGGAAACGCAGCTAGTGATACAGCCGTGCTTCAACATCGGCCCACCCTCGTCTGTGTGTCTGTGTGTCTGTGTCTGAAGCCGGTGGAGAGAGGGGGGAGCAGTCATCACATGTACTTGACACCAGTGTCTAGATAGCGACTATTATTAGTCCCAACAAACCACTCAGCACTTCCTCCTTTAACTGGAGCTAACTCATGTTGTGTTCGCAGCTCAGGGACCGTTACAAAGGAGTACAGAAAACACACGTCAATATCTGCAGACATGATCAAAACAAACATGGACTGTTTTTTTAGAGATTATACCATGAGTCATTATTTTCTTCAGTTAAAGACGACAGAGAGAATAAAAGAGCGGCGGACTGATGACAGCGGAGAAAAGCAGAAACATCGAGGGGTTTATAAATCCTGTTCAGTTTGGTAACCTCACACAAACACAATCTGATTACAGACTTTAATCTCAATGATTTGATCAAGGAGCTTTCTCAGGATGTACTCTGGACTGTTTCATTCTCATAAACACTCCATGGAGACCATCCGAAAGACGACCACGAATAGAGGGCCACGCCAAACAAGACTTCAAAACCTCCAAACCTGAAGAAAAAAATCACATTTTTCATGACTAAAGAGGAGGGGAAACACCGCTGACCTCCTCTCTTCAAACTCTGGTCACAGGGGAACCATTTTTTTTTTTTTTCTTTGAAGGAAATTCGTGAAAAAACAGTCGTCCCCCGAGACTCAGAGCTAAATATGATGTGAGAAGAAAAAACCCTTCAGTGAGACTTTGACTGAAAACGAAGATTTCAAAGTTCAGTTACAGGACAGATTCCTCTTTTCTCTACGATACACACCGTTAATCTGTCTTTGAATGAATATAATCCACACAAGTGTTCGGTCTCTTTTCTTCTCCTGATGTTTAGAAATGGACGCTCAAACATCTCCAACATCTGACCTGCTGAACTGAAGACAGAGAGGGGCGGTCATCCTGGGAGCGGACCCGGGTCATCTCTGGAGACACACTGATCTTCATTCCTGGATGTCACAGGAAAGCTGACGGTCTCACAGAGGGAGTGGATTTTACAGAAAATCTGAACTTCCTGTTGGTCTTATATCAAACTGAGTATGTCAGCGCTTTTTAGACGCTCCTGTCCGCCATCATCATCACTTCTGGGTCGACTATCGCATCAACTGCCCCATCAAACTGGACCGAGCTGGTCCAGAACAGGCGGTACTGAAACCGGTTTGACTTCATCATGTCTTCAGATAACGATGAGCGCTGGTTCAGTCCTGTCAGTGTCGTTCGCTTAATTACCGCATGAAATCATCGACACTAACGGACACGGCGAGGGACGGCGTCTGATGATGACATGAAGCAGACCGACATGATCACAGAAAACCACATTTCTGATGAGTCCGGATCAAACAGGTTCAGAACCGGACAGCGGACTCACAGAAGTTCTGTTTGACATGAATCAGGACTTCACATGTACCACAGACTCCCGCGAGCCAGATGGGCGGTCACACTGCTAATTAATCTCATTAAAAGACGGTCTCCGCAATTAACTGATGGATGTGATTTCTCCACCATCTGAAGTAACTTTGACGACACGCTCTCGCTGTAATAACTTCAGCTGGTGGTCGTCAGAAGGACGGAGAGGAGAGGGGGATCGAATGTAGAACAAGTCCCAGGCTGCACCGGGAAAAAAACACAACGGCCTTCTGGGTAACACAGATCTATGTTCCTGTCGGCGCCTTTAATTCTAAGTCGCCACGCTTCAGTTAACGGGGATAAAGAAAAACGGTGATGGTTCCTCTAAACTAAAGTTATTTTTCTGACATGTTCAGTTTCAGCTTTAATGAGTTACAGGGACATGTATGTTTCCTAAAGGCATGTTTGACGAAACGGTAATTAATATGAACCTCGTTTCTATGGCGATCATGGTCCTAAAGTGTGATCTCCACAAAGTGAAGAGAAAAAAGATCATCCAATAACTACCTGGGAACCAGACCTGGTTTTTCTAATATTGTAAATCTGCACCTGGTCTTCACGTGGTCCAAAGAGGCTCATTTCTAAATCATTCAGACAGAAACTTAACGAGCTTAACGAGCTGACTCTTCAGGTATGTCAGAAAACTGCGTTAAGAGTTATTATTGAACAGCTACAGGATCACCGAGTCTGCAGGTGAACAATGTCCAAATCTCAGTCCAGTTACTGATGAGGAGATGTCGTCTGTTCACAGCAGTATTTTAATTATTAATGAGTCGTTTAACCGACGAGTTAATCTGCCACACACTCTTCTCTAGTCCTGTCCCTAATTCAAGTCAGATCCATCAAAATGTGTTTCTTCCATGAGTCAGGTGACGACCTTCCTGCATTTTTATGAACTCTGCAGACGACTGATGATGATCGTAGAAAATACATTTACCTGGTAACTGATTTTACACTGAGATGCTGCAAACAGACCAAAGAACACAGAAGGACGAATAGAAGCAGCAGAAAAACTGTGTTCAAAAACTAAAATCCACCGTTAGACAAAATCCTCTGAAAGGGGACTCTCCTCAACATCAGACCAGATCCAGTTCTCTCAAAAGCCTGCAGAGAAGTTCTGTTGGAGGTCCAAGAGCTACAGACGGCTTCGACAAACATGTTCGACCAAAAACTGTTTTCTTATCTTCTTACAAACTGAGCCAGAGTCCCGTCCAGTTTATCCTTTTATTTCATGACCTCTGAACCCAAGAGCTGCGGTCAGACTCATCGTAGTTTTTATTTCTCACCCACATCACTCCATGTAGAAATCAGCTGACTACTCCTGAATACGTACGCACTCACACACACGCTCTTTAACAGTGTATCGGTGTCAGTGTGTAAACACAGTCGCAGCCTGATCAGCTGTTGCTGCAGTCAGGTCATACCCCGCTCAGCGTGACGCAGACTGAAAGAAAGCAGGACGCTGATTTAAGAAATAAACACGAGGAAGACGAGGGCGACAGGTAGACGACGAGACGAAGACGAGACAGCAGAGGAGAAGAGAGGGTTTGACAGGAGTGACGGCACGCCGACACGCAGAGAGACTCTCCGGCTGTTCCTCCAATTCATCATCATTTCAGATTTATGTTTGTTCCTGCAGGAGAATCAGCAGAGCGTGAAAACTCAGAGAAAAGGAGGTTTTTAGAAACCTGAACAATCACAGAACCAAACCAGACAAAACTGTCCAACATGATCCAGACGGGGACGATCACGACAAACATACAACTTCACCATGGAGTCAGAAAAAACACAAACGCTGAGACAGGAGCGGGCATAGATCAGCGCCACACACTTCCTGTTACCCCCAATTTTCACCGCATCCAGAACGGCTCAGATCAAGAACCCGTTGATTCACGTTCAATCCCACGATAACGAGTTGTCTCTATAAAGACAGACACATAGACATATAAGCAGTAGATTGTGTCCTTCCAGAGGAGGAAATCTACTTCTAGACTTCTAGAATCAGCATCTCCTCATCCATGGTGTCATCGGGGTGAAATGACGTCTAAAAACCTTTCACTTGTTCGTCTCCGCCCGTTTGCATGGTGTGAAATACGATCCTCCTGAAACACGGAGTGTTTTATTTTGAAAAGAAGCCGGATGTTTTATTTTGTGTCTGTGCCCGACTTCCTTTCCAGCACGGGTTAATCTGTGCTGAATTTATCCGCCATGCTCCGGCGTCCAGAAAAAATAGAACTCTTGTGATCAGCTGAGGAGTCTGGCGATCCTCAGAGGAACGGAAAGAAGTCGGTGTAAATTGACACGTTAACTTGAATGGTTACGATCAGCTACGATCGGAGGATACGACCTTTTAGGAGACGATCAGGATGAAGGTGGAGATTAGGGGTAACACTCTTTTGGAAAGGACAGTTGGACTTACTTGGGACATTTTGCCTTGTAAGTCCATCTGTCCATTCAACAAAGAGTTGGAAATCATAGATGCTGCATCCTCAGTTTTAGACGATATCTCCAGGTTTAGGAGCAACATCTGCGTCGATCCAGACATGAGGAAAGACGCGTGACGCACCTTCTGCACCGAAAACTCAAACTGCAGCAGCTCCTCTCAGACTAAAGATCTTTCAGAGTCTTTCTCCAAATCTACGCAGTATGACAAAAAATCTCATTTGTGTTTGTTTGTAAATCCAAGTTTTTTAAAAAAAGGGAAAATGAACAAATGAGACAGTTCGGTTCTTTTTAAGACATTAATTGAATTTACAAGAGGAAAAAAAAAAACATACTGTGATATAAGATTTTGTTCATACCACCCAACATTACCATGGAGGTATTTTGGCTTCACTTTTGTTCAGGGAGAGGAGGAGGAGATGTCTGAGAGACTCTACACAGAAACTTCGATCTGTTTCATGCAAACTTACAGAGTGATCAAAACCCTTTAGTCTCTCTCTCTCTCTGTCTCTGTCTCTGTCTCTGTCTCTGTCTCTCTCTCTCTCTCTCTCTCTCTCTCTCTCTCTCTCTCTGTCTCTCTCTCTCTCTCTCTCTCTCTCTCTCTCCCTCTCTCTCTCTCTCTCTCGTCTAAACAGACAAACTCTCAGATACTAAACAGACTCCACAGAGCTAACGCTGCCAAGACTGAGAGACACGCAGCAGAAAAAAAGAGAGCGTCCGTGTAATATGTGATACTCCTGATCTTAATCTGACTATGAAATTACTCAGGACAGGGTGA
Organism: Xyrichtys novacula; assembly: GCA_962446985.1. Taxonomy (NCBI): domain Eukaryota; kingdom Metazoa; phylum Chordata; class Actinopteri; order Labriformes; family Labridae; genus Xyrichtys; species Xyrichtys novacula. The sequence goes on along the minus strand of OY660885.1, from coordinate 684,829 downwards.
AATTATCAAAGCTGTAACCATGCCAACCGTCCCTCGTACCCCTTCTCATCTCCACGCAGAAATCCTGCATTACATCAACCTGACCGTTTCCCGTTTATCAGATGTACAGACTGAGCTGCATTAAATATCTGTTTGAGATAACAGAGGACATGGGTTTTTATTGAATCCAAGCTGGACTGGATTATCTCTGAATAAAGTCCTTCTTTCTTACATCCACATCCTTGAGTCACCCCACTCCACTGCACTCTACTGTCAACAAGAGCTCTCTGCCTGTAAAACTGTGTCTGCATGTAGATAAACCAGAGCTGCTCCAACAATGAAGGAACATCAGGAGCAGAGCATCAACGTTCGACTCACTCTCTGAAACGTCTCGTGAAGAACAGCTACGACAGACATTTACTATCACACATCTGAACCACACAAAGGAGTCTGCAGAATAAAAATAAACCTACATTCACATTAACTTATGAAGAAGAGCACGTGTCTCATATGTCTGTCTGACGCTCATTTAATAAGGTGGAGTGGAAATTTGGGACAAACAGGTGAGAATTTTTGCACCAGCTCACCTCAGCCTCCCTCTCTTTCAGGAAAAAGACCAGGTAAAGTCAGGATATTTGCAAACAGGTATACAGACTCATTTTAAAGGTGGGGTCGGCAGGAATCCGTTAAAGAAGCATCTTTTTATTTTGTGGTGTATTTACAAAAAATCTTTTAATATCAGTCAATAGTTATTAGTTATTGATGACATTTGGTAATATAAGGATATCTCTGTGTTCTCTTACGTCTGTGTGGTCAACATTTGAACATTTTTGAGCGATCCGCTCTTTCTGACTCTCTCCACACACTAAGCGCGAGTAAAATCATTCGCGCGAATGAATTACATGTTAAGTCAATGCAAAGATGCGATTAGACGCTCCTACGGCTCTGGAAGCCCGAATGACGCGAATTGGGCGGGAGCTAAAAATGTCTCAACTGGAGCGGATATTCGCATCAATAACTAATCAACACGAAGGTTAACGGGTGACGTATAAAAACGGACAGCTGTTCACTGGTGTCTAAAATGGAGGACAAACTGATCATGTCGCTGTGTGGGTGCCCTGAATTATATGATTCTTTTTCTTTCAATTATCGAACCGGAATAAGAAAGAGCTCCCCCCGGAGGAAAGTGAGTGAGGATGTTCGATTACCTGATAAACTGTAAAAGGCCTTTGTTTATCACTCGATCTCGCCGGTTGAATTGACAGAGATTACAGTTTAAATTACCATTGACGCGCGAATGAAGCGAGTAAATATTATTCATTCACGCGTCTAGATTCGCACGAATTAAGCGAGTAAATGATTTTACTTGCATTTGGTGTGAACGTCCCATGACTGTAAACAAAGCTGTTCTCCACCTCCTCTAACCTGATTGGTTGTGAGGCAGACGCTGCTCCCCCGTGTCGTTCAGGAGCCCAAACAAAGTTAGCGTGCTACAATATCGGACAGTAGAAACCAACCAGAAAGTTCGGAAAATTGTCTGAATCCTCCTTTGGCCACGACTGCCGACACAAGCAAGAAAACAAAGTAAATACCGGAGACTCTGGAGGAATAACGGGCGCTTAAAACGGAGGTAGACCGGACAAGAGCTAAAAAGCCGGGTCAACATAAACGATGGGGGACGCTTGGGGATCTTGGTGACCCTGTAACCTTTCAGAATACAGTGAATAGAGCTTTACAAGAAAGGGATTAATTCTAGACCCTGATCTGTTTCTGTCACTCATTCATCATTTTCTCACTCTGTCCATCTTTTATCTCTTTATACAAGTTTGTTTGTGATCTAAACTTTGTCAGCGCTCAGCCAACAACAGGCCCTCAGCGCTCTCAAACAGCGACTTCCTCTGCTTCACTACAGTTGGACGTTTTCCCTCGATGACTAATAACTGTCACTGTCACATTCTTATTTCACAGTTGTCATAACAGAAGCAACAAACTCAGTCACTTGTAGAGTTTCAGGTCCTGGTATGTAAAGAGTCAGTAGCTGTTAGAAATCATGACGATGAAACACCAGAAAACGGATCAGAGGAGGAACTGTTCTGGTGTCTGTTCACCTGCTGATCCACATGAAGAGTAATTCTGTCATGTTAGTCTTTGTGTTGGTGCTCCAGGACGGACAGATAGGAGAGAGGGGGGTAAGATGAGCCGTTTTTGGTGTACTAATACAAATAATGGGAAAACACGGGAACACTTCACCGATCAGTGGTGGTGAAGAAAGAGCTGAGCCGTAAGGAGAGACTCTGGATTTACCGGTCGATCTACGTACCGATCCTCACCTATGGTCATGAACTTTGGGTAATGACCGAAAGAACAAGATCGCAGATACAAGCGGCTGAAATGGGTTTCCTCCTCAGGGTGTCCGGGCTCAGCCTTAGAGATAGGGTAAGGAGCTCGGACACTCGGGAGGAGCTCAGAGGAGAACCGCTGCTCCTCCACGTCCAGAGGAGTCAGCTGAGGTGTTAGGACGCCTTCTGGACGCCTCCCGTTAGAGGTGTTCCAGACATGTCCCACCGGGAGGAGACCTGGTGGTCAGCCCAGGACCATGTGGAGGGATTATATCTCTCGCCTGGCCTGGGAGAAAACAACGATGACGACGACATATTTCTTTTAAAATTGATCTTTTTTGGTCTGAAATCAATTCTAATCAAACTTTGAACAGACTAAATTCACTTTCAAGAATGAAAAATGTCTTTTTTGTAAATAAATGTCTAACTTCTTCACCCATGAGCTTCTAACCTTCACAGACTCCATGAATTGATGCCCATCTCCTAAATATTTGGTCACATGATCAGTTTCTTTGACCCTTTGGCTCAGCTGACCCCGCTCTCCCCTACAGACTGCAGGTCTGAGTGAGAAACAGGTGTTTACTGAGGCTGTGGCACCGAGCCAGGTAAAGTTCTGGAGTACAGCTTCAGGCTAAACACACACACACACACACACACTGACACACACACCTCATTTCTTTAGGCAAATAAGGGTAGCCTCGCAGTGACACTGGCACACACACACACAGACACACACAGACACACACAGTGAAAGAGGAAGATGCACTAACCGTCGCCTTGATGGGGACATACAGCACCGGTCTGTCCCCGGATCCGTTCTTGGCGTCCTGTATGGTTCCGACCTGGAAGCCCTTAGACTTGACCCAGAACTTGAATTTGGCGTTGATGTGGTTGCTGCCCTTCTCGTGCAGGAAGACCCCGTTGCTGTTCTCCTCGTCCCCCTGGAGCAGGGTCTGCAGGATCTTGTTGTATTTGCGCCGGGTCACCGTCTTGGTCTTGCCCGAGTCCCCGTACGTCCGCAGGCACCAGTCCTGAAACTCGCCGAACATGTCCGACCCTCCGACGGCCGCCTCTGCCGCCGGGACCCCGCCGCTGCCGGGACTCCTCGGCTGGGTCTGGTGGATGTTGGTGGAGGTGGTGGAGGTCGTCACCGTTTCCTCACTGTTTCCTTTCCTCGTTGACATCGTGAATCGACTTCTTTGGACCAGAAAAGAGTCCAGTAACACAGAGTTCAGACGGGTCAAACTGGACTCGGAACCACGAGAAGAAAGGCGGTTTTTTTGTCTCTACAGCAGGAGGAAAAATCCGTCAAATTTGGTGAAAAAAATCCACTAAATTGTTCATTTCGCGTCTCAAAAATCCGCCGTTTGGTTCCCTCCCCTTCCTCCCCACCGATGAGGACCTAAAAGAGGAGAGTGAGCGCTCTCTGAGGGGGTCCAAACCCTCCGAATTTCACTCCAGACCCTGAACAATGAGCCCCGTGGGCAGACCCCGGCCGGCGCAGATTGGAGCGCGGTGTGCGCTCTCAGACACACCTGTTAGAAGAAGCGTGGGTCTCTCGGCCTGTCCCGTGGGGGATGTCGGTCACCGCCTCCTCTTTTTTCTACCACCACCTCCTCTTCCTCCTCTGAGACACAGAGAGAGAGAAAAAGGGGGATGAACCGCTCACTGTTTCTGCTTTTCCTCCTTAAAAACAAACGGTGGGTGTTTGCAGGTTTGGCTGCAGGGTCTCCATCACAGGAGGGAGGAAAACGTCCCGAATATTCACGGTTAATATCAACGTTGTTTCCAGAAAGAAAGACCTGAATCTGCTCCAGCTTTGAGCTCTTCCTCCAGCCGGACACCTGTTTGAATCCGGTTCGTCTGTCCTCCTCCTCCTCAGAGCGGAGCGCTGCGCCTCATTTCCTCCTCAAACCAACGAGACAATGTGAGAAACAGTCCAACAAGATCCGGACGGTGGTCCTGAAAAAACACACGAAGACCCTCCTGCTGCTGCTGCTGCTGCTGCGACACGGTACCGGACCAGCCTGTTCACCCGGACTGAGTCAACGGGACGTGCACGCGGCGGCTGCTGCTGCTGCTGCGTGGAGCTCGAGCTGAAAAAGCAGGAAGTGTCAAAAAAAATGACCAAAACGCGCAGCAGACACACACGCGCACACACACGCACGCACACACACAGTCCTGGAGGTGTCAGAGGGGAGTTACACACACTGAGAGGAGGACAAAGAGAAGCTGCTCTCAAGTTGTGAAGTGAAAATGATCAATGTGATCAGAGTCCAATTTATCAATAAAGATGATTGAAAAAGTCTTCATTAAAAAACAAAACATAGATCCGGAACTTTAAACCTGTTTTTACAAAGTTTGTCATGAAATGTTGTTGATTTTATTTTAATATTTTAAATCCACGTCTCCTTCAACAACTCTTTTTTCTGTTTTTATAACAAAATTTCCCTCGTCTGTTGTTTAAACCTCCTTCTGTCTCTGATTTTCTAGTTTGTTAATACGGTGGTCGAGAAATGCCACTGCTGCAAAAAAAAAAAAAATATATATGCAAAATGAAAAAAACAAAAAAAACAAAGCCCACTGCACAGAAAAAACAAAAAAGAGAAACGGTGCAGATAAAAAAATAAATAAATCTCGCTTAAAGCTCTCCTGACAACGTTTTGAATAGTGTGATTTTGGCGCCCCCTGTGGACACAGAGGGAAACTGTCAGTCAAATCAGATTCATATGATTATACCTGAGACTGTTTTTGAAAGTCATCCAGACATTTGAGGTGTTTGCAGATTAAAGTTCGCTGTTCAGTCTCACTTAAAGCTCTCATGACAAACTTTTTGAAGAGTGTGATTTTGGCGCCCTCTCTGGGCAAAGTGATAATCTTGTCTCATGCATATATATATATTTTTGTCTGCCTCTCCAAAAAAAATCTCCTTCTGACGTCTTTAACTGTCAAACATATGACACACTCAGAATATGTGTTTTGGGGCCAATGGAACTAACTCCTGTCTCTTGTGGCTGCAGCGGCGAGCGCACAGGCGTCGAAAAATAATCATAAAAAAAAGGATTAAACATTGTTGATAAAAGTCCTGTTTATTTTGGGGGTCCTAAAGTGCAGTTTCGTTTATTTCAGGGTCTTTTATAACCGTCATGGGATGATTCACAGCAGCTTTAACATACGGTGGCCGAGAACTGCCACTGCTGCAAATAAAAAAGAATGCAAAAAAAAAAAGTCAAATAGAAGTTACCAGTAAAAAAGAAGAAAAAAGAAACCGAAGCCTGCTGCAAATTAAATAAGAAACAGTGTAGATAAAAACGAAAAAACCTACACAGTGAAAAATGATTAAAAAATGGCAATGCAAAAAAATTTAAATAACTTATTGCAAATATAAAAGGATGCAAAAATAAAGAAGCCACAACAGAAGTCACTAATTCAAGAAAAATTAAAAAAAGAAAGAAATCGAAGCCCGCTGCAAATAAAAAAGAGGCAGAAAAAAATATTTGAATACGCACGGGACAAGATTATCACTTTGTCCACAGGGGGCGCCTCTGAACAAACCTGATCAACACCGAGACATGGCAGCATCTCTAGGAGAAAACAAAGGAGGTATTAATGAGAAAATCTCTCTTTAAAGACCCTCAGAGCTTCGGACAGTTTGTCTTTTCTCAGCCGTGATCAGATTAAATTTTTAATAAGTTCATGTGAAACTTTTTTCTGAATGAGAAGAAAAGAGGAGAATCCTGGAAAAACACCACTCAGCTGTCCATGTAAACAGGAGAGCAGCTGCTCGGTTCTCCTTCTTTCCTCTCATCCTCTCGTCTTCCTCTTTTTGAACATCTTATTCAGGAGCAGTTGAACGAACTTCAGCTGTGTATCTGGGCGTCTGATTCCCAGCTGAGTCTAACCGTCATCTCGCCTCCCTCCGACACTCGCCTGCAACCTTGAAATCACTGGAGCAAGCCGAGTTACAAACAGGCTGCCAGGAACCCGCTGCAGAAACAGCCGCGGCGCACACGTCAAAATAAGGAAGAAGGCGCTGAACCCGGCAGCTGAAAACACTCCTCCGACACAGCATCGCTCAGCGGCCTGAAAGAGGAACGCGGCGCCGTCTGACAGCTCACAGCGTGTTCCTCTGGGCTGAGCTGCTGTGTTCAGACTCAGACTAATCCATCCAAAAAATAATGTGTCCTCCTATGATTGAAGCTGAGAAACACTGAGTGATGATAAATGAGGTTCCTGACGCACATTTGAACCTTTTACTCTCAGAACAGGTGGAGGATAGCTTTACTTTTCCACCATTCGCTGCCTGAGAGTAAAAACAAACTGCCTATCACTTGGCCACACCTACGAAAGGTTACAGGGTCACCAAGATCCCCAAGCGTCCCCCATGGTTTATGTTGACCCGGCTTTTTAGCTCTTGTCCGGTCTACCTCCGTTTTAAGCGCCCGTTATTCCTCCAGAGTCTCCGGTATTTACTTTGTTTTCTTGCTTGTGTCGGCAGTCGTGGCCAAAGGAGGATTCAGACAATTTTCCGAACTTTCTGGTTGGTTTCTACTGTCCGATATTGTAGCACGCTAACTTTGTTTGGGCTCCTGAACGACACGGGGGAGCAGCGTCTGCCTCACAACCAATCAGGTTAGAGGAGGTGGAGAACGGCTTTGTTTAAAATCATCTACTCAATCAACTACTATTTGTGCGAATCTAGACGTTTGAATAGTATTTACTCGCTTCATTCGCGCGTCAACAGTAATTTCAACGGTGATCTCTGCAAGGTCAACCGGCGAGATCAAGTGATAGACTAAGATGTGTTGTGTTGATAAGTTATCGCGACGCAACATTTTTAGCTTCTGCCTAATTTGCGCCATTCGGGCCGCCAGAGTCGTAGGAGCATCTAATCGCGTCTTTGCATTGACTTAACATGTAATTCATTCGCGCGAGTAAAATCACTCGCGCGAATGAATTACATGTTAAGTCAATGCAAAGACACGATTGGTGTATGGAGACAGACAGATTGAGCACGCTGTTGAAAAATGTTCAAATGTTGACGACACAGACATAACAGAACACAGAGATATCGATATATTACCAAATGTCATCAATAACTGATAACTATTGACTGATATTAACAGCTGCTTTGTATAAACACCACAAATAAAGGTGCTTCTTTAAAGAAATACTGCCTCCCCACCTTTAAGCCAAAAATAAACCTAAACAAAAATAATGACTGTTAATTTTGTTTCATATCCAGACAAAGATAAGACGTACTTTAACGTCCCCTCAGGGAAAGTGGACTCCTCTGTCCTCACAGAGACTCTCAGATATTCAGCGTCTCCTCCTTCCTGTTAGACAAATAAAGTCATTAACGTGTATGTCGACTTTTATGTGCATTGACACCATTTGCTTTTAAATGCATGTGTGTACATACGAGTGTCCGAGTCTATAGTTGTGTTCATTAACCTTGTTGTTGTTGTATAGAAAGACAGACAGGCGGACAGACAGGCGGGCGGACAGCAGCTTCACTCAGTCAACTCAGGTGGAAACAGATCTCCTCCCTCTGCAGACACGACAGGAAACTCCTGGAAGAAACGAAATGTCGACTTTAATTTCTCAGCAGAGACGAACTCAGACAGTCGTTGTTTAACTCTCATGTCTGATTGGAGCTGAAGCAAAAATATAAAATAAACCCTCTATAATGAACCTTTGAGTTACACAGACATGTCGTTCTCTGACTGAGTAACTTCTGTTCCTTTCTGAGCTGTCTCTAGCCGCTGCATGCCTCCTCCTCTTCATATCCCGTTTCTCCTCGGCTGTCCTCCCAAATAAAAGCAAAAACCCAAAAATAATCCAAGAGTTCTTTTGAGGAACTTTTCATGGACCAGTTTTTCCTCGCTGACTGTTGTGCAATAAGTGTTTATCTCATACTTCTCTCTTTTTACTCATCAAGAATCCAACATCTCCTCCTCACTCGTACAGATCTCTGTGTTTGTTTTTCTTCTTCTGATTTTCTCCATTTTTCGTCTGCATCTTTAACTCCAGTGTAACAGTTCAATGATTATTATTGTCTACTGACTATTTCAGGAACCATATTTACATATTTAAAACAAAATCGTGATACTTATATGAATCGATTTTTTTCTCCCACCCCTATTAATCACTATTTCAAACACGTATACAAATGTTTTCTTCTATTTCTACCAAATCACTCCTGCTAAACACTGAAAAACTCCACAGACTGTCCCTTTAATTACTCTCTCTGCTGCAGGTGAAGCTGATGTAGTCTGTAGAAGTTAAAAACACGACACTTTAACATCCTTTCTGCCCCTATTAGCAAAAGATCATCACAAAATACAACAACACAACAAACACCCACGACTACATCATCTTTATATTCTTTATAATTGTGATTAATTACGACTGGAAACCCTTAAAACAACAGGATGGAGTATCAGACTCGGGTTTGACACCTCACACCACACACACACACACACATCTAAATGTCAAACACTGCGGTGTGTGTGAGCAGCATTGAAACACACAGTGACAGCCACCTGCAGCAGTCAGTTCCGTTTGTCTGCTCTTATCAGGGTGAATATCACAGCCGCCTTCAGCTTCACACTCATTGTTGCTCAATCGGCTGCTCTGCGCTGCAGCAGATACCAGGGTTAAAAAAAAAGAGACAGGGACGCTGTGCCAGTCTTTAAATGACAGAACAGAAATAAAACCATCGACCTCTGCTGTCTGAGAATTTGGCGGGTAAGGTGAGTCAAAGTTCAGGTGGAGGGACGGAGCAGAAATGTACAGCGTGTCCTGGAGTTTGTGGGCAGTACGGGACTCTTTGCCGTGTTTTATGACTTGTTTATGTGCTCTGGTTGATGTGTATGAGGGCGGTTAAAAGAGAACATTGGGTATCAGCACACACACACATACACACACATACACACACTTACACACACATAAATACACACATACATACAGTCCTGACTGATCTGTAGAGGTAAACTGCAGACGACAGCTCAGTTACAGGAGCTCTTGTCAGATCTGCACATGCTCCTACCTGCGCTGACTTTTCCACTGTTACAGGTGTGATAGACAGGTATCTGTTACAGAAGCATCTTTATTTGTGATTTATTTACAAAAAATCTTAAAACGTCAGTCAATAGTTATTAGTTATTGATGACACTTGGGAATTTAACGATATCTCTGTGTTTTGTTATGTCTGTTGTTTCGCCCCACCCAAAGGCAGCCCTATGGGGCAAACAACTATCCTCACCTATCGACCCACTGAATTAACAAAACACCTTCAAACGTTTTACAAGTGATCTATTGTGACAAAATAACAAAATTACAAACTAAACACAAAGAACCCACAACACAGCAGTTCCTTCTCCATCTACCTCTGCAGACTGGAGACAGCTCTGCATCGTTAAAGTCTCAGCACCAGGTGAGTCTGATTGTCACTCAGTGACTTCACCTGGGCAGCTATGAGGAGACAAAAGGGGGAAACACACAAAACACACACACCTAAAACACACAGCTGTAACACTGTGTCGTCAACATTTGAACATTTTTGAGCGGTCCGCTCTTTCTGACTGTAAACAAAGCCGTTCTCCACCTCCTCTAACCTGATTGGTTGTGAGGCAGACGCTGCTCCCCCGTGTCGTTCAGGAGCCCAAACAAAGTTAGCGTGCTACAATATCGGACAGTAGAAACCAAGCAGAAAGTTCGGAAAATTGTCTGAATCCTCCTTTGGCCACGACTGCCGACACAAGCAAGAAAACAAAGTAAATACCGGAGACTCTGGAGGAATAACGGGCGCTTAAAACGGAGGTAGACCGGACAAGAGCTAAAAAGACGGACAAGTCGTTCAAGAAATCCCTGTTTGTGTCTCTGGACTCATGGATGCTCTGGTGGTTTTTAAATGTGACGAATAAAGACGTTTTGGTAACGCCCCCACAGTCAGGACATGAGGACAAAGTGAGGAGCTACAGTGACGTCCATTCAACACATCAGTCCCCGCTTCTCCTCCTCTCTGAATGAAGGTGTCAAAGTACCAGAATAAAACTCAAGCTCCTGTGAGAAACTTTCGTCTTGTGTTGATTTTGGCGCCCTCTTGTGGACAAAGTCAACTCTGCAGTTTTTGTCCACATCATGTGTAATTTGTGAGTCTTTACAAACATGTCAAATGTGTCACTAATCAAACATGTCAAAATGTGTCACTAATGTCATGTTTTCTGTCTTTCCTGTAAACCCAAACAGACGTGACACCGTCTTATTTAACAGACGTGGTGTAAAGAGAAACGTCGTCATTGAAACACGTGTTTTCTCAAAGACTAACAGGGTCGACTTGAGTTCAAACTGAGCCGTTAGGTTTGTCTTATCTGAAGGCTCTGGGCTTCCCCAAAGGAATCAGAGGATGGGGTAAAAAACACGACAAAGAGGATGAAAATAACCTCCCACCATGGGAAGTGAAAGTCTGTTTCAAAACACTCTGGTCTCTCCTCCGCTCCTCCTGCTCCTCTCTGTGAGAGATCGTCTGGAGAACCACGTGACAGCAGCTTTATTGGAAGTTTGGGAGGTTTTAGGATGTCCGAGTCACAACCTAAGAGTCACTGAATCTGCACAACTAACTACTCAACATAAAAGAGTCGAGGGGTGACGGCTCTGCGAGGGTCTCTATGTTCTTCTTTGAGACGTGTCCCGGGTCGTCCTCCGCTGGGCCTCTTGAATTTCCTTCTTCTTCCCTCTTCTTTTTCTTCTTCTTCCTCTTTTCTGTCACACCCTGTAAATGTCGAAATCTTCACTGTCGGGTTTGCTGAGGCTCCGCACACAATGAGAAACTGTCCCAAAGAAGGATGAAGAGGAAGAAGAAGAGTTTCAAACAGCACAGTTGGGTTCAGTCCCCTGTTTGATGACTTTATCTGCAACAGAACGGTTTAACATGTTGAGGGAAAGTCGTCCAGATGCTGGAGAGGAAGGAAGACCCTCAGAAGAGGCGCCATAGATTAAAACAGGAGAAAAGAACGAGCATTATCACAAGGAACCATTAGACGTTCTGGAGCCGCGAGTGTCTGCTCCAAACTGGAGGAGAATCTGTTCTGCTGTGGACTAAAGTTAGACAAAACTTTGGTTAGACAGAGGGGAGAGAGACCATGGAGTGTGATAGAAACTTAGAATTTTAACTAGAGAAAAATGTCAGTTTAGTATGATAAAGATGTCATAGTATAGTGTGATAAAAAAATAATAATTTTAGCATTAAAACTATGTCATAGTGCAGTATGCTAAAATGCCAAAGTATAATATGATATCTTACTAAAGTATGATAAAAATGTTACTTTTCGTATAAAATGTCAAAGAATAGTTTGTTAAAAATGTCATAACATAGTATGAAAAAAATGTCAAATTTTAGTTTTAAAATAATGTCATAGTATAGTTTGATAAAAACTTCAAATTTTTTGGATGATAAAAACTCTATTACTATAGTTTGATAAAAAAAAACAACTTTAATTTTAGTATTAAAACAATGTCATAGTAAAGTATAACAAAAATGTCAGGATAGTGTGATAAAAATCAAACTTATTAATGTAAAAAAATAATATGATAAAAAATGTTATACAATAGTATGATAAAAAGTCACTTTTTTGTATGAAATGTCAAAGTATAGTGTAATAAAAATTTCTAATTTTAATATGAAAATAATGACATTGTACAGAATGTTAAAAAAATCAGTATAATATGATAAAAAATGTTATACAATTGTATAATAAAAAATTTAAATTTTATTATTCAAAAAATGTTACTGTATAATGTCATATTATAGAATGTTAAAAATTTAGTATAGTTTTATTAAAATTTCATATTTTTTTATGAAAAAAATTTTCATAGTTTAGTTTGTTGAAACATGTTACAGTATAGTATGAAAATAATCTCATAGTAGACCATCCCTACAGAGCTGACTCTGGCTCCAATCACTGTGTTCTCATGGTGTCACTATCTTCAGCGTTCTCCCCTTTAACTGGCCTTCACCCTCTTTGTACTCAGTCTAAACACCTGGACCACAAAGTCTCGTCGACCTCTGAGGATCATGTTTCTGTCTTTTAATCGTCACACACAGATCCTGGAGTACGAGGAGAACAGCATCATCACCCCATCCTGATCCTCCTCCTGAAGCATTTATGAAAACATCCTCACTCTGACCCAGCTATGGATGACCAACACACATGCATGCCTCCAGGCGCACACACACACACACACACGCCTCTACACGGAGCTATGCATGCCTAAATGAGCATCCTCCTCCAAACACACAACTGCATATGTGCCTCCTGTCACTCATATAAACAAACGCATGTATGCATGAGCTGACACTGGAACAACAGAGCCGGGATGGAATACATTTGGTTATATGCACATAGATGTAAACCCCACTCACACACACACACACACACATGAATATGAAGGATGTGTATCAGTAGGACCCACTGTAACGCTCAGAAATGGACACAAACCCACAGAGCTACACACACAGACACACACAGGACCCAAGCTGCCTCGCCTGCTCGGCTGGCTGGATCTCATGGTTGCCATGGTGCCAGTCAGCTGGAGGGAGTGTGAGTGGGCGTCGAGGACGAGGTCTGCCGCTGACTCTTGGCTGGGACACACACACACACACACACACACACACACACACACACACACACACACACACACACACACACACAACATACAATCATGTGCAAAGGTACACACATGCAGATTTAGTCGAGCACACACAGACTGGCAGAGTAATGTACGCAGATATATGAAGGGATGTATAAGCATGTACATGGCCTGCATTACACACACACACACACACACACACACACAAACACACACACAAGGAAAAAATACCAAATTTAGAGCAACAAGAAGAAACCCTGAACAGGAAGTATAAAGAGGTAAAATTAAAGGTTTATAATTGGAATATTTATTCTAATAAAAAGAACGATTTAATCCAATAGAACAACAATAATACTGAGTGAACACACACACACACACACACACACACAAAAGGGGTTCAGCGCTCACACCTGCACTGACTGATGAAGCCGGTTAACCCGGACCGGGCCTCATGAAGACGGGTCGGCGGGGGATCAAAGGTTCACACTGTGTGGTAATATATGAGTGGCATTAAATGTAAAAGAGATTAATGCAATTTAATTAAGCTGACACACTTCAATACACAGGCAGATGATGAGCTGATGTTAATTATTCAACGCAAGAGTGCTCAACCATTAAAGCTGAGGAGTCATGAGAAAAACCTTTGATATTTAAAGACAATTAAGAGACTTAAAGACGCGTTCAAATCAAAAATCAATCAAAACTGTTTAAAAAAATACACATCTTAACCTTCATGGAGGGGAGACTGGCTGCACTCTGCATTAACTTTAGTGATGTGAACCAAATAAGCAAAAAAAAGTACACAACGGGACCTCAAATCAAACGATACGAGGTCACATGATTATTCTGAGAGACGGACAAAAAACAGCTGAAACACACCGTAATGTTAAGAGAAATTTCAGTCTTAGATTTCACATGAAAACTGGACATGCGGCGATGACGGCTGATATTCAGGCTTATTATCTGTATTATCAGGCTTCTATTAGACAGATATGGTCTCCTGTGTCTTCCAGCATCTGAGTTTGATAAGAAAAGAAAAAAGAGTTCAATACTCGTTATACAACACAATTAAAAATCTAATACACATGAACACTGCAGATACTGCTGCCAATACTGACCCACTGAGCATTTTTGGTCTTAAAGAGGTTTTAGATCTGATGTGTTTTCATTCAGGAGAGTTTTCATACGGGGGAGCAGCGTCTGCCTCACAACCAATCAGGTTAGAGGAGGTGGAGAACGGCTTTGTTTACAGTCAGAAAGAGCGGACCGCTCAAAAATGTTCAAATGTTGACGACACAGACATAAGAGAACACAGAGATATCGATATATTACCAAATGTCATCAATAACTAATGACTATTGACTGATATTCAAGGACTCTTCTTCTTCTTCTTGAAAGGAAAACCGCCTACCACACCTTTAATTCTGGTGTATTTGTGTCTCATAAACAAATTGACATCAGTTCCTGCTGCTTCCAGGTTTGCACACCTTTACTGAACTGACATGTTTTTATTTCACAGATTCACTTTTTGACGTGTTCAGCTTCAGTCTCTAAAGCATAATTCAAATGCTTCATGACTCATTATAATCCACCACACAACAGACTCAAACAGTACCACCACCATCACGGCCGCCGCAGCACAGTACAGAGATTTCACTCCTTAAACCTCTTGATATTGTGAAGCACGTCATGTTACAGGACCAAACCCCAACAAGGCGACAGCCGGGTACGGACCCTTGAGGGACGCGGTGAACTGCACACTTGCTGCAGGACAGCAAACAAAACAATAAAAAAACACGTTATGAAGCATGCCTGCAGGAGAAATAGGGGTGGTGCGGTTTTCTCTTTTTTTTTCTTCAGTGTATCTGAACGGGGGAGGCGGCGGCGTGGACTGCGAATGGCTGCTCACACAGAAGTTATAATGGGCATCACTCAACACGCACATCATGATTCCTGCTGCGCTGCAAAACAAACACACTCTTTTACATTTCTCCAAAGCTAATAACATAAAAGCCCTGATAAAACACACACACACACACACACACACACACACACAGCGTGCACTAATGGCTTCTTCTTCTTCTCTGTCAGTTAAACACGCAGACTCAAACACACACACAGCCGGGCAGTAATGAGCCTCTATATGTAAAGCATGTTTATTCATCCTGTGGTGGAGACTGTTTTGCGTCCACGTTGTTGAAGTGTGACCTTCCCGCTGTCAGGGCTGGAGCACACGCACACACACACACACACACACACACACACACACACACACACACACACACACACACACACACACACACACACTCTGACAGATTAAACTCACTCATTAAGTTTTAAGGACTCTGAACATGCAAAAGCCTTTACAAAGACCCACAAACCCTCATGCACATTCACGTCACACACAAACACACATTAATAAGTTGCAGAATGTAAAGCGTGTTTGTTCGTCGTATGGCGGCGGCTCTGTGCTCATGAATTCAGCTCGTCGGTGAAGCGTGACCTGCAACGATTTCCTGCCTGCTGCCGGAGCAAAATCCACCGTACAGAGACACAAACATGAGTGAGAACATGGACATGAACATGTGTGAGGAGAGGAGACACAAATGTTTGTTTTTTAGTTCTGATGACGACTCGAATTTAATCACGAAATAAAAGAAAACTGCAGGATTTTCTGTCACATTTATGAGAAGAACAAAATCTGTGAATGTATTTAAGGGTCAAACACACCGTAAGACCGAGTTAGACACCCCCTCGACCGCTTGCTTCTCTAGTTATACCAACTTTAGTAACGACCGCAGGATAGAAATACAGAGAGCCACGCCCCCAACCAAAACGCCACTCTATAGCTACAAATAATGCTCAGAACAGCACCTAACTTCATCAACAGGACATATAGGGTCACAGACATAGTACTAGACACCAAACATCTTTTTAACTTTGACTCATTTATTTAGCAAAGAGACTAAACACAACTCACCTACTCTCTTCCAGCAGCTGTTTGTTTGTAGAGAGACCTCAGGCCAGTCCATTACAGACTACAGCGGGGTGACGCAGCTCAAGGAAGAACATTTATGATCATTTCTTTATCATTTCCTTGAAGTAATAATCACCGTATTGATCATTTTACAGACGCTGTAGTTCTTCTGTCTTAGCGTCTCGGTCTGATTGTATTTCCATGAAGAAATGATCATAAATGTTCTTCCTTGAGCTGCGGCACCCCGCTGTAGTCTGTAGAAGAAGAATCCAGCATTAAACGAGGACAGTTTCTCACCTCTTGAGTGTCACAGAATAACCTAAAATAGAAATATAAAATGTAGATTCCACAGATTAAAAAATATCCTCTCTGATCAGACATCCATCTCTGAGAAATTTCACGTTTGTAGAACAGATGTAGATCTCTGGACCCCCAACGGACCTGAATTACATCTTGTATATTCATGAAACCCCCAAACAACAGACGCATAATCAGACAGTGGACAAACACCAGTGATAAAGCTGTGTGTGAAATACGTCTCATCTCTGTCCTGTATGTGCCAAGATAGGGTTTTGAACCAGAAAGACTCGCCTCACTTTCTCTTAGGGGTCAAATACCACATCTCTACTTGAAAATGACCCGTCCGGAGGTGCAGTCTTAGCGGACCAAAACCAGCCCAGCAGCAGGAACAAGAGCCTCTCAGGTCTGAGATGACAAAGAAACTAAAACATCAAATATCTGAACTACTCAGATCTGTGGTGAACGGGTCAGAGAAGGCGTTTAGTTTTGAAGAAGTATTTCAGGTGAAGAATCTGCTGATGTTCCTCCTCTTGAATCTGCAGAACAGTGTCGGCTATCATAAATGTCTTATTCTCCTCAGATGTGAAAACTGCAGCAGTTTCGACTGTTTCCTTTAACTTGTAAATGTTCAAAGATCTTATTTTGATTTTTTTAACCATTTCATGTCCATCTGATCCAAACAGATGCTTCTCTACTTCTTCATCTTGTTACTGACACAGAATCTGTTCAGGATGTTTTTCTGTTGTTGCTCGTTTTTCTCAGTCTTTGTTCCAGTGTTCGTCTTGGTCATTAATCAACAGCTCCCTCTGCTGGTGGAAAGGTGTGACAGGGCTGACTCCAGGACCTGTTGAGCCTTCTTTGGTTGGAGGAGAAGAAGAGGTCACTAATTTCTAACTCTGTGATTCTGTGTTTGAAGGATTTCTTTGGTTCTTTCTCCTCGAACCCTTCACATCAGACATGGATTTGTTTCCTTCCAATGACACTACGGACGGTTTTTTTCATGCTCCTCTTCAGCTTTTATGAAGCAGGTTGTTAGCAGGTTGTCTGTAAATACATTAGCACCTTGGCTGACGGCACACACACACACACACACACACACACACACACACACACACACACACACACACACACACACACTTCCTGTATCACAGCGTTTCAGAGTTACAGTCAATTCTTGCACACCACAGAAGAGAAGAAGAAGAGGAGGAGGGGGTACGATGCAGACGATTTAGCTTTGTGGGTGGGCTTCATATATACTTGATTATTAATAAGGTTTTAATCCCCTTTCTCTCTTTAAACACACACACACACACACACACACACACACACACACACACACACACACACTCACACACACACACACACACAGCAGTATTCTCCACAGGTTTCATGGCCAAATAACAACAACCTGGAGCTGCAAACAGGTGTGTGTGTGTGTGTGTGTGTGTGTGTGTGTGTGTGTGTGTGTGTGTGTGTGTGTGTGTCGAGAGGGGGTGGGGAGAGGGGGTGGTTGTGAGGCAAAGACATGGGTGAGGCATGTAGGTGGGGGAGGTGGGGGGAGGAGGAAGGGGAGGGGCTGCCATGGGATAACTTTATCCCTTATATGTGTGTGTGTGTGTGTGTGTGTGTGTGTGTGTGTGTGTGTGTGTGTATCCTTGGGACAGGCCCACTGTGGCTCGATTGCCACACAATAGGATGGGTATGGTTGCCAAGGTAACCCCATCAGCCCAAGCAACCGTGGCAACTGGTAGCTAAGTAACAGGAGCCCGGCAACAAAAAAAAGGGAGAGGGGGGGATTAGAAAGGTACCTCTGAAGGGGTGAAATTACGGGCTGCCAAGTGTGTGTGTGTGTGTGTGTGTGTGTGTGTGTGTGTGTGTGTGTGTGTGTGTGTGTGTGTGTGTTAGGGGGGGAAGGGAGGGTGTTATGAAGCTCAGGTTTCATCCTCACTCTGGAGGTTGACCATCAGAATGTTCATCTGTACAGCAGAGGGGTTTTCCTACGACTGCGAGTGTTCATATGAATAAACATCTGAGAGAAGAAGGCTGGAGGCTGAAATGTAGAAACTCTGCAGGTGTGTGACTTTATACATCAGTTTATTACAGCAGAGAAAAGAAGGATCTCTGAAACATTATTCTGATTTTTGAGGAAGAGTAAAACGGGGATGCACGTCTTAAGTATCTGCAGATGAGTCTGAAATTGAGTATTATTCTTTGACCTAGATGAACATTTCTGCTTTAACATGAGCTGGTGGTTATCTAACATCATTCTCTTTAAAGGGATATTCCGGCAGAAAATTAATCTAGGGTCAAACCCACCGTAACACTGAGTTAGACCCCCCCTCCAGAGATGAATGTTGCCGACCGCTTCCTTCTCTAGTTATACCAACTTTAGTAACGAAACAGATCATTGACATTTCCTTGAAGTAATAATCATCATATTAATCATTTCACAGACGCGGTAGTTCTTCTGTCTCAGCGTCTCGGTCTGATTGTATTTCCATGAAGAAATGATCATAAATGTTCTTCCTTGAGCTGCGTCACCCCGCTGTGGTCTGTAATGGACTGGCCTGAGGTCTCTCTACAAACAAGCGTCTGCTGGAAGAGAGTAGGTGAGTTGTGTTTAGTCTCTTTGCTAAAGAAATTAGTCAAAGTTAAAAAGATGTTTGGTGTCTAGTACTATGGCTGTGACCCTATATGTACTAACTTCAGTAGAACATGGTGTAATTCTGTTCAGTAACAGAACCTCATTGGAAAATTAGCTGATTTAACTTTACTGTGCTCTTGTTCAAACATATTAACTCGACAGCACATAAATACATACCTGTTAACAAAATCATGATTATATTGATAATTCGGCTCAATAAAAACACCTTTACCTTTTCATTTTACTACAGTAGAAGTTTCTTGGCCCAGCTTATAGACTACAGAGGTGGAGAAACCAGAGCAGTATTATTAAGTTTTAATCTACTGCTCTGGGAGAAACGCCCCTGCTGAAGTTTATGTTTTCTTAGGAGTTAGAACACATTAAGACCTGTGGGCAACTAGGACTAGATGTAAAAAAAATAATGCATGAGTCCATTCCTGGAATCTGCATGAAAATGATCCAAACATGGATATTAAGAAGAATCTAATATTACTATATTTCTAGTATTTAAGAAGGTCAGAGCAGCACTCAGTCTGCTTTAAGGAATCTGTGTTAGTTTTTCTGTTTTCCTCTTGTTGACAGCGTGTGTGTCAGGTTACATGGAGAACAGTTGAACTCTCCATGTTTTAGTACAAATAACTGGTGTTAAAGCCTGAACTGAAGCGTGTTCCTCTCTGATAACAACTTCTCTTTTACATTCTCACAGTAAGAAAGAGGAAGGCATTAATTACAGCCGACAGTCACAGAGGGTCAGGACAAGTCAACGCTTATCAACAAAACACACATGTGATATATGCTCAACTACGACAAGTACAGCACACACTTCCACAGCCTCCATGACCATAACGTTGCCGTTTCCTTCCTCTTACTGACACACGCAGATGTAGTTCCCCCACATCACAGCAGAGGGAGCTCTACATCAGGTGCATCAGACCTGTCAACCCAAACTCTCCTCTTTGATTCTATATTATCTGTCAGCGTCAAACTTTTCAGGACAAACTCTGCAGCCTGATATCTGACGTTGTGAATAAACAGACTGTGCTCGTCTGACACATCCAGGAGATTTACAGTTTTTCCCAGTGGCTTTGGTTCATTTCTCAGATAAGAATGAAAGTTCTCATAACACTTAGTTCAACCTCCACAACACTGAGTCATTTGTACATCGTCATCATTTTAGCAGTTTCTCCTCTTAGACCTCAGGCTGCTCCTTGTTGTGGTTTTCATTTCACCAAAACAACATAGAGAGAGTCGACTGTCTACATACCAAAGTCCTGTCATTCCTAGTCGGGTACCATCCTCCTCTCTGCAGCGTTTTTGCTCTTTCTGAAGTAAATGTTGATTCACCAGGAGATCCAGACTTTATGTAGATGCAGCAGGTAGACCTTCACCTGAGAGAGAGAGAGAAAGATAGATAGATAGATAGATAGATAGATAGATAGATAGATAGATAGATAGATAGATAGATAGATAGATCTTTTTAACTTTGCCTCATTTTTTTAACAAAGAGACTAAACACAACTCACCTACTCTCTTCCAGCAGACGCTTGTTTGTCGTGAGACCTCAGGCCAGTCCATTACAGACTACAGCGGGGTGCCGCAGCTCAAGGAAGAACATTTATGATCATTTCTTTATTCTATTATAATTTTGTGATTAAATCAATAATGCGTCTCAAAGATTCGACTCCTTATCAAGATCTTCTCCAGCTACTGTGCAGAAAATCAGAGGTTCTATAGTTTGTTATTCGGTGTCTCAAAGACAAATCTTGACACGCATAATCCTGTAGCTTGACGCTTGTAAAAACAACCCCTAAATTCAGCCACTGTGAGCAGTCTCAGTCCAAGAGGTTCTTAAACAGACTCAGTTTGACAGTGATGCCTCTTATCAATGAAAGTCGGACCATTAGCTGTAAACAGACTGTATTTAGACGGCCTGTTATCTTAATATGTTTCACATTCCTACTGAGCAATCTGAGCAGAATACGGAGCCTCTGTTCGGGTAATTAGGGGAACAGATATGGAGTGAAAAGTTCTTTAGGGGGACATTTCCAGTAAAATATAGGTCTGCTTCACATGCCTGTGCTTGACAGAATCAGCAAAGATGTAAGACATACATCTTTGTCCACAGGGGCCGTAAAATAAAAGACGACATTTAAACCAAACTCCATACAGCTGCTGCTGCTGCTGCGATAACAAGTGAAAAGAGGGACATGCATGGCCCAGAGCTCTTTGGAGAATCAGAGCTGTAAACCTCAGTTTTCTGCTTTGACATGACAGTAAATTAATCTGCAGTCAAGTTTAACATCCTTATTTCAATCACTCTTACTGAGTCAGCTCCAACATTTCACCAAAGATTAAAAAAATCAGAGAGTGTCCAGTCAAAGAGCCGAGATCAGACCCTGCAGCGAACTTTCCCAGTACTCCTCGCTCACTGGCAGCAGACCAGCAGCAGGTTTGGTTTGTGATGCTGATCCAGATTAGAGTCCTGTTCTACTGGTTTCTGGCTGTGGGGAAAAACAACCAAGTAAAAAAAACATTAACATCCCATCTGATGAGAGGATGAAGATTAGAGTATAAATCTAAAGAGAGCGTGGATTTAACCCTTGAACGTTATCGCCGGGTGACTTTCACTGACCAAACCTGTTTTTAGGTGATGTTCCTGATGTTGTGTTTGTCTGAGTATCTTCAGCGTTTCCTTTGACATCTTTGAAGACAGATTTGTCTCCCTGATCCTAAACCTGTTTTTTCCTCCAGACTTGTGTTCACAGGCTGATGTTAGTGGTGGAGGGTAAAGTAGGTTTGGGTGGGTTTGATAGCTGCATGTAGGGAATAAGGTCAGTCAGAGTGGTCCTGGAGTTTACATGTTATCTTTATTTAGTGCAGTGGTTCTGAATAACTATCACAGAGTCGTGATTTTCAAGGGAATTCAGATGGAGATAAAAAATATTCGAGTCAACTTTAAACATTTTTACTACAAATCTGACAGATTCTGGTTCTCTCTCTGAGGACCCTGAATCTGAACCAGGGAAGACTCACACGCCCCAGGAATGGGTGGAAAAGAAATATATATATATATATATATATATACATATATTTAGTAATTTTTGGTTAATGAATGCCTGATTTCAGTTATTTTGTTGCACTTTTATCTGGTCCCCTCATGGCACTTTTTTCCTCCCTTTGGACATTACACAGTTAAAAATAAAAGAAAACTACTTTAATTTGTCATGTACTGTCCTATTTTGATATATTTTGTTGACAAGTACTTTTTCTTGGGTTTATTATTTCAGGTATAAATCACCCAGCGATACTCACTTTAGCTGCAGTGTTCTAGGGTTAAGAAAAGAGGCACTTTTGTCACGTTTGCAGTCACTGTAATCAGGATTTTGGGGCTTTTTCATTTTTATTTTGAAGAAAGTCGACCGAGGACACTGGGGAGTTAAAGTATGATGTGCAGTAAGGGCCTCAGAACTTAGGTTGACAACTTTAGGACTAAAACCTCTGTACAAGGAACATACAATAACTCCACTACGGCAGACCGAGATCCTGGATTTAAAGAGGAATGAATACATGTGTTAGGACAAGGACGTTAAAAACTAGGACTACAGTGTTCCTCTTCTTCATGTTTGGATGTTTGACTTAAACTTGGATGTAATTAGCATCTGCAGGGAAAAAAGAGAAATCTAGTTTTTCAGTCTTTTTAAATGATGTCTGCTGTGAGCCTGCCTCTCCAGCATGATGTGATGAATCCAGTCTGTCTGAGTTATACGATTCAGATGTTAGAGAACTTCTTTCTTCTGCTTTCCGCTGGTTTTTATAAACATTTCTTCATAAATAAAGACAAATATCGTTTCGTAACCTTTATATGAAAGATGTTGGTCACAAGTTCACCCACAGCTCCATGACGTTGTGCTGAAAAACACGTCCGAACACGAGGCTGTGGGGGCAAAAATGTACTCACTTGACCCTAAAGTCCTGACCTCTGATGACCTTTACCAAAAACTCTCTTTCTCTGCCATATCAGGTTTTTACTCTCTGCACCTGGACTGAACACACACACAGGCAAACACAAACACACACACACACACACACACACACACACACACACACACACACACACACACACATTTAAATACAAACAAAATCTGAAGGAAAGTGTCCTCTCAGTCCGCTCCCATCTCTTGCAAATATAATACAACATAATAAATAAATGCAAACTCCTACAAAAACACACACTCACACACTCACACACACACACACACTTTTAGTGTACATCTTAGAGGAATGTACCTCTTGTGTGTTCTCAGCTCGAGGGCACGATGGGAAGCGAAGGACACGCTTGTATCGTTTGACAGCTGGGAGCTATTTGACTTGGTTCACCGTAAACTTCCTCTTCCTTCTGTAGCACCAACGGTAAAACACACACACACACACACACACACACACACACACACACACACTTCTCAGGTAATCTGTTCCTTTCACAGACAGACTCTTTCCTTGAACGGTCTGCGGTGATTCCCCTTTGGGTAAACACACTAAAAACATTAAAAACACACGAGCACACACCTTCAAACTGACCTACTTCCATTATCTTCTCATTTTTCACTCATTAGCAGTTCAACTGAGCGTAGTCCAAGGTTAGTTTTGCTCCACCTCAACAAAAACAGCCAGAGATTTACAACAATGTTTCGTTAAGTGAAAGTTTTTGATATTTTTATTCCTCACATACTGTCAGGGTTAAATTTCTGACTATCCATCCAGCTCTTACTGCTTATCCAGGGTCGGGTCTTCCTCAACACCTCACCACAGATGGTTAGATACCTAGGCCACCTCATCTGACTCGACCCTACTCCAAGTTCCTCTTGGATATTGACTCTATATCTCAAAAAGTTGTCTAAAAAGACAATTTACGGAAACTATTTATTTATTATTATTATTATTGTTTCTACTAAAATAACTATTACTGTTGTTATTGTAATTATTATAACTAATATTGTTATAACTGTTGTGATTATTATTATAAAAAATATTATTACTATTATTATTATTATCAATATTATTATTTTTGTAGTCCTAGTAATTGTAGTTATATTTGTTGTTGTTACTGTAGTAGTTGCAGTTGTAGTTGAAGTCGTTGTTGTTGTTCAAGTTGTTGTTGTCGTTATTGTTCTTGTTGTAGTTGTTCTAGCTGTTGTTGTCATAGTTGTTGTTATTGTAGTAGCTGTAGTTCTTGTTGTTGTTGTTGTAGTTGTTTCGGAGTTGTTATTATAGTTGTTGTAGTTGTTGTTGTATTCTTATTATCTTTATTACCGTTATTGTTGTTATTCTTATTGTTATTATTGTCATTGTAGCTGTTGTTACTATCAATATTATCATCATTATTATTCATAATAAAAATAATAATTATTATCATATTCTTCTTATTATCATTATTACTGTTATTGTTTTTTGTTTTTCTGTTAAAACACTTTGGGAATATTGTCACAACAATCCTGCCAGTAAAGCTCATGGAAACTGAAAACTGAAATTATTGAAGAAGTGAGGAGGCTTGGTCCGGTTCTGCTGAAAGGCTCTACCTTCCTTCTGTCCCCTGTTTTCCTGAGGGAAGAGTGAAGAGGAAGTGAGGACAATACAGACTAATGATTACTACAGCAGACTTAATGAAAAGTCCAGTTTTATCCTGACAAACTGATTCATACTGAATTTACCGGCGGTCAAAGTCGATGCAAACTGACAGTAGCTGCAGTGCGTACTCACCACGGAGTCTGTGATTCTTTACTGAAAACACTCATAAAAGACAAACAGTTATAATTCTAATTAAAGTGCTGCTGCCTCTGTCACAGAGAAAACAGGATCATTTAAACTGTGGAGGAACAATCGAGAGAAACACAGAAGGATCTTTACAGTTTTCCTGCACGGATGAGAACATGCAGCGACATGTACGGCCACATGATGCGAGGAAGGAGAGCGTGAACAGAGGAGGAGGAGGAGGAAGCTGAAGTGGGGGAGAAATTGAAAGAATGTGAATTTGAGAGAGGGAAATCCCTGACAGAAGGGAGCGAGGAGTTACTTCTGTTTACTTTGAGCTTTAGAAGGACAAAAAAAAAGTTACAGAGGCAGACATGTTCGAGATCCGTGAGTTTCTGCAGCGTCAGAACAGGAGCTGAACGTCCATGAAGTTCCCACGTTATCTGAAGACACGGCCGGTTAGGACGAGTTAATAAATGTGAATAATTAACTATACTCTGTGAATAAAACTTAGAGTGTAAAACAGCAACAATATTTGAGAGACTGTGATTGTCGACCATAACTCTGTGAAGGCGGAGTGTCAGGAAGGAGACATAATGCTGTTTGTTTATGACAGGATGAGGAAATGAGGAGGACATGTGTTGAAGCTACTATAGACTACAGAAATATGTGGAGGGTGGAGGTTTACTCGCCTCTGTAAGTCAGAGAAAAGACCAGAGGAGAGTTTACAAAACCTGAACAGGGATTTTATTACTTTAGAAACCAGCGCAGAATCTGAGTGAGCCACCTTTTTAACCCATTATCAGTATTTTACTGTTTTTTAATGACAGTTATTATCGATACCAGCGTGACTTTCTAACCTTCATACCTGAGCTGTAGTCGTCTGCAGACGCCCACATTTATCAGGTAATCAGGCTTAAATGCTTGAGTGAGAAACCGCTAATTTGTCCTTTAAAACTTGTCAGTATTTTCACGTGTCTGAAATCCTGAAAAGAAATCCTCAGATCGAACACGACGCTGAAACTCAAACTTGTAAACTGGCGTAGAAGTTGGCAAGACTCTTTCCCTAGTTTGTGAGGTGAAGGTAGTTTTGATCAGCAGAGTTTGGAAACTTATAGAAGAGTGAGATCACATCAGTTTCTGGTTAAGAAGATCTCACCTCACCTCAGGGTGCTTCACCTTTTCGCTCCAAGTTCAGCCCTCTGCTCCCAGTTTAGTCCCGTCTCTCTTCAGCTGTCCGGTCCAATGTTGGTAAAAATGTCCTAAAAATCATCACAGGAGGACACCACAACTCTGAACTCATCATGACTTCCACCCGGGTAGAAGTTGCTGCTCAGAGTCTTTGGAGCTGAAAGAAAATGTGGATTTTGTTGACGAGTGATCATAAAACGTAGAGAAAAGAAAACCGGAGAGGTTTCTATTTTGCATGAAAAGGACAAACGCACCCGTCAGAAGGAGTACAGACATAATCAGAGGAGGGAAAGGTCCAGATGATTGGATCTGACTCCAGAGAAGAAGTGGAGACTGGAGTTTGAGGGTTAGGGTTAGGTCTCCTCCCTGTGGGACATGTCTGGAACACCTCTAACGAAGGCGTCCAGAAGGCGTCCTAACACCTCAGCTGACTCCTCTGGACGTGGAGGAGCAGCGGTTCTCCTCTGAGCGCCTCCCGAGTGTCCGAGCTCCTTACCCTATCTCTAAGGCTGAGCCCGGACACCCTGAGGAGGAAACCCATTTCAGCCGCTTGTATCTGCGATCTTGTTCTTTCGGTCATTACCCAAAGTTCATGACCATAGGTGAGGATCGGCACGTAGATCGACCGGTAAATCCAGAGTCTCTCCTTACGGCTCAGCTCTTTCTTCACCACCACTGATCTGACGCCGCTCCGATCCGCCTGTCGATCTCCCGCTCCATCCTACCCTCACTCATGAACAAGATCCTGAGATACTTGAACTCCTCCACTTGAGGCAGGACCTCCCCTCCGACCTGGAGAAGGTGATCTACCTTTTTCTGACTGAGGACCATGACCTCGGACTTGGAGGTGCTGATTCACATCCCAGCCGCTTCACACTCGGCTGATTGTTTTCAGGAAATTAAAGACTGGACTTTTCCTCTTTTTGTTATTGACATGAAGAGTTTTCCTGAATCTCTACAGCTGATGAAACACCAGAGGATGATCGAACTCAGACGACATTTCAAAAACACATTTCTTAAACCAAAACCTACACTTTGGAAAACGTCCACATTTATCGGTGACTCTGAGGACGGCGATGAGGAGCAGTAAAGATCATCATCTCTGATCGACTCACTGTGAAGCAGGATGGACAGAGTCATCTGGACGCAGATCACATGTGATGGAGCGTCCTCTGGAGAGTCAGTCAGTCGGACGCTGCTGTGGTTGAGCCCTCGACTGCCGCAGACGTGCAGAGACAATGACTCCGGGTTCGAGTGATGAGCTAATTGCTGTACATTTTAAAAGAATAGAAACGTTGAGGAATGACGAGGACTAGTACACACACGTTACCGCCGAGCCGCTCGCTCTTCTGTGATCTGCCTCGAGGTCTGTGAGCATCATTATCAGGCATTAACCTCGACGCAGGCTGACGCTCCGCTCTGCGTGTGTGCCTGCGCTCGGTTAATTTGCATCTTTGATTTGAAACATTTTGTCCCGTGATAATACAAACAGCAGGACTAAACTTGATCAAATAGACGTGGGTGAGGTCACGTTTCTGCTTTCGCTTTAACAAAGTCAGTTCTGGATTGAAATGCCCCTCGTTTCCCCTCAGGGGGAACGCTTTCTCTGAATACACCAGGTTAACAAAAACAGATGAGAGCGTGTGTTTGGAGATTAAGAGTTTAAAAGTTTGAAACGATTTTTACCTTTTTTTATTAAGTAGATTTAAGTACAAATTTAATGCAGTAAATTAAACTCGTCTCGTGTTTTTCTTCAGTCACTTCAAGAACCACACGCACAAAATACTGACGCAACACTCGTACACACCCTGCAGCTCCATCCTGACATGTTCACACACACATTCTTTCACTCTCACACACACACACACACACACACACACACACACACACACACACACGCGCACACACGCACACACACACACTCAGCTGAAACACTCCATGCTGGCCTTGGCTCTCTCCATCTCGTGTAGGAAGTTGTAAAACTGAGGGAGCGTCAACTCTGTAAGAGAAAACAGGAAACAGAGGAGTGAGATAAATGATCGTTTTTGCTCAGATCAATATTATTGTGGTTTCATTTACTCCAGTGTGAACAGAAGATTCTGAACGTGTGATGAACCTGATCCAGACCAGAGTCTGGTACCTCGTCCAAGTTTTCAAAGTGAGCCGTTTAATACCTAACCAGTACCTTTAACATCATTACCTACCCATCTTGTCAATTTATGCCATTCATTCGGTCGTATAACACGTCTCCGTCACTCCTCCTAATCCAAACCATGAGTGCACAAAAATATTTCGAGTGCCAAACAAAACACGCAGCATTTTGATTGATCTTCACATCTTCTCTCTCTCGAGAGAGAGACAGAGTGATTAGGTCCAGCCCACACCTGAGGGGAAGCCGTCAATCATTCTGCATTAACTTTGGATCATTAAAGGGTGCAGCGTTGCCTCTTCATTCTGCCAGCGAGAAACCAGAACGTGTCTACCAAAGGTTTAATGGAGCCTGATCAACAGAGGAAAGTACCCTGAGATGGAGTTTAAAAGCTTTTAGGAGAATTTAAGAACATGAGGCACCTGCAGTGAGGACATGAGAATCCTGACTCTGAGAGTTCAAAAAACTAATACGATCTGATACACAACCAAACCATATGATATAATACATAAAAACATGATGAAATAGGAAACCATACGATTTGATACAAAATGACATAAGGCTATAGGATACGATAAGAACCACAGGAAACAAAAGGATACGATAAAGTACAATATGATATGATACGATAAGTTAATATAGGAAACAATTCAGCAAATACCATACAATACAGTATGATACGATACCATGCGATATGTTACGATACAGTACGCAACTATATGATGCAGTACAATAGGAAATGATATAATAGAAAATGATATATTATGATATGATAAAGTACAATAAGATACAGTGTGATAAGTTAAAATGGGAAATAATACGATACCATGTGATACCATACCATATGATACAGTATGATACGATACCGTACGATACGTTGCGATACAGTACGATACGATATGATATATGATACAGTAAAATAGGAAACGATACGATAGGAAATGATATAATATGATACGATACAATGTGATATGATACGATACAGTACAATACGATACGATACAGTGCGACGTGATACAGTAAGAAAGGATATGATAGGAAATGCCAGGAAACATAATGATATACGATCCATTGTGACACAATACAAAAATATGAGACATGTTGCGTATTATGTGATATGATGCAAAACAATGGGACACAGTATGATATGATAATTAATATTAAACATTATAATGAGATACAACAGGAAACAAGATGATATGACTAGATATGAAACCTAATATACTGTATGATGTTACTGATATCACATGTAAGTTTCCACTTTAAAAATCAAACTCTGATCTTACTTGGAGTCAGGTTAAGTATTTTAAATTCACTTACCCATGTAGACATTTTCAGTGGAGTTCCCTTTTCTGATCACCAGTTTCAACTGCAAACCCAGACAGATGTTTTTAATGGACTGAAACACAGACCCTCGTAGAGTCACTCAGGTAAATGTGATGTGTGCTGAACTTTCATACCTGCAGGAAGATGTTTCCCACTTTCTGTATTTCACTGGTGCCGACAGTTACTGTGAAGGTTAGGGGAAAAAACAGTCTCATGTATCAAAAACCATCAACACTGACGTGACTTTACTTTGAAAGACTGACCGATCGATCAGACAGAGAGGGTTTAATGAGTGCATAAGCTGTTTGATAGAATTGAATTGTAATGTTGTTTTTGTAGAAAGTAACCAAATCTAACAGTCACCCGACCGGATCCAGCCGACTCCTCAGTAACATGCAGAGACACTGTCCTCTTCAGGTATTTAGCATGTCAATATCAGTCAAATCAGGTAAACTGCAGCACATCCAGCCACTCCTTCTCCAATCCTCTTTAGTTTAATATGGATGACTCTCCTGGCTGCTAGATTTGCATCTCTAATCCCTGTGACTCCAAAGAAGCCATGAGGCCGTATGAATAAACAACGAGGCCTGTTAGAGACCCATCAGCCGTCCACCTATGAGGGACTCTAATGAGGCTTTTAGAGGACAAAAGCCATGCTAATGACTCTGTTAGGCTCTGTGTTCACCGAGGTTAGGTTCACTTACTATGAACGTGTTATCTGCTTCTCTTGTGTCCTACCTCCGAATTTCCACTCCATGTCCACCAGCTGGTTCACCATCAGAGTCTGTCCCACAGCGAGTCTGCTCAGCGCTGCGTAGTGCTCCCCCCACTGAAACACACACTTACAGACGATCATGAAATCCTCTCAGGTTTGATAACAAGGCTTTCATGAATCTGACCAAAGATAACAAACATCGGATGGTAAATTATAAGGCCTACAAATAACACAAAATAAAGCAGCTCGAACAGCACTAAACTGTAGCATAATGCATAATCAGTTAATCGGGTTAAATGTAAAATGTAAATTCCTAAAAAAGTATTATAAACAGAGTCCAAGATGTACTCTTTAATAAACTAACACCAGTATGGTACGAGGCGGCCATCAGAGGCGATAAAAAGGACTGTCCTCTACAGAGAAATGATGGAATTTATAACCTAAACTTTTAATTTCAGAAATGAACAGAAGTTGCTTTAACAAACATTTAGAGGTGTATTTGTTTACATATGGAGGAACATGAATGAAACTGAGTTCTGTTAAGTTTTCTTGTTTTTCCTCAAATAAGTTTTCTGTTTTTCTTTTTTGTCTTTTCCCTTTTGTTTCTTCATCCTCAAGCAAGAGAGAATGAGAGCTACTGTGTGAAAGTGTAGTATGAATCTTATGTAAGTGTTTTTCTCCTTTTTCCTTTTTCTTTTATACTTACTATCCTTTTTCCTGCGTTCTGCCCCCCTTTTCTATTTCATTCTTCTTCTTACCTATTTTATGTTTTTATTCTGGTCTCATTTTTTTATGTTGTAAGGTTCTTGTATTGTCTGGGTTTCTTACGAAAAATAAAACTGGCCTTCAACTCAGAGGCCTTGTTTGTAACTGAGCTTTCGTTTTTTATTTGTTTTTATTTCCATGTGCTGATGTTCTGTGCTTGCAACTGTTGTCAAAGCACTTTGGAAACTTGTTTTTAAAAGTGCTATATAAATAAAGTAATTATTATTATTATTAATGTCTGTAAGTACATGTCCAAGTTCAAAATGAAAATGGAAAAGAAGATAAGGACCCCAGGAAGAGGAGTAGCTGCAGATTTTGTTGTAACTAACAGTGGATCCAAAATAAAACTAAACTAAACTAAACCTGGGGGACTCGGCTCACATAAATATCACAAATATCAAATCTGAGAAGTTACCTGCTGTGAGAAGTGAGCCGCCTTGTCCTCATTTACTCCTGAGAAAATAACAGACATGAGTTATAATTTTACACTTTGAGATTTTGAAGCCTCCTCCATGACATGCTGTACTTAGAGGACACCAGCAGCTATACTTAACCCCAGTATCTGCAAAAGTTGACCTTTTTGATAATGATTGACTCGGTGGTGAAGGATTGGGATGTGTACCTAAAGCGACGAGGTCTTCTTTGATCTGCTCGGCTGTCAGGTTTTTCTTCAGGGCTCCTGAGGAGGAAACACCAAACAATCACTGTCACTGAGACGGAAGCTTTCCTGGAGGTACGGCGTGAGTACGAAGACGAACTTCGTGGGAAAATCCTCCTCGGATTCATCTGCTTCTGTTCTGTTGTTAATTTAACTAAAGAGTGATGGAGCGTCTTCTTCAGGAGAGTTTACAGGCTGAGTTTGTTTGAACACAGATATCAGGACAAACATGCAGACAGTAAATGCTCAGAGTGAGGATTTACTGCACTTATCTGAGTCTTATCTCTTTCTCCATGAAATTGAACCACAGAATTCAGGTGAATTTTTGAGGGTTTACACAAAGTGTTCTGGGTAATGTAGGAAATCCCTAACTGAAGTAAATAATCCCTGCAGAGAGACACAAAGAAAGTCCCGCCACATTATCTCAAACCTACACCTGCAAATACCCCAGTTTATGATGTTTGTCTTTGTTCGGGGGGGAATAGATGTGCCTGTGTGAGAGAGTGTGTATGTGTGTGTGCGCATGTGTGTGTGTGTGCGTTTGTGTCTCACCCTGTGGCACCAGGAGGACGCTCTTCATCAGGTTCCTCAGAGGACCAGCACTCATGCCATGTTCCCCTGCAAACTCACTCAGCTGCTCCATGAACCTCTCTGTCTGTGCACACACAGGGACACACACACACACACACACACACACACAGGAACACACACACACACACACAGGAACACGCACACACACACAAACAAACAGAGGTATGCATTAATTTGCACAGATACACAAAGGGACAGGCGATATTTTACTTCGGTTCAGTTATCAAGGCTAATCACTGAGTCCAAAGTCTGTTAACATCAAAATTCAGTGTGTGTGTGTGTGTGTGTGTGCGTGTGTGTGTGTGTGTGTGTGTGTAAGGGGGGGGTCTGAACTCATTTACCTCTTTAGGCTCCAGCAAGAACTGGAACAGGATTTCAACCAGACGAAGAAATTGCTGAAAAAAAGACAGAAAAATATCATCGACCTTTGCTGCTAAAAACACACGCAGATCTGAGAGATGGATATCTGTGTTTTAAGTGTTCTTTTCTGTATTTATCAGGTTTAATATAAAAATATATAATCATTTACTGTATTGATATGAAATAAAACAAACCAAAAAGATGAAACAGATGAGACAGGACGAGATAAAACAGCAAGATGAGATTAAACTACAAAACAAGACAAAATTAGACAAACTGGGATAAGATAAGATTCGACACACAGGAGCTCAGCTTCTTTTGACTGAGGAGCTCTTTTTATATCATTAGGGGAGAGTGGGGTCAGATTATCCATTTCTCATGTTTGGGATCACAACATCAAGTCAATCCTAGTTTTGTCTCTAACTCCTGTATCTGCAGATATTTTTATTCGACTGGTACAATCATTCTTTTTTTTTACCACGATATCTTTATTTGAGTTTTGTAGCAGCGTAAGACGATCACAGTACAAACCATCGTGACACGCCTGGCCTAGCCCTGTCTACATGTCATTTCTCACAGATTAGCTGCCAAGTTTAGCAAAAACACATCGCAAAACAAAAGACTCACGATAAAAACACAAAACGAACAATACGCTTCTCTTGTTATAGGACAGATTATGAACCAAATGTAAGGAACTGTGACATAATGGTAATGATAATGAGAGGCTACAGGTATTCAGAGAGTAACAGAACAGAGAAAATATTCAAAAATAAATAAATAAATAATTCTTTCCAGCTTGACAACATTTGTTTTACCCACTGACTGGTACTTGGTTGATGGTTCTTTTTCCAGAGTAATGCAGACATTTTTTGGCATTGAATAAACTTAGATCTATAAATGCTTTTTCATACTTACTGTAGTTATGTTTCTCTGGATAAAGGCCAAAAAAGAAAAGCTTAGGGTCCAATGAAACTGATTTGGAAACAATCTTTTCCATTATGATTTTTATCTCTCTATTAAAAATGATCTTTTTTGGTCTGAACATAATTCTTATCAAACTGATGACGGACTAAATTCACTTTACAGAGTGAAAAATGTTTTTTTTGGTTTTGTAAATAAATGTCTAACCCCTTATTCACTCATGAGCTTCTAACCTTCACTGACTCCATGAATTGATGAAGTATTTGGTCACATGATCAATTTCTTTGACCATTTCCAAGTGACAGGGGGTGGATCTACTTACCCCGGTCTCCCCTACACAGCACATGTTGACCTTATAAAAAAGCCCCAACGTGACTTGAGGGTTAATTCAGACACTTCTGCATCTCTGAAAGTCTTTGTTGGACTTTCTCTTCGGTCTCTCTCATTCCTACCTGCTGCTGTCACATGACCCTCACCTGCCCTCAACACCTGTGTCTTTACTCCGAATAACGAGCTGATAAATCCCTTAAACTCACAAGACCACAGCCTGTGAATCCAGGTCAGTATAACAGTAGTTATATTAGAAACCCGGAGAGTAAAACTCCATCTGTAAACTTCCTGAGGTTCTCCCGGACCTCTCTCCCTGAACCTTCGGCGGAATAAACACCAACAAACCTGCCGTTTTTACCTGCTCATTAAACTTGTTCAGGTTCTGGAAGTCGGTGCTGACAGAGTCGGGTAAAACATCTTTAGTAAAGTGAAGCTGCATCGTCTTTATTTGGATGAAATTCCCGGAATCCACTCAGAGTTAGCTCTGCTCCGGTTTGGAGAGCACTTCCTGGTTCTACAATGCGCATGCGTCGAAAGCTTCAACGCACCGAGGGACAAATGTGGACAATTGTAAGATAAAAAAGCTGCTAAGACAGCAAAAAAGGTGATTAAACTACTAATTATAGCAGGAAGGCTGTTGATATCTTGATCTAAGGTCCATTTTCACACATTTTTAAAACATTACAAGGGAAATAGAGAAACAACAGGCTGGATAAGACGTAAGAAATATCTATCTTCACCCACTTTTAGCAACAATAACGCAGGATTTACTATGTTTCTTTGTGTTTATCACTCTTAACTCTTTAGGTAGGCTACCCTCATCTAAAACCTCAACTGTTCTCTTACACTTTTGGACTTCAGTGGTGTCTTGTTGTGGTACTTTAACAGAAACACGAACTACGGTGGCCGAGAACCGCCACTGCTGCAAATAAAAAAGAAAATGTTTACAAAGTGAAATTAAACAATTATCATTTCACTTACTTCTTTGTTCGTGTTCTCGCCGTCGTCTTCTTTGCCCAGATTGTAAAACACCGGTGCATCATCATTATTGGTCCCCGGCAGTTCACGTCTGTAAGTAACTTTTATTTTTTATTTATTTTATTTTATTTTGTGTGTTGTTAACTTTCATTGTGGCTTTTTTTTATCTGCACTGTTTCTTTTTTTATTTGCAGCGGGCTTCAGTTTCTTTCTTTTTTTTGCATCAGTAACTTCCATTGTGACTTCTTTTTTTGCATTCTTTTATTTTCACAGTATTTTTTTTCCATCACCACTGTTTTGTGTGTTGTTAACTTCCAATTTGGCTTTTTAAAAATTTTTTTATCCACACTGTTTCTTGTTTATTTGCAGCAGGTTTTGGTTTCCTCTTTTTATACTTTATTATTTTTGCACGCTTTTATTTTTGTAGAAAATAATTTTAATTTTCATCGCCACTGTTTTATTGCTTCATTAACTGCTTTTTTTTATCTGCGCCATTTCTTTTTTATTTTTTTTAATTTTTTTTTCCATCGCCACTTTTTTTTATCACTAACTTCCACTGTGACTTCTTTTTTTATTGCATTCTTTATTTTTGCAGTAAGTAACTTTTTTTTTCCATTGCTACTATTTTTTAATCAGCACTATTTCTTTTCTTTCTTTTTTTTCCTTTTTTTTTTTTTTGCAGTTGGTGTTCTCGGCCACCATAAGAAACACTTGTTTTAACCTTTAACAAAACAACATACCCCTCAATAATGTTTCGATACTAGTTTCAGTTGAATAATCAAAATAAAACATGCTAAAAGTTGAAATAGGACTGTTAGTTCACTTTGTTCACTAAATTAGGGTTTGGTTCTCAGTGATGTCAACATGAGGTTTCTGTTTCGGCTCCTCGGGGACCAAAAAAAGGATCTTGAAAAGACATAAAGTTTGAGGGAGAGAGAGAGAGCGTTGTGTGTCCTCCGGCCACAGAAAATGGGAGTTGACATTCTCACCTGAACGACCAATCTGTGCTCACTCCCTCCCCTACAGGTCGGGTATAGAAAGGCCGACCCACACTCGAGTTAACCCACTGAACTGTGGGACACACACGCCGAGCGCACGAGCCAGAGAGAGAGAGAGAAAGAGTGAGAGACACTGATTCACACACAGGGAGAGAGAGAGAGAGTTGCAGGGCAGAGATCTGCAGCAGCATGCTCCGGCAGAGTGAAGAACTCCTGCGAGAGGACCAGACCCACTCCTGATCTGCGCTCTCAAGTTCACCGCTGAATTCTCCACTTTTAACAACTTTGACTCTCTCACTTCGACTCTCCAGACGACGGCACGGCTTCTTCTACAATTTCCTCCCGTGGATGAGTGCAGGAAGCGTGGATGGTTATGTAAGTGTTACCCGGGGAGGAGTGGGGGGGCTCCGAGGGTTTATGTAGGAATTATAATAACAGCTTTTTATCGAGTCAAACACTCAGACTCAGTGTTTTTACAGTCCAGGTGAGAGTTTGTGGTGAGTCTGATTCTCTCTCTCCACCGTGTTTGCTTCTTTTTTTACTCTTTGTGCGTGTGTGTGAAGTTTGCACCTCCATAGACCTGTTGTCCATGTGCATGAGAGACCTGCAGAGCTGCATGGAGGTGTCTTTAAACAGTCATAAATGTTGATGAAGTATTAAGTGATTTTAAAGCCTGTTGGGGACGTTGTGAAACAGGATTTTAGGTCTACATTGTTCCTCTTCTTCGTGTTTGGGTGTCTTTAAATCAGTCTTCAGTGTTTTCACTCACTACTGTTTGTTAAAATCAAACTGAACACTGACTTCAACACTTTTAGAGTCTTTTCCTGATGTTTTCGTGACTTTTGGACGATGTCGCCGTGCGTAATCGCGCAGTACTTTACTGTATATTAGATTTTTACGCGTCTGTTGTGCAGAAAAGTGAGTCAGCTGCTGGTTTG
Organism: Xyrichtys novacula; assembly: GCA_962446985.1. Lineage (NCBI taxonomy): Eukaryota > Metazoa > Chordata > Actinopteri > Labriformes > Labridae > Xyrichtys > Xyrichtys novacula. Next base: position 648,269 of record OY660885.1, on the reverse strand, counting down.
TTAAAACACGCTAACTAAGAAGGATGTTGGATCTGGTTTCTGCACATTTTTGGACTCTTCTGTGTTCGTTTCCTGTTCCTTTGCCTTCTCTTTGACGCGCTCCGGGTTTGGAGCATGTTAGATGCCGGTGCAGGTTTCCCCTCCGGACCTCCATCTTGGATTATTGCGCAATTGTTTCACCTGGTGGTTCATTAGTGGGGCACCAAAGTTTTCGGGGAGCAGACACCAAAAAGCACAGAGGAGATTATTCTCAGATTTGAGTCAGGGAGCTGGAGCAGGCTGAGGAGTGGAGGGCATGAGGAGAAAGCGTGCAGAGGCAGTGATTCAGGAGACATTGACATAATTCAGCTGGTTCATTTTCCCGCCAGCAGGGGCAGACAGACCTCCCACATTCTCCAGGAAGACTCCACCAAGTTTAACCCTTACTTTTCTCTCGTTTTTGTGGCTGTGGTGGATTCACACAACTGCACAACTCAAGTTCAAGATCCCCAAAGTAAGACAGTAAGAATCTCAACGACATTTACTAAAAACTGAAAGTGTTTCCATCAGAATTGTTCTTTATTTAACTTTTATATTTCACATTAAATCTCTGCATTATCCCTTAATACTGTGAAACCAGTGCTCGCACAGTCAATTAGTCCGTGTATTATCCATCCATTTAATTATTCTGTTCAATCTAGTAAACAAAACATGAAGAAACAAGTCAATATTTTGTTTGTTTTTCTATATAACAAAAAATAAAGAAATATTGTTTGTTTTTATAGTTTCAGTTTAAAACAGAACAAATAATAGAGAAGGAAATGAAGTTGGAAAAAAGGCAAAATCACAAGATGGCTACATCTTGAAAATAGGGTGAGCACTAAAATAACTTTTGTAGATGTAGTTTTATAGGGGCGGGGCTTTCCCCCACCGTCCTACAAAAAAAAATAATGAAGCATGGATGATTCACAACAGTTAACCGCCTGTTTCACAATCTTATACTGTAGAAATAACAAGAACTGTGTTGCATTATGGGATGGTAACTTAAATCTGACCCAGACTGTCTGCAAAGACCCGACTCTTTTGGCTCCTAAAGAACCAGGAGGAGGATTCTGGTCTGTTTTGACACGGCTGACATTATTTCAGACTCCATCAGCTGATTTTTGCACATGCATGCTTCGGCACGTGACAGACTTCTGACTTGTCCTCCACCTGGTTGTTTTTTTAACAGTGAAATATTCATTCAGTGAACTTCGAGAACGTTCAAAGACTGACAGCCCTCATGTAAACATGCAAACAACAAGTTTCCAGATGCGTCTCTGAACCTTTCTCTTCATGAGGATCGAGAACTTTTGTGGAGTTATGACTCAGTTAATGTTGCTTTTTTATTCTGCGTCTTCAGATTAATCCTGAGGGGATCACACCTGTCACAGTCTGATAATAGTTGGAGTGAATGTTTTTGTCCCGGAGCGCTGTGTTATTTGATGAATGAGCCACACTGGGGCTTTAATGAGATGATAAGAAGAGGGCGATGACAGTTATTTATCATGTGCCAGACTCTTTCGCCAACACGTCTACGATCGTGCAGACACTCCGGGGTCAGAGCTCCACATGCAGACTAGTTAATGGTGGTAATGGTAATATATTTATGTGGATCATTATCGCTGACGTGATGCGTTTGGCCTCAGGACTCAGGAAGATCAAAAGGGTTGAAGGTGAAAATAACAGTTTCTAGATTGAAGCAGCTGTTGAAGTTTTTAATGCGTTTTTAAAGTGTCGAAAAAAATAATCTTCATTATTTTTTCCATTATTCGGCTCAATGCTTCTTTTGTCTTCAAGCAAGAGAGATGCTGTATGATGCAACCCTCTCTTCATGTTGTTGGTTCGGTTGTGATGAGCTGCAAAGAAAACCAACCTTGAGTGATTCATTGAGTGAGTGATTTCTGCAGGATTCATCTGTATTTAAGACGTCAAGATAAGCCCGCTCCCCGGATAGTTCCCTATGATCGTGCGAAGCAGCGTTATAACCAGAGTTCAGGTTTTTACTGCGTGTTTAAGTGGAACAAAGATGAATCTACCATCACATACAGGATATAAACGCTGTCAATTACAGCCTTTTACAGTTTGTGCAGATCTGATCTCAAACTTCAGCCCCTCAGGAGTAAATGTGAACTCTTTATGTGTCGGATTGTGTTTGCAGGTTGTGATTTACTCAGACTGGCTGTTAACATCCAACCCTGAGGAATTCAGCCCCTATATAAAGTCTTAATACAAGTTACTGATGAGTTATTAATTTATCAAATCAGCAGCTGGATCCGAGTCGGACCTTTAGAGCTGCTGTTGATTTCATCATTTTCTGTGAGGAATTTTTGTCTGTTATGTAACGGACTAAATTAATGTTTAGTATCCTCATGCCAGCTCCTACACATCTAACCTCCACCTCCTCCTTTTGACGCCATACCTGGTCGCACCAGAGTTGGGGTCTTTGCATTGACAGGTCAGGGGAGTCGTACCACCACCAGTTAAAACTCCTGCATGTAGATATATCAATATCGTCATTTTGCCTATAGTGGTCCTTCTGACCTCGTTCTCAGCTCTCATACTTACAGGGTGTTTCCAGAACCCCCTAAAGAGCCCGACTCTCCTCTTTCATAACGAGTTTAAGTAACAGGAACGAACACACTAACAGTATTCCATCATCTTGTTTCTGTATTTGTAACAGCTGTATGGAGGTGAATGTGTTTGTTTGATCTATTATGGTAACAGGAACATTATGTTTTATGCGTATTCAAGTGTCAGCATTTAAAGGGTTAATTTAGGGTCAAACCCACCGTAACACCGAGTTAGACCCCCCCTCCAAAGATGAATGTTGTCGACCGCTTGTTTCTCTAGTTATACCAACTTTAGTAACGACCGCAGGATAGAAATACAGAGAGACACGCCCCCAACCAAAACGCCACTCTATAGAGAGACTAAACACAACTCACCTACTCTCTTCCAGCAGACGCTTGTCCATTACGGATGACAGCGGGGTGCCGCAGCTCAAGGAAGAACATTTATGATCATTTCTTTATCATTTCATTGAAGTAATAATCACCATACTTATCATTTTGCACTGCAGACACGGTAGTTCTTCTGCCTTAGCGTCTCAGTCTGATTGCATTGATTGCAATGATCATAAATGTTCTTCCTCATCCGTAATGGACAAGCGTCTGCTGGAAGAGAGTAGGTGAGTTGTGTTTAGTGTCTTTGCTAAAGAAATGAGTCAAAGTTAAAAAGATGTTTGGTGTCTAGTACTATGTCTGTGACCCTATATGTCCTGTTGATGAAGTTAGGTGCTGTTCTGAGCATTATTTGTGGATATAGAGTGGCGTTTTGGTTGGGGGCGTGGCTCTCTGTATTTCTATCCTGCGGTCGTTACTAAAGTTGGTATAACTAGAGAAGCAAGCGGTCGACAACATTCATCTCTGGAGGGGGGGTCTAACTCTGTGTTTTTGACCCTAAATTTTACGCTGGAATATCCCTTTAAAGTAAGGTGAAATCTGAGGTGCAGAGAGGACGGATGTCAGCGATCATTCTCTGTAAATGATGCGTTTACTGTCACTCCCTTTATTTCCCTTATAGCTCAGTCTTGTCACACTATATCATCTCTGCTGCAGGTTCTGGGTCCATACCGCCCTGTTGATGCTTTACTGTAAACGTCTATAGGTGTGCATTCAGAGCTCATCGTGCACAATAGGTAACAAAGGAGACAATGTATAAAGTGTAGGACTCGATCTGAGCTGGAAGGGGCCATAAAGTACATGACAGACAAGGAATGCAGCCCCCAGAGAGACCCCAGAGGAGCTGAAACCCCCTCCTTATCACACACACACACACACACACACAGACCTACATCCACACACCCACACACTCATGTTCGGACCCTTTAGGGAACGAACAATCCCCTCTTGCAATGCGGTTCCTAATCTCTAGCTACCAGACACAACTTTGATGTAAACCCCCTCCCCTTGTCCTCCGTGTCCCCTTTCCGTGGGCCCCTCACTCTCTGCCCTCCATCCTTCCTCGCTCCTCTGAATTCAGTCTCACTTCCACCTTTCTCCCCTCGTCGTTTCTCAAAGCGGAGGAGATGCAGAGCAAACATCTGCGAGCGGAGATGCTGAGACCGAGTTTCTCCGGTTGTAAAAAAAGGATCATCGTCTCAGATCTTAAAGGTGAAGGTTCAGGTAGAAGCTGACTGTGTGCAGGTACATGTTTGATGTTGTGTAGGTGAAAGGTCGGGCTTGTGGGGGAGTAAACCTCCCGTTTGAAGGATGAACCCCCTCACCCCTCTGTTCCAGTGGAGGGGGGGAGTCCCTCACTGTTGAATATGCATCCATGTCAGGAGGTGAGAGAGAAAGAAAGTTAACTCTGTAAGTCACACGAAACAACGAGACCGCATCCAAACTCTCCGAGGGTGTGTGTGAGCGCTCACCAGAAACGTGTCGGGAGCATAAATCAGTCGGAGCAGCCACACCGTCAGGCTGCTCTATTCCTTGTGGGGACATAAACCAAGCCCTGTCTTTGAAGGTGGAGCGCTGTGCTGAGGCATGCTGTGGTAAATGTCAAAGTTGAAGGACCTGCAAGAAAATATCAAGTGATTTATCGGCTGAAAGTGCCAATAATGTAACAGCCACAGGTGTGAATATTCGTGTAACACCGACCAGAAGTATGTGTTGTGTTTTCTTTCTCTTTGGTCGTGACGTCAAGACTTTTGAAGTGTTTGTTTACAGTCGGTCAGGCAGCTGAAGACGTTCACAAAGTCAGTTCTCCTCGCATGGAGATGTCTGTTAACGGGGTTTCAATGAGGTTTTTGTTGGATGGCTACCAGAGAGAGTCTAGGTTGGCTGGCACATGAATTCATCTTTTAGCTCGACTAATCTGTAAATTCAGGAGAGATGCACCTGGAAAAAAAACATGAAAAAGTCTGAAACAAGCAAAACTGCTGCGATGACGTCCAAAAAAAGGAATTTAGGGCTGAGCGATAAACCGAAAATTTACGACAATAACCGACGTCTTTTTGTCTATATCGGTATATTTGGTGTCGGACTGGGCGAGTACATGATCGTGATAAATGATCGAGTCAAATTTTAGTTTGATCACAGTGATCAGCTGTGAGCACATTTACACGATCAAATATTAAGCAATCAATCGTTTCATCTACATTTACATCATCTAATGTTTACAGTTTAAGACGTCTTCATTATCGCTGAGGGGGAGATTTGTTTATTTTGGGTCATACCTGCAAAAACACTCAGGACTGTAAAATAGGTCACTTTATTAAATATTTTTTAATATCTTCACTTTGTTGTACTGTTGAGTTAAAATGGTTTTTACAGTTTTATCAGTTTTATTTGCTTTATTTTTTACTTTGTTTGTTAATAAAATGTTGAACTAATCTCTAGTTTCTTTAGTTTTTAGTACAGATGCTTTAAAACTGGCAGTTTAGAAAAAAAAAGATGATAATCAAAATCAGAAGATATGACAAAACACATCATGATCAGTTTTTTTTTGGCCAAATCACCCAGTCCTAACTCAGTGTCAATAAATCAATAAATCAAAGTTGTTTTTGGATGCAGTTATGTGGAGTAGTTATTGTCCATTTACCGTTATCAAGGTGAACTGATCAATATATCTCGATATTGATTTGAGGCCATATCTCCCAGCCCTACTAGAGACCCTTTCTTTTATTTATTAGCTGAGTCCTGAACGATGTCGGAGAAGTGGAGTAGTTATCGTCCGTTTATCGTC
>OY660885.1:597500-637500 GCA_962446985.1 Xyrichtys novacula | reverse complement strand
CCTATCCTCTCCTCTCTCTCTCTCTCTCTCTCTCTCTCTCTCTCTCTCTCTCTCTCCTATCCTCTCCTCTCTCTCTCTCTCTCTCTCTCTCTCTTATCCTCTCTTTTCCTCTCTCTCTCTCTCTCTCTCTCTCTCTCTCTCTCTCTCTCTCTCTCTCTTATCCCTCTCTTTCACTCATCTCTCATCTCCTCCTGTTGAGCGGACGTCCCTCTCTGTTTGCTCTGCACTCACTCCTCACCTCTCCTCACCTCCGCTCACCTCCTCCTCTCCTCTTTCTCTCTAAATCTGTCTCCACTCTCGGCCTCCCTCAGTCCTTTGTTCCTCAGGTTTGACACGCTGGAAAAGTTAACGGTAGTTCACGTTTTGTTGGGGTGACCTGACCTCAGTTAAACGCTCGGACACGCCCCTTTAGCTGCTTCGTCTCTGAACCGTCAGTTTTACTCCATCAGATTTTGTAAACACTCTTCATCCTTCTTCCATCCTGAACCTCCTTTTCCTTTCTTCAGGTCAGATTGTCTCTGTTCAGACTTTTCTTCAAGTTTTCAGACCCTCTGAACGTCCATGTCTTCTAGAAGACGAATCATAACGTCATCGCTGAACCTGCTGACCCCGCTCTCCTCTTCTCCTCCCTGAGAGCGCTCCACTCTCAAACATCTTGAGCGCACACTTCACTCACGAGTTCACCGAGTTCATTAATTACAGTGGAGATTTGGCCTCACAGACCGCATACATTCCCTGTTTTTACAGCGTTTAACGATCCCTAACATGTAGGGAAAGTAAGCGTAAAGAGTCAGCAGCGATGTTTTTCCATCTGCTGCACAGCTGTTCCGTCCCTCTCCTCTCTATACTTTCAGTTTTGACAGAAAACGCTTCAACAGAATCTGAAACAGTTACTGGATGAAACCACAATGTCATGAAATTGAGCCTCAATTCATGAAGACTCGGGCTGTTGTACACACAGTGCACACAGCGCTGCTTGAGCCTCATTGGTTCGACAGAGCTGTCAATCATGGCATCACCACCCCTTTTTTTTCAGCATTAAATAAACAAAAACTTGATCACTTCAACATTAATCAGCCCATTAAACATCGGACGTCGACGAGACGTGCAGATCAAGTCAGTATTGGGTTGGTCCATCAAAGACCACATTTAGACGTCGGCACAACGTGCAAAATGGATCCAAGATTTAGACGTCATTATTGGACCTCTTTTAGACGTTGAAGTGACGTTTACATTTGTACCTCATCATCAAAAAATATGTTAAATAGATGTCATTTCAACGTCGCATTGGGGGGGTTTAATAACAATTTACTATGATAATAAAATCCTGTTTGAGAAAAAATATATGAACTTTGAGAAATTTTCCATCTGTTTACATGGAGGAGGCGGGGTTTGGGACCTATACTGCAACCAGTCACTAGAGGGAGCTCTAAATGTTTGGACTTCACTTTTAAAGGTAGAGTTTTGGGCTTTAGTCACCTTTACTGTGAGAAGACACAAAGGCCAATGAATATGAATATGTATGTGGGAAAGGCTAACATCGAACCCTGGGCCGCCCACTGGCAGTTATTGTTGTTGTAAAAGGATTCTCAGATTTAACCCACGAATGAAAGTTAAAGCTCCCTCCGATGGTCCAGTCCGCTTTAAAACTGGTTCTTGTGTTCAGTGTTTTTGCTGTGCTCTAATAATAAGGTACACACAGCACTGCTTGAGCCTCATTGGTCGACAGAGCTGTCAATCATGGCATCACCAACACTTCTTTTTCATGTCAAATAACAATAGAAAACTTCACTTCAACATCAATCAGTTTAATAATAATTTTCTATGATACTTTCAGAAATTTCCCATCTGTTTACATGGAGAAGGCGGGGTTTGGGACCTATACTGGAACCAGTCACTAGGGGGAGCTCTAAATGTTAAATGGACTTCACTTTTAAAGGTTTAATTTAGGGCTTTTGTCGCTTGGAATCAAACTCAGATGTCAGTTTTTTCACTGTTAGCCTCTTTCCCACGTTTTTCCCGGTTGTTTTGTTTGCATCTAAACAGGCTGTGACTGCGTTTGGTATAAAATATAAAAAATAAGTTATTTCTGCAGTTTGCTGTGACTTCTTAACTGCCCTAACCTGTTGGGAGTGTTTATAGACATAAAACCTCTAGAACTGGTCTTCTCTCTGAGGATCTCCATGTTAGACCTGAGTCGGTCTAAACCCAGCTCGACCTCCTCCCAGGATCTGTAACACGTATAAAGACCCGTGTAAACCTGGAGGTGTAGCTGAAGTACATTAAGAACTCGGCGTCTTTTGTGTCCCGTCTCCAGCGGGTGTCAGGGGGAGATTAGCTGGAATCATATCTTTAAGTGGAATGTCACAAGTTCAAGTCCAAACAGAGCTGAGCCGAGTGTGCGCTCGGCGGTGAAAACACAGCGAGCTGGTTTCACGTGGCTGCAGAGAAGTGATGCAGAGAGACACTCAGATAAAAGCGTTTCAGGTCCTGACTCACCGACACCAGCAGCTAATTCCCCTCAGATTTATCATCTGCTCTGTTATTACTGTCTTGTTCTCGGTTCCTCGGGTGCCAGAGTTCCTGACAGATCTCTGTTTTTGTCCGAATGTGTCGGGTTCATTTTTTATTTTATGATTTCAGCACCTTTTTCTGAGCAGGAGAATATTTCCTCCCCTGACAGGAAGAGGCGTGGACTCCATGTAGCTGAAGATATTTACGCCCTGCAGGACGTTTTCCCTCCGTCAGTGGGTTTGCTTTTCACCGGCCTGTGAGTGAAGATGCAAAACGGGCAGAAAGACTTTGAATTTCTCAACTTATGAGAAAATTTTTGATCCAAATAACGGCTCCTGAGCGAACACACGGATATTCTTAGTTACCTAAAGGCTTTTGTAATAAGGCGGCCCAGTTGGAAAGTCATCAAAAGTGTCTGCCAGAGCAATCATCTGTTGCGCTTCGGGGATGAAAAGTTCAGGATGTTCAGCCATGATCCGACAGGTTCCACTCTGAGCCCCAACTTTGCATATTACTCATAATTTGGCTTCGTATAATTACAGGACTATCATGTGACAGTTTAATCGCAGCATCATGAGGATCTGGTGTTTACTCTCCGGAGGATCGAGGACCTGATGGAGAAAAGAAAGAGTCAATTGTGGGTTTTTGATGACTTCATGTTGTTAAAGCAGATCAAACAGAGCTCTGGGTGGGCTGACAGCTGAGCTGCTCTGTTGTGAAATAAAGTAAATTAGATGACAGAGCGTGGTTGGCTTCAGGGTACCTGTTCATGACACGCTCCTACAAAAGCTGGAGGGACCAGGATCCACCAAAAACTTAGTGCAGCTCACGGCATGAAAACTCTGTCGGCTCTGAGGGACGTCTTAAAGGGATATCCTTAAAGGGGAGTTATATGAGTTCTGTTTTAGCCACAATAGAAGCAGGTAAGTTCTGCTTCTGTAGTAAAACCTGTCCGAGTCGACGGTACGAAAGCTCGGCTACAGTTTTCTGTAACTTTTGCTCGTTCCAGTTACAACGAAAGTCGGATGTTGGAACTTAGAATGACGTTACGTCAACCAAGATGGAGCACTATTGTTAGCTGTTGTTTACACTTGTCAGCTGTTGTTTGTTGCTGTCAGCTGTCATTAGCCGTTGTCAGCTGTTGTTAGCAGTTGTCAGCTGTAGGTAGCGGTTGTCGACTGTTGCTAGCGGGTTTTAGCTGTTGTTAACAATCGTCAGTTGTTGTTAGCAGTTGTTAGTCGTTGTTAGCGGTTGTCTACAATTGTCAGTTGTTGTTAGCTATTGTTTACAGTTGTCAGCTGTCATTAGCCGTTGTTAGCGATACCAGTTGTAAACAATTTAAAACTGAGTATTTTACTCTTACTTACACCATAGTATCATGTTCACAGTTTGATGTTGGGCAGTACAACAAAAACCACTAATTAAATTTCCCAAAAACAAAAGAAGTAGTGCTTAAAATATAAAGCATTACAAAAGATTCGCTGTTACTCCTTACTGTTAATGCCCGTGCTGCCATCTTGGATGATGACGTTGTCGTCAAGTCGGGGTTTGTGAGGATCGTCGAACTTTCTGAGTCAGAAATGCGACTTCTGGGGGGGCGTTGTAGAAGTATTTCCGACTTCTGAGTAAAACTGGAACATAGCATTAGCTTCCCTGCTAACACTGCTCCATAAAGTCGCACATATACGTCTGTAACAAACAAACAAATACCACATTTGACCATCAGGAGTCAGCGGGATGAAATTTGTGGTTGTAAGATAATACTGCGGCTGATCAGACTGTTTGTCCACAGGGGGGCGCCAAATTCGACACAAACTAGAAGTTTCTCACAGGAGCTTTAATTAAAGCTCATCTATCTTTCATCCTCAGGCGCCGGTAAACGGAGACACGCCTCCAGCTGAGGGCCTATCAGAGAACGACAGCGGTGTGGAGCTGACCAATGAGAACAGCCCTCTGACTGCGGCTGAACCGCCCTCCCCCTTCAGCCCCAAGCTGAACGGAGGCGCCGCTTCACCTCAAGGTAACTCATCAGTGACTGGTAACAGGAGATGATTATTGACATTAAATCCATTATTGATTCTTTCTATCATAATTAAACAGAGTAAACCTGATCAATCATGTTTTATTCCAACAGTAAGACTCACAGACCGTCTTATTTGTCAAAATTTTGCTCCTACAAAAGTCCAGAAACAAAGTGTGTCTTACATATTGAGTTTCTCCTCTGCCATCTGTCTGACCTTCTGTTCATCCCTCGCTCTCCTCGTCTTCACAGATGGTAACCAGTGTACGAGAGGAAACAGGAAGAGGAGCAGGAAGAGGTTAGAGGAGGAGGAAAGTACCTGGGACTCCTACAGTGAGGTAAAGAACCACTAAACTCTCCTTCTTCAGTCCGTGGAGGGTGTCAATAATTCTCCTTTAGTCAAACATAAACATGATCCTCACTCTTCTTCTTCTTCTTCTGTGTTTTTATCTCCGCAGCAGAAGTCTTCAGGAGCGTCTCAGCTGAGTTTGAGACAGACTCCCCGACCCCGGACCATCTTCCAGGCCGGTCTGACGCCGCACACGCACAACAAACCTCGCAGACAGAACCGCAAACAGGAGCACGGCATGTCCCTGGTAAACACACACACACACACACACACACACACACACACACACACACACACACACAGAGCTTTGTTTTACCCCCTGCAGATATGAGTAATAATTAAACATAATGCACATTTTCCATTTGGCTGCTCAGATGTAGTTCTGGGTTTTCACCTGGATAACTGGTCACACCTGCTGATCTTTATTTGTATGAAGCTACTTCCCTACCATGTGATCTCAAGACTGAGCTCCATCCAATGAGATCAGACCCAGATCAGAGCTGAAGTTAGTTTCAGGTTGGATATCTCCAGCTACACCTCGAGGTTTACACGGGGACGTCAATAAATTACCGGTTGATGTTCTCAGAAAAGGCTGTTTTCCTTCAATAGCTTCATGTGACCAAAAGACCTAAAATTGATTTCTAATAATAGTACTAAGGTCGATCAATAAGACAAACATTATTGATCAATTTTCAAAACCCAAAATAATCAAATCATTCCCTCAGGGATAATAAAGACGCCTTAAAATGTAAACATTAGAGGATGTAAATGCAGATTTGGGCAAAATAACGTCGGTTATTGTTGTAAATTTCTTTATCTGTAAATTTTTGGTTTATCTCTCAGCCCTACATTCTTGTCTCCATGCATGTTCAGTCTCTTTCTCTTTAGTTAAATGTATTTTTCTATTAAAGTGTTTAAGTTAATTCTTCATGGATGGACTGTGCTGCTCGACAGCGTGTCTCACTGTGATGAATCCTCTTAAAAAATGCCTGCAGCACCAACTCTGCAGTAAAGAGGGATTTTCCTGCTTTTTTGTCCGGTGCCAATCAAAGCGCTGACCTACATATCAACTCCACGGTACATATGCTCCGAACATGCAGCCTGCAGGGATAGAACTCCTTCAGTAACAGAAGTATGCAAAAACACGAATTAACACAGCCGGTCTCTTTAGTCTGTATTTGGGTTTAAGAAAAGTCAAAAGGTCCGGATCAGGTGATGGACGTGCTGCTTGTCAGCACACGCTGTGAAACAAAGAAGCTCCTCCACGGGGTAAACACAAACACACAGGAGCCGCTGCGTGCTCCTTCTGAACCTCGGCGCTCGCTGGAGTTTGCGGCGCTCCGATTTTACAATGCAGTGGAAAAATAAAACAGACAGGTCAGTGGGTTCAGCTTTGTTTGGACTCTCCCACATCCTGCTGCTCAGCCTGAAACCATGAACGCGTGGTTGTACCCAGGTTGTAAAAATAAACACACTCCTCTTTTACACTCCTGTGGATTTAACCTTTTCAACACAAGAGAAAAAAGAAGAAGAAGAAGAAGAGGTTTATTTCTTTACAGACAAAACTAAAGTGCTTCTTTTTGCTCGTAAACATTAAAGTCTTCTTCTCTCTCTCTCTCTCTCTCTGTCCCTCAGTGCGGCGGCGCTCCTCGGGCTGCTGTTGTGTCCGGCGGGGTCCCTGAGGCCCCTCGTCTGGATCTGATGGAACAAGACTCTAAGGACTCGGCCCAGAGCAGCAGTACCTCGTCCAGCTCTGAGATCCAGCCAGAGTACAATGTAAGACGTGTGAGAGCGTGTGTGTGTGTGAGTGTGTGTGAGTGTGTGTGATATCGTTCCAGTTAAATTCAGAAAGTCCAAGACTCGAGGTCAACAGTTTAGCACCGGTTTTAAGCGCCCGTTATTCCTCCAGAGTCTCCGGTATTTACTTTGTTTTCTTGCTTGTGTCGGCAGTCGTGGCCAAAGGAGGATTCAGACAATTTTCCGAACTTTCTGGTTGGTTTCTACTGTCCGATATTGTAGCACGCTAACTTTGTTTGGGCGAACACAGAGATATCGTTATATTCCCAAATATCATCAATAACTAATAACTATTGACTGATATTAGAAGAGTTTTTGTATAAACAACACAAAATAAAAAGATGCTTCTCTAACAGATTTCTTTAACCTACTCCACCTTTCATCCACGTCGGTCATGTCTGCTGTTTTCTCGCCTTGATTGTGCACAGGAAACCATGACAACGAAATCAGAGCGTTATATATAAAGGTGGATAAAATATAAGTGTGGAAAGAGAAAGGAGACAGGGAAGGACTGAAACACGCCAAGCTGAGCGCTCGCTGTCGTGGTTATTTTGACGTGTCGTTGTTTAAGAATAAGAAGAGAAAAAGTCTGAAGTCTTTGGTCAAGTGTGGGTCATTAAATTTAATCATGACAAACATTTTCTGTTTTCTCACATTATGATTCAACATGAAATAATTAGAGACTAAAATGAATGTTATTAAAGTCATTATAATACTAAAACAGAGACAGACGTGGAGTATTTAATGTGAAAGTAAATCAGAGAGTGAGAGCGCCGTGTGGACGCAGCAGGAGGCGGTGAATACTTTCAGGTCTGGCAGCGACAGAAAGGAGAGACGGGAACCTCAGATCCTCCTCCACCTGGCCTTGTGTTGGTGCAGGTGTCCACAAACACTGACTGTGTTTGCTCTCTATCAATAGTTTCATTCAGGCCGGGATGACCACAGCAGGGCCTGTGTGTGTGTGTGTGTGTGTGTGTGTGTGTGTGTGTGTGTGTGTGTGTGTGTGTGTGTGTGTGTGTTTACGTGTTTTGAGACGCTCCCTGCATACTTATACAGCTCTGTTATCCTCTGTTTGCTTGTACTTTTGTGTGTGTGTGTGTGTGTGTGTGTGTGTGTGTGTGTGTGTGTTTTCACTGAGCGCGGCTGAACTCAGCAGAGCGTGGCGTCCTTTAATGGCGCCTGACTCCCGTACAAAGCCCTAATGGGTTTTCTCTCTTTAGGCCGGCTCAACTAGGATTTGTCTGCAAGCATAGAAATCCCACCTGCTCATAAAGCGGCGAGTATAAAACCTGAGAGCGAAGAAAGGCGGAGAGAAAACTTCAGGTCTTATCAGGAACGCTCGATGTTTTCTTTAAAGATTCTTCTGCTGAAAGTCAGACAGACAGGAAACACCTGAGCAAACACGCAACAACACGACGACGACGACAACAACAGCAGCAGCAGCAACGCACCTTCAGACAGGTGCTGCTGACTGACTCATGCCAAAGTGAAGATTTCTCTTGATTCGATTCTTCTACGATTTTTGGATGCGGATTCGATTTAAATTGCGATTCTACGATATTGTTGATTTTCTCGATCTTTATTCAGTATTTTTAACTCCAGTGAAACGGTTAAACGATGATGATCGTCTTCTAAATATTCCAGGAACCAGATTCCCCCAAAAATTCACATCACATGTCAGTCAGTTTTTAAGATTTATTCTTAAATATGAAAAACAAAAATTTTTTTTTGAACCTTAAAATCGATTTTTAAAAATTGTAAAACAGAAAATTGCGATACTTATGTAGATGGATTTTTTTCTCCCTCTTCTAACAGCTGTAGAAACTGGTTTTATGGTGAAACTAATCGCTTTAATCTTCCAAAACGACTATCCTGTTTTATCAAAGAAGACTAAAAAGACTCTTAATTAAGACCATGAACTCATTTTAAGATCAAAACTTTAAAGAGAAAAACACAAACTTTGATTAGAGAGCGATCAGGTTTGAGGTCAGGTCAGTCTTTATCAAATACAGGATTTATTTACCTCTGCTAAACTAACCCTTTAACACAGATCTCTCTCCTGATATTAATCATATTTATCTTTATCTTTGTGATTCTTGGCTCAGCGGTTAAAAAAGGAGGAGTTTTGGTTCGTTAAAGTCAGTCAGATTCAATCTTTTACTTTATTTTTCCCTTTTTTTTCTTTTACATCTCCATCCAAGACAAGAAACCTCCACGTCCAGACTCTTTTATTACTCATCTCTAATTCTTCTTCACTTTAAAAAGGCGAAAACAAGACGTCAGATTCAAAACTCTGTGTCTGTGTCTGTTTGGTTTCTTCAGGAGGAGAATCTTCTAAAGTATGTTGTTTCCTCTCCTCCTCTCCCTGACCCTGCCCTCTCTCTCTCTCTCTCTCTCTCTCTCTCTCTCTCTCTCTCTCTCTCTCTCCTCCCTGCAGGATAATAAAGGTTTCGGTATTGGCGAGCTGGTGTGGGGGAAGATCAAGGGTTTCTCCTGGTGGCCCGGCATCGTGGTGACGTGGCGCGCCACCGGCAAACGGCAGGCGAGCCACGGCATGAGGTGGCTGCAGTGGTTCGGAGACGGCAAGTTCTCTGAGGTGAGGAGGAAAATAAACACAGGTGGACTGAAAGAGGGAGGGACGGAGGGACGGAGGGAGGGATGTTATTCTTAAAAACATTGTGGTTTTTATTCAAGGTCTCCGCGGACAAACTGGACTCCATCACCGCCTTCCCCAAGTTCTTCAGCCAGGCGTCCTACACCAAGCTGGCGTCCTACCGCAGGGCCATCTTCCAAGCTCTGGAGGTGAGTCAGGGTCCATCAGGTCTGACTCTGTAGATGTGGAGTCCGTGTCCTGTGCTGTCAAATCCTCGCGTTCGTCTCATGCGGTGTTGGTTTGTGGGGACGTTAGCGCCCCCTTCAGTCGGCCTCTCCCTCACATTTCGCCTCTCTTCACCTCTGTCACAGATGGCCAGTATCCGGGCGGAGAAGACGTTCACTCCCTGTGTGTCGGATAACCCCGAGGACCAGGTCAAACCCATGCTGGACTGGGCTAACGAGGGCTTCCTGCCCAAAGGAGAGGAGGGACTCAAACCAACGCACACGGCCGGTGAGCGAGGCGGCAGAACCGGACCCTAACACTCTGAACTTTAGATAAGAAGAAAACTCTGAAATGAGAGTCTGTTCTTGTGCTTCTCCACAGACAGTAACCCTCTGGACCACCAGGTCCTCGACGTCGCCCTGCCGGAGTATTTCCCCAGCGCCAAGCGGCCCAGAGTCAGTCTCTGTAAGAGCAAAGCCGCTCCTGAAGAGTCCTACAGCAGAGGTACGAGGCCCACTCACCGTGTTTTTGTCCCACTCTCTCAAACTTTGGTTCATCATCATCATCATCATCATCATCTCTGTACTTCCTGTGTTTCAGAACAAATGGTGAATGAAGTTCTGAAGAATAAAAGAAGTATAGAAGGTAGGATCACCATCGGTTTGTGTCGGTTATTGAACAGAATTCGACCCGAGCTCCTGATGACTGATGTGTTTGTGTTCTCGCTCAGATTTCTGTCTCTCTTGTGGAAAGATGAAGGCAGCGACCTTCCACCCGCTCTTTGAAGGAGGCCTGTGCCAAACGTGCAAGGTAGAAAAACACGCCGACACGGACGCAACAGATTTTCACTGACATGAACATCCGAAGAATCACACCGCAGTCGAACGTTTTTAATTTAACTTCCAACAATAATAACTTTTTTTAAAACAGAAGTTTACAAAGTTCTTTGACAAACAGTCGTAACATCAGCACATGTTGATTTTGGCGCCCCCTGTAGACAAAGTGTTCTCATTTATCCAGTATATATATATGAGGTACAGTTAATCCCACCTCTGTTTTGGCTCACGGTTGAATCATTTTCTGACATTTAAATAACAGTGAAAGTAGAAACTGTGAAGAAATATAAAAAACAGAAGTGATGAACTGATCATAAACTTTAGGGAAACAGAATACAAGAACTTCACTGTCTTTGTCCTCCTGCTGCACGTTTCTCTTCAGATTTATTTATTTTCATTTTAATTCTGATTTTCTTTCTCTCCTCTCTGTTTTTACTCGTTCAGGACGTTTACCTGGAGATGTCCTACATGTACGACGACGACGGTTATCAGTCCTACTGCACCGTCTGCTGCGGAGGTCGAGAGGTCCTCCTCTGCGGCAACGTCAACTGCTGCAGGTCGGTTACAGACACACACACACACACACACACACACACACACGTGCATGTACAGAGAAAAGGTTTTCACAAACAAGTTTAAATAAAAGCAGAATAAAAAAAAAAGTTTTTGACAGTATAACAATAAAAACTCACAATAATGACGGTTAAATCAGAGCAGCTGTACAGTTGTTTAGGTATGTGTGTTGTGGGCAGATATCCTGCAGGATGAAACATGGAAACAATGTGAGAGATTAAAATTTAAAGATTCCATAAGAAAATATCCAGAATTGAATTCCCATCTTTCTCCTCGTTGTTTCTGAATCAGAATGTATCCTATCAAATCATATCGTAGAATCGTATCTAATTATAATATACTGTATGGTATCATATCGGATCATTTCCTCCTTCAGGTGTTTCTGCGTGGACTGTCTGGACATCCTGGTCGATCCCGGAGCGTCCAACAACGCCCGCTACCTGGACCCGTGGAGATGCTACATGTGCCAGCCGCTGATGCAGTACGGCGTGCTGAAACGGCGGCACGACTGGAACCACAAGCTGCAGGAGTTCTTCGCCAACGACTACGGACAGGAATTTGTGAGTCACTGATCCGTACGATTTTATTCATGAGCTGCTGTGAGAGTTCAGGGATCGAGGTCAAGTCCAGACTTCATCATTCGGTGTGAAAGTCCAGATTTAATCTTGTACAAAGAGAGTTTCTGAGTTTTCGTCGCGTCTTTCATTCATATTTTCATGAAACAACAAACCTAGACGACGTTCACACTCCTGATTGGTCCTCAAAATAAAACACCTTTGACACCAGAAGAGACCAACAACACTGAAACACCGCCTCCATTTCTAAAACCCTCTTTTTCTTCCTCTGTTTATTTCACAGGAGACACCAAAGATTTACCCAGCAGTCCCTGCAGAGCAGAGACGACCAATCAGAGTCCTCTCTCTGTTTGACGGCATTGCCACAGGTGAGCATGATTCATAGATCTGGACTTTGTTCATCTGCTCGTCTCCAAAAACCGTCTGTGATGATGGTGGACCAGTTTTCTCAGAGACAGCAGCTGAATCTTCTGCTGCTCAGATCTTATCAAACTGGAGAATTCCCAGCATTCCCAGTCGTAGAGCTCACTCTCACCTCTGCTCATAACCCCTTCATACACAGGACCGTGGTGTCCTCCAGTGCCCACTACTGGCCTGACATGCAAACTGCAGTTTAGTCACTCATTTTTGCAGATCTCAGAATCAGAAGTTATTTTATTGCCATTGTCGATGAACAGGTTTCACAGACTAGAAATTTGTTTGGCGTGATGGTGCAACAATAAACAGAGAGTAATTTAAAATACTAGAATAAAAACTAAGAAGAGCATGCAAGAAATATATAAAGTATAAAAGAATAAAAGTATAAACATATAAAATAAAATATAAAGGTTATGTGCAATAAGTATAAAGGTATAAATCTGTATAAAAGTATAATCTGTGTGTACAGATGCTTTCACCAAACAAGGCTTTCATCTATTTAAAAGTTAAAAAAATAAAGTATAATGTTTTAACTGAACTTTTATGAGACTGACCGTTTGTGGCCACGAGGTTAACAAGTGTTCGTTTATACTGAAAACTGTCATTGTGCCAAAAATAATAATGCATTAAAATCAATACTTTTATCGATTATTGACATGGTCAGGGCTGTTATAACTTTATCAAAAATATTTCACTTTGCACCTCATTTTTGGAAATATTACATATTTTGTGTTTTTCCCATTAAAAAAAATCTGTGATTCTCACGACAAAAAAGATTAAAAACCTGAAAAAATATTAAAAATTATAATAAACTTTGAATCTATGGATAGGTCTGAAGTTGTTGACAAGATCTGATTAAAAGTAAAAAAAATATGAATGTTTTTACTGCACTTTTAATTAGATGAACCGTTTGTGAACACGAGGTGAACGAGTGTGGGTAAATTTTAAGTGTTAAATATAAAGAATAAAAGCAGCAGGTGTTCATGTGAAGTCTCTGTCTGTGTTTTCAGGCTACCTGGTTCTGAGGGATTTGGGTTTTAAGGTGGACCAGTACGTGGCTTCAGAGGTGTGCGAGGACTCGATCTCAGTCGGGGTTGTCAGACATGAAGGAAGGATCCAGTACGTCCACGATGTCAGGAACATCACCAAGAAAAACGTAAGACAGAAATCAAATCCTCTGATTTTATTATCCGGACGGTTTTAAAGTGTCGGGGAACATGATCGCAGTCGTCCTGGAGTGGCGCTTCGTCTCATGTGGATCCAAACTTCCTAAAACTGAGTGTTTACACGTGTGAAGCTTTGATAGTCTTGTGTTTTGAACGCCGTCTGAGTGATTTACGGCCTTCGAGAGGAGCTCGGGTGTCGAGGCAGATGAATCAAGCACACCTTAAACACTCGTGAATCATCAGATAAGCATCGAAATGGCCTTTCTTTGTTTTCAGCTACATGTTGCGGTTTCTCTGCGGTGGGAACTTTAACGCGCCGAGCTCGTAGGAGGAATGTGTGACTCATTTAGGACTTGAGGTTTTTTTGAAAATATGACAACGTGAATACGCCCACCTACCTGCCAAAAACTGTCCCAGAAATACATTTACATGAACTCAACGACACTGAAACTCTGCTCTGCTTATGATCTGAAAACGTCTGTTCTGACCTCACAGGCTTTGTCTGTGTTTGAGGTGATTAAACCAAATTTAACAGAGAGAAATCTGAGTTATTTATGAGGCTTTTTGGACTTTATTGGATACGACAGTCCGAGAGAGACAAAGGATGAAGTCGGTGATTGTAGACATGAAGCAGAGGGTCGAGGTGAGGAGTCAAACCAGCAGCTGCAGCGGTGAAAACGCTTTCTGATGAAACTGTGAAGCTGAACCAGCGCTTTAAAACTAAAAGATGAACATGAAGTCGCTCTTGTGCAGTCGTCTGTTTTTTTTTTAAGATTATTAGACTCAAATGTAACTCAGTAGAGACACAGTCGATGCTGAAACACACATGATGCTAAAGTCTGGAGGAAGTTTTAGTGTTTTTAAACTGCTAAATAAAACGACTCACAGAGGAGGACAGTGGAACAGAGGACTCCATGACGCACAGAGAGTCGGTTAAATTCTCCGACATGCACAAAGAGGAAAAAAAGCTTTTATACAAAATGCAAGAAATTGTTTCACTGACTTGTACTTCGCTGTTTAATTTCAGGAGCTTAATTATGAGGAAAACTGAGAAAAATTCACAAAAACAGAAAAAAAGAAACAAACTTCCTTGGAGATGAAATCGATGAAACACTCAGAATAACCACAGGAACAGGAGCTGCTGTCCTCGCGGTCTGCATGATCATTATTGTGGACTCATAAATATAACACAAACCCGTATTCAGGTCCTCTTTCACTCTCTGCAGCTCCGTTTTTTGTTTAATTAACGTATCGCCGTACAGATGAATCAGTTTGTTTTGATCTTGTTGGATCTAAACCTTCGGCAGAGGAGAGAGGATGAAGGTGGAGGGTTGATATCAGAACAGAATTTCTCTGTCTGGTTCAGGTTAGCTCTCTTTCATAAATCTAAGAGATATCTCGTTGTTCTTAAGTAGATTTAAAAATACAATTATCGTAATTAACGGCCCGGCAGCCATGACAGATCAGACATGAGAGCGGCGTCAATCTATCGAACGTGAAAAAAGCTGATGGCAGCTGCACTGACGTGGCTCCGAGCCGAGGACAAAGAAGTGCTTCAACTTCAGTAAATCCCCTCTGCACCCTTTCACTTCTTAGTCACATTGTGCACGTGTGTGTGTGTGTGTGTGTGTGTGTGAGTGTGTGTGTGTGTGTGTGTGTGTGTGTGTGTGTGTAAGTGTGAGTGTGTGTGTGTGTGTTATGTAAGAGGTTTAGAGCATCCCGCCGTCACCTCCTCTGTCCTTCCTCTTTGTTCCTTTAAGTCCTCTGAAAACGGACTCTGGTGTCTGTGAAGAAGAAGAAGGTTGAAGAGCTGAGGCGGTGAACATGCTGTTGGTTAAATGATGAACTGTGTGTTAACAAACCTGAGTGAGTTAACTGATGAGTCTATGAGGGAAATTCAGTCATCTGAAGTTTTGACAGATTTGTGTTTTTCCGTCTTTATTTGTGGTTCTTGCAGAGAAAGTCTCACTTTGAATAAATCCCTTTTCTTTATTTTAAACAGATTTATGCCTCAAACAAAATTATGCAACATAAAGATAAAAACACATCTTTGCACATCCTGGTTTTTAAAGTGGAAGAGGACAGTTTGGATCGTAATAGAAGTTTTTGGAAACTTTAAGTGATAAATCTCCTGAATCTTCAGTGATCATGAAGTTTCAGTGATGAGATGAAGATAAAACTTCTTCAGCTCGGTTTGAGTCTGAAGACGCGCGACTGTTTCTGCTGTTCTCTGAATCTAACACTAGATGGTGCTCTTGTGGTTCTCAGCTGCTGGAGTGGGGTCCCTTTGACCTGGTGATTGGAGGAAGTCCCTGTAACGACCTGTCGATCGTTAACCCTGCCAGGAAAGGCCTCTATGGTAAGAAACACGGTCCGCCTGGACGCTCTTTGTCGTTCTTGCGTTTCCTCGTGATCCTGAGTGAGTTTTGTTGCTCCAGAAGGTACAGGGAGGCTGTTCTTCGAGTTTTACCGCCTGCTGAGTGAAGCGAAGCCCAAAGAAGGAGAGGACCGTCCGTTCTTCTGGATGTTCGAGAACGTGGTCGCCATGGGGGTCAACGACAAGAGGGACATCTCGAGGTTCCTGGAGGTGGGTCACGATGACGGGAGGATGAAAACAAACCTTTAATCCATTTACAGACGACACGTTTAAAACTGTTTATTGTGATCTGTTTCTTTTCAGTGTAACCCTGTTATGATCGATGCTATCGAGGTCTCAGCGGCTCATCGCGCTCGATACTTCTGGGGAAACCTGCCGGGCATGAACAGGTAACATCTGGAGGACAAGAACACAAACTTTAGATGCAGTGTTCACGATATTCTAACCTGATTCTTCTTCCTTTTGTTTCAGGCCTCTCTGCGCCTCTGGGATGGACAAGCTGGAGCTGCAGGACTGTCTCGAACACGGCAGGGTCGCAAAGGTAAGAGAACGAGGTCCATGAATCGCGGTTTTCGCTTTGGAAAATGAGCTCATGTGTTGCACTTGTTTGACGGTGCGTTCATCGCTTCACAGTTTGGTAAAGTGCGTACGATCACAACCCGCTCCAACTCCATCAAACAAGGGAAGGATCAACACTTTCCGGTCCTGATGAACGGGAAGGAGGACATACTGTGGTGCACCGAGCTGGAGAGGTGAGCAGGACCAAGAGTAGTTTCTAATCCAGGTCTCTTTTCCAGATGTTCAGGCTCATCTAGGACAGATTAGGAAGTACTGGATTTTTCTGCACCCCTACAGATTTGAGGAAAATTTCAGATTAGCCAGATTAACCCTGATATTTTCCAAATGGGAGACTTTTCCGGTAAATGGGTGAAGTGATAGGACGTGGTGTGGTTATACGCAGAGGTCATAGTCTGGGCACTTAGCTTGGGTTCATGGTCTTTTTCACAGTGGTTATGGCCACAAGTATTGGTCTGGTATTATTGGGTGCTGGGCTAATTGCTGTGAGGTCCCCGAGTAAACAGCGTGAGGGGGACAGTGGAGGGCAGCATCCCAAGAGTGATGACATTTATTAATGACCCCCTCCCAGAAAGTTTGTACTGGGGGCGGAGCCACATGGCATGGTAACAAGTGTCTGCAGTGTTTAGTGTACATTATGAGCAAATATCTGTGTCTATAAGTCCCGTTTTATGTATTCTATGTGCAGCAAGGTGAGTTCTGTGGATGACTTAATACTGTATTAGTTGGATTAATGTTGTGTTGTATTAATGAGTTTAGTATTTGCATCACATAGAAAAGACAAAGTCACCAGCTAAGGTTGTGTTCGATCAGAAACTCACTTATTCTGAGGATAAATGTTTTTGTCTGTTGGCGCTGCAGATAGAAATGCAGCAGCAGTCTCTAACTCTCTACACAAAGGTCTTCCTCTACAGGAAGCCTTCCTCTTATGTTGTCTGTCTGTTTGCATCACAATCACTTTGAGGGATCCAGTCTCAGGTTTAGTCCGTCTTAAATAACCCTCCAAAACAGCTGATTTTGCCTCTAAGAGTCAGAGCATCTTAAATTTCTATTAAAGAACTTCTTTAATAAGGTTAAACATCTCTCTGACCAACATGGTGGTTGTGTTTGTCCTGCAGGATCTTTGGCTTCCCAGTCCACTACACAGACGTGTCCAACATGGGTCGCGGGGCCCGACAGAAGCTCCTGGGCCGGTCCTGGAGCGTCCCCGTCATCAGGCATCTCTTCGCACCTCTGAAAGACTACTTCGCCTGTGAATAGACGCCACCCGTCACCAGCGAACAGACCCCACTTAGAAACACCCACCAGCTTTTCAGTTGTGATACGGGCTCCAACACACGTCAGCCACCAACCCGAGGAGCCTTCTTCTTCTTCAGGGAGAGCTGGAAGGTTCCTCCGCTCAGAAGAAGTGTAGCTGGAGAAGTTTTTTGTGGATCCTGTTAAAGGTGCACTGCAGTCTGAAACTCACAAAACACACTAACACAGGAATAACACGAAAACAGAACAGGTGAGCAGACGCTGCTCCAGAGAGGGAGGGTCAAAGGTCAGATTCCTCCCTGTAGTTTTAAAGAAGACAGATGAGAAAAGTCTCACTTTTGATTTTTAACATTAGACCTGTTCAGCGGTATTAGCAGAAGATTTTAAAGAGCCTTTGGAAGGCGTTTTTAAGTTGACAACACTTGGTAGTTGTAGAATTAAGAGAACAACACGGAGCCTGTAGGACAACTTTAAGTGACTTTGTGTGAAACTTTTTAAAGCGGTTAGACGTTTCAGAGATTGTTCATCTCTCTGAGAAAAAAGCAGGCTCCTGTTAAAACACTTTTAAACTCACCTGAACCAAAGTCACAGGATATCAGGCTCCTCCTGCTTCTGCTCTCGGCCTCTGGCTGTTCCTCTAACTTCATCTGAAATGAAGCTTCCCTGAAAACTCTTAAATCACAACGCCGTGGTTCTCTGTCAAGTACTTAGAAATTTAACTGGGCAATAAAAGTGAAAAATCTGTTGATTTTATCAAAGACATCAGCATTTTTTAAGCATTCAGCTGCAGAACATTACAAGAGTCCTGAGAGAAAGGTGGTTCACATGACCCGCAAACTGATCATGTGCTAAAATGTTTCCTGGCCTTAAAAAGTTTATTCCTATTTGGATTTAGTTACTAAAATTAAAATTGTAATCAGATTGGTGTTTTGAGGGAAGTTTATTCAGAGCTGGAAGCTAGTGGAGCTAAGCTAACCTGGAAATGAAGCAGGATTTGGATAGGTTTATATTTTTCTGTTTGAAAATAATCTTGAGTTTACTTTATTTGTCTTTGTTTCAGTTCATATGAGCAAAATAGCAGAAAAAAACACTTATAAAAGATTATATGGGAATGTTTTTGTGTAGTAAAGATTTGGGTTAAACTTTTATAATTCAAATACTTGAAACAATCCAGTGCAAAAAAAAGAAAAAAACAGAAACAGAGATGTAGTAGTTGATGGTGTTTATCCTACTGTAGATGTTTAGAGTTTACTTCAAGATAGTGGAGCTCTAGTTCACTGTTATCAGCGTCTCCACGTGTGACGCTTTTAGAAAAAATGAGGAGCTACTTTAAAAATCAGGAAAGGGTGTTCAGATGTGGTTTTACAGCTGTATGAGCAATAACAGAAAATGGTGGGAAACACTGGTGAATGTGTTTTTTATTTTTGGAAACGAGCACTGACTACTTTTGTTTCAACCTCAGAAAGCTTTGAACATCTGTATGAAGCTTCTTAACGCTGTTTTCTTCTGTGGGATGCACCAGCTTCGGTAAACAGTATGTCAGAAAGTATTATAGTAATTCTGATAGACCTCAAAGTGAGAAAACAATCGTCTGAACCTTGAACATATGACATGTCGAATTTGTAAGACCCCCAAATCTGTCATTATCCTTTTTAAAAGTGAAAAGGAATTGGAAGATTTTATGCAGTTACACAAAATACTGTGTGTTTACAGAATTATCCCAAAAGTTTGAAACCAAAACTCTAAAAAATATATAGATATTATTTAAAGTCAAATGACAAAAAGTTCTGGCACTGCTTTAGTAAATTGCTTCAGTCGACAGATACAAAAAAAAAGTTTCACTGGCTGTGACGTCCTTCAGGGAAAATGTGTATAATTATAGATTATATTCAGGATTATCCAGCAGCGAGAATCAGAAACAGCTGTTAAAAAAAAAAACACACACACTTTCAGTCAGTTCAGCTGTTAGTGGCAGTCTATTAAAGCAGTTTCCTAAATGAGTGTACATATTTGTGGATAAGAATTCAGAATTTGTAAATTTAAGGCCCAAGTTTAACAGAGAAAAAAAACATTACTCTTAAATGACTAGAATTATTCCCTCCAAAGTTTAGAGATCTGTACTATTTCTGTAATCTGTAAAATAACTGAATTGGATATTTAGTCCTTTTTTTCCATGTGGATACATGACATACTGTCTATCTAAGTCTGTGCATGTTCACCAGAAATACAGAACTTTTTACTGGACAATTTTGGTACCAATTTTCTTGCTGTAACCAGTGGACCAAACTCACAAAAACTCAGTCTTTTAAACAAATCGTCTTTTTCTTTTGAAACCTGGAGGATTTTCAAATGCTGTTGGCTGTCACCAAATCAAACAAAATGGGCATTACCTCAGAAAAGGGGGCACCTGTACATCACTCCTCCTGTAGGATCTCTGTTCTGTGAATAAATACTGTAGCTTTCTGCTCCCATATGCCCTGTAAATAGAGCTTTTATTTTTATCACTGGAACTATTTTTACTATGTTTTTGTGTACTGTATTGGTAGAAAGGTTTACAAGTGTTTTCACTGTCTTTTGGGCCAATAACAAAACAAAATGCACAAGCCTTCTGAAAGAATTTTTTATTAAGAAATGGTGCTGACAGTGCCAATGGAAACCTCTTTTCTAATCTGATGTTAAAGTCCTTTAAAAACCAAAAAGTAATTGTTTACATGCTTCACTAATACTGCTGAATGTTTTGCTTTAAACAAAAAAGTAGTTTTCTTATCTTTTAGTAACTGCTCTTTTAAAACCTTTTATACTGAGAATATTATACAGTATATTTACACATTATAAAGCTTGCTTGAAATTTTTAATGTTATAGCACAACATAGAGCATATTAATCAATAGCTTTTGTATTATTTGTGTCATGTAGATGAGTGTTTTTTGTAGATTTGTGAGTGATGTCTGAGTTTTAACTAAAACATTTTTGGGATTTATCTTTGATGAGAATAACATTTTAGGATTATTTCTTTTACCTTTTGATGAATCTACAGTGCAAAGATGTTTAAAAGAACAGATTCTGTGCTATTTTTATACTTTATTTTTTATGTTGGTATACTTCTTATAGCAACCCATATATGATATCACTCAATAAAACACAGCTTGGCTGTTGGAAAAATGCTCTGTGTCCTGTGTGTGATAATTGTGGTCCATTCTGTGTGTCAGAATATGTACAAAAAAGAAACAACTACGGTACAATTTATCCTTTAACTATTTAAGAGAAATTGGTTGGCCTGTTTCAGGCCAGTATATCTAATTTTGAACATTAACTCAACAATCTCACACAACTTGTGCAGCTAAAAAAATACCATAAGTCAGTAAAGTAAAATAAAATTTTTGATGGTAAGGGGTGTCACCTTAACTACTTTGCTGGGTCTTAACAATGAACCCCATGTTTTAATTACAGCACATATAGTAATATTTTAGTGGAAAATGGACGAGAAGAAGCTTATTGTGTGACGCTAGGCCAGGGGTCGGCAACCTTAAACACTCAAAGAGCCACTTGGACCAGTTTCCCACAGAAAAGAAAACACAGGGAGCCACAAAACCTCTTTGACATCTAAAATGAAGATAACATTGCATTTATCTTTTTTTTTTCCTTTATACAAAGTATATAAAAAACTGTTGCGAGTTGCATTTATGAAATAAATGAACTATTTCGGCGAGTGTCTGTCTTCTTCTGTAGTTAAACCGCAAGATATCAAAATCTACCCGGATACAGCAATGCTGCTTTTTGATTGGCTGTTCAGTAGATATACTTTATTTGATTGGCTTGTGCGTGGCACGCAGCTTCTGAACTCTCGGAGGAACTCAGTTGATTTCCCCCAGTCCCATAGTTGAAGAAGTGCAACTTGGTGGACATCACCGTGTTCATTTAAATGCGTGAGAAATACAATGTGTGGTGTGTGAGCGTGTGAACGAGTGGGAATGCGTGTGTCATACGCTGAATGCGTGAGACTTGAGAGCCCTGTGCTCACGTATCATCGATGTACTCCCGAGCCATGCAAAATGGTCTTTGCAAATGTTGCACTGAACGCCTTCCTTTTCAGTCTTGGTGAAGTTTTCCCACACCACTGATGTTTTAGGTCGGGATTTGGGTTGGGTTGTGTCCATGTTTTTCTCAGCCGCTGCCTCGGCCATGGCTGTTTCTTTTCTGTGCGTCCTGCTGATGTTTACACGCCGGTGTCCATGGACATATATAAAGACCCGGCGAATCGATTACAGAATTTGTTGGCAACGGATTTTTTCGTCACGACGAATCTACTTAATCGATTCGATGTTGCAGCCTTAATAGTTTATTTAATGTTACAAGAGCATTATAATCTTTGAATTTAGAATTACAAAAAATAATAATAATAATAAAATAAAATAAAATGCAATTAAGTATTTATTATTTATTTTCCAAATCCATTGGGAGCCGCAGCTTAGGGAAGAAAGAGCCGCATGCGGCTCCAGAGCCGCGGGTTGCCGACCTCTGCGCTAGGCTAATGTTTTTGTACCTGGACCGGTCATGTCAATGTCATATCAGCTGCGAAATTTTGCAATAAAATTCTGAAACAGCTGAACTGATAAGTTTAAATTTTGCATAAGATCCCATATAGCCTTGGTTTAAAAAAAAAAAATAAAAACAAAAATAATAATAACAGTATAAAATACCAGAGATCTACACTTGAGAGAGCTAAAGCTAGCTTACGACAACCGTTGACTCTGCTAACCTGTTAGCTTACTTAGCTAACAGGTAGATGCATTTTGTAGAATCTACAGCGCAAACATGTTTAAAAGAACAGATTCTGTGTTATTTTAATACTTTATTTTTTATGTTGGTATATTACTTAGTAATATTTTAGTGGGGAATGGATCGGAAGAAGCTTATTACGTGACGCTAGGCTAAAATTTTTGCACCTGGACCAGTCATGTTATTGTTATATCAGCTTT
Organism: Xyrichtys novacula; assembly: GCA_962446985.1. Lineage (NCBI taxonomy): Eukaryota > Metazoa > Chordata > Actinopteri > Labriformes > Labridae > Xyrichtys > Xyrichtys novacula. Next base: position 615,247 of record OY660885.1, on the reverse strand, counting down.
GAAAATTTTGCAATATAATTCATAAACAGCTGAAATGATAGTTTTAACATTTACATTAGATCCCATATAGCCTTGGTTTGCAAAAAAATAAATAACAGTATGAAATACAAGATATCCACACTTAAGAGAGCTAAAGCTAGCTTATGACAACTGTTGATTCTGCTAACCTGTTAGCTTACTTAGCACAGGATGCCAACAGTATGACTTTAATTCTGTGCTTGTGGGCAAATTATGTTAGTTAGCTTTAAATACCTGAGTTATTTTTTATAACCATAACTCAAATAAAACGGTTGTCTCATTGTAGGTATAATATAGATATTTAAATGTTATATTAAACGTTATTTAGAGTCAGTGGGGCGGTTACTCGCAGAGCGGGTTCGGGGGGGTTTGGGGAGCTAGTAGGAGTTCAAAACCCCACAAACAACAACACGGAGAGAGGGGTGAGTGGAGAAGTTTACACCGAATAAATAATACATGTGTTTAACTTTTAAACTCGGTTAAACTTGATGTTATTTCAACGATGTGAAACTCGTTACCGTAGGAGTGCATTATCGTTAAATTACGTGAAAATCCGCGGCGTTTTAATGGTCGTGATAGCGCAGTGAAAGTGATGCTAACTGGCTAAATTAGCTGTACTGCGAGATAACGCCCTTATGTTTTCATGTAGTACAAGTAGTCACAAATGTTTGTCTGAGTTAAAAAGTTAAGCTGATTCAAATGAGAGTTTTAAAGATTTGGCTGTCTTATTGTGAGAACATGAGAGGAAACGTCAACAATGGTTTTGTTATTGTCCGACACCGTGACGTTTAGTTGAGATAAACCGTCAATAATCCGGTTTGTTTCGTTAATTCTGGCCGTGTAAATCACGAGTTTTTCTTCCTGAAGTAGGTTTTATTCCTCTGAACGTGCTCTAACCGTGAAAGGTAACACGAAGCTTTGGTTTTGGTGCTCTTGGTTTTGCCTTCATGACATGTTTGTGTGAACCATCACCGTCTTTATTACTTCGATTCACGTTTTTTCTCCTCCGGGACTTTTTTCATCGTTGTTTAGCATTTTTATAGACATGAAACAAATAAATCTAAAGTTGTTTGATGTCTTCAAATTTTGGGGACTTCAATGTATGATCCGGTTTGGTGTTATATCTAGAAAAATAGACCTTTCTGGAAAACTTTTGGGGTTGATTTGGTTATTTATTTGTCTGTATTATTGTCGTCTGCCACATTACCGCCACCTACTGGACTGTTTAAATCTGCACAATTCGACCACTTGGCGGCGGTAATGCGACAGAAAGTTGTTAACTCACTTTCAGAAACATCGAGAAGAAGAAGAAGATCAGCTGTTTTGTCCCGCGGTTACTTGAAGAGACAACACGTGGAAGAAAATAAACGATCATGGATCATGTGATTTAACTCTGCTTAAGGTGGAGATGATGGATTACTATGACGAACCAGAGAGCAGATGTGTCAGGGCTGGATCAGGAGTCCCCTCAGCAGGATATTTGGTGTTGTATCTGTGTTATACTCTCCAAAGAGGATGGTCCAGGTATCTCGAGTGGTGAAGCAGGCTTGGAGTTGTCCTGTGTTTCTCAGCGGGCGCAGACAGGACTGTTGTGCTGGAGAAAGGAACTGATACCATCAAAGTAAAGCGACAGAAATACCTGCAGTTACACTGAAATGATGTTTGGCATGTAGGACCAGACTTAAAAACTCCCCTGGATTTATTTCACATCATATAAACTAAAAAAAACACAGTATGAAATTATTGTGACAGTTTCAGGGTCAGTGTATGCTTTGGTTCTTCTGTAAAACATATTTTTGAGGTGTGTATGATGTGTGTGTTTAGGTCCGTCCCTCAAGATGGACTTCCAGGTGGCTGTGAATGTGCCCTTCCTTCAAGGGGTGGCGCTAAACTCCCATGAGCTGCTGACCTGGCTCAATAAAACTTTACAGACAGACTACACCAAAGTGGAGCAGGTGTGCTCAGGTAAGTGAGAATGCAGACTGTATTCTTTCGGTGTTTCTCTGATCCAGAGAAAACACCACAAAAAAAGATGCTTCTTTAACAGAAACCCCACCTTTAACTCTTCTGTTCGTGTTTGTCTGGTTTCCAGGTGCAGCCTTTTGCCAGCTGATGGACTGGTGTTTTCCCGGGTCTCTGGATCTCTCCAAGGTCCGCTTCCAGAGTGACGACATTTCAGACTCTCGTCTCAATTTAGGATTACTCAAGGCTGCGTGCAAACATGCCGGAGTGATCTCAGTGAGTGTTGTTAACCAAGAGGTGGAGGACTTGAAAACCAGAGTCTTACCTGTTAAAATCATTAAAGGATTACAGAACTGAATGTGTCCCTGTTTAGAGGCTGATAATCAACAAGACACTGTCGAATAGAAAAGGATATTATCCTATGAGAAAGTTAAATAAATAACAACTGGATGCAGTTTGAATGTTCAGCTGTGAAAACAACAAAAACTAGGACATCCTATATTATTTAAAACTTCTGTAGGAGACTTCAGCCCTCTTTTTTTCTCTCTCTCCAGCACGTCAACATCGAGACGCTGACAGAGAAGAACCCCCTCGTTGGTCTGGCGTTCATTCACTGGTTTAAGCAGCTCTTTGAGAAGAAACAAGGGAGCAGGGAGTACGATCCGGTGAAGGCCAGAGGTGGACAGAGGATGCTTCCTGTTAACTCAGGTGGGAGCAGTCAGTGTGTTTCTGTGCATTAATCCCACCGTAGTCATGAGTGTATCCGGAGAAAAACGTTTTTTCTTTTGTTTCAAAGTGAGATTTTGAGCATTTTTGCCTTTTTAGGAGAAAATGTGTATTTGAGGTAGAAGGGGAAAGATTCACTGTGTTGTTTTCTGTAACTAAAGGACAAAAACAAAACAAAATAATTCTAATGTCTGAAAAAAATGGCTGCATCAAATCTTTTCTTTGATCCGTATTTTCAGGTGGTGACTCCTCCAAAACCCCCGACCAGACCTCAGTGATCGCCGTAAAGATCGGACAAAACAGCCCGACAAAGAAAGTGCAAAGCAAAGAAAAAGCTCAGAGGGATGTAAAGGAGAACGGCGGTGTGATTGTGTTGACGTCAGACGAAGACGACATCATAGACGTGACCACAGAGCAGGAAACAGGGACGAGTTTAAAGGATGTTTGTGGTCAAACGAAGGAGATGACGCCGGGAAACCTCAGGACTCGTCTGAACTGTAATGACTCTCTGCTGCGCTTCATCAGGAGATACTGCGATGATTCAGACACCAAAGACACTCAACCTGCGATCTTGAGTCCCACACACCCCGCCGACATCATCCAGGCCTCTTGTCAGACGCCGTACTGCCTCTACTTGTACACGGGGGTGGATTTAGGTGAAGGACAGACCACGAGCGTCGTCCTGGTCGGTTACTTTGACAAGAGCTTAGGGGTCAGCGCTGTAAGACCGCTGCTCACCATGCAGATGAGCGTCGACACCCCGGCGAGCACGGACATCAGCTCAGTCAGAAACTCAGGGATCGAGAATCCGGACGCACGCCTTCTGATTGACAGGTTAAAGAAATCCGGCCTTCGCTCTTCCAACCTCGCCATGTTCTACTGCAGCGCTCCAAATCCAGACCTCAGTCAGGGGTTGGTGTCGGTGCTCCAGGCCGTCAACCACAAGTGTCTGTCACTCTGCGGTCTCTCAGGGATGGCAGAGAGAGCCTGCCAGGCAGCGCTCACGGCTTCTTTTCAGGACGTGGTCGACCTGATCAAAAACATTCATCACCATTACTCCACCTACTCGTCTGGAAACAAGACTCTCAAACGTCTCTTTGCTAACTCAGGGTCTTATGACCCCTCCAGTCAGATCTCTGAGCAGTTCTTGTTCATGGTTCTCTCTGTGCAGAGGATGGTAGAAGCCTGGAGGGCTTTGGTGGCGTATTTCAAGTCAGTGAAGTCGACATACAGAGCTCTGCAGATCAAAACACAGCTCATGGATCATAAAGTCAAGCTGCACTTTCTGTTTCTTTCACACGCCCTGGAGCCTCTTCGAGTTCTGCGGGAATTTCAGCAGCAAGACTCTGCGGATGTGGCCGCGCAGCTGAAGATGGCCGCGATGCTCGTTCACAGCTACGCATCCAGGATTCTCGTCCCCTCGGTGAGAGCGAGCTTCGTCAAGAGTCGAGAGCTGACGATCCTCCGCGATGACAGGAACATCCTCGCTGAGTCGCAGCTTGACATCGGCCCCGCTCGAGACTTCCTGTGGGCCACTGCTGTGGTGGATCTGGGTGAACAGGAGAGGAGCGACTTCTTGGGTCACGCAGTAACTTTCTATAAAGTAACACTGGAGAGTTTGGCCGGGAGTCTTCCTAAGCAGCTCGGAGACGAGGCACTGAGGAATATTAGTGTCATACTGAAACACCCAGAGGACCCGAAGGTAAGTTTTCTTAGATTAAAGACTTGTAAATGAGGAGTTAAGATTTAACATTGTGCCTGTTTTAGGAACATTTAGGGGGTGTATAAAACACGAAACAGTCGTGTGATAATTAACCTATATTGCACTGTAATTAACCTCTAAAAAGTGTTCTAAAAGTCTGTATCTGAAGTTAAATGTCGATCCGTCCTGCAGTCCCGTCTTGAAAACAAATCACACAAGTATAAAACTGTTGTGTAAGAGTGAGACGACATTTAACTCTTCAAACTCCAGACGCTGATCTCCTGTTTCCAAACATTTCCATCCTGTCGTTAGAAGAAGAGGTGAACACGCTCCTCTCCCGACTGTTTTGTTTCTTGTCTGAAATGTTTTAAAAACAATTCTTCGTTTTTAACCTCTTAGTCTGTGTTTTCCCTCCAGGATTGCAAATTTCCAAACTCCTTACTGCCAGATCTTGGGTTTGAAGAAGACCAGCTGCTGATGAAGGATTACGTCCGGGTCATGGCGACGTTACGGAAGAACCGGCGGAGTGGTATAAAAGAAGGTCAAACATGGCCGAAGGTAAACAGAAAACAGATGGTTTGATGTGGTTTTAGTTTCTCTGTGAACGAGTATTTTCAGTTCTGCAGAATCAAACTTCCCCGTCTTCTCCGTACAGATCTTACAGCGCATCGATCCGTCCTTCACGCTGCACAGACTCATCCTGACCCTCCTCGCCATGCCCAGCTCTCTTCAGAGGAACAAAGTGTTTGATAAGGTGAGAGAAAAACCCGCCGCTGTTCAGGATCTGTGCCGTTTCAGTCGATTGTGACGATAGAAACTGTTCAAGACACACAGCTTTCAGTCCAAGTTCTGCTTTTTGTGGAATAATTCACCGTTTGTTTGCTTTGGTCTGAAGGTCAGGGCCCACGATCCCCTCAAAGTCTTACCTGAATCGAGCAGGAGTGCAGGAACACGCCGCGTGCGCAAAAGGACTCCCAGTCACGCTGGCCTTGGTGGCGTTGAGGAGACTTCATCAGAGGAGGAGGATAAACCCAAAACCACTCTGCAGATCCCTCTCCAACATCACAACACCATGGAGGACTCGGACTACACCGACAACTCCTCCGGTCAGACCGCTGACTGCTCTCTGTATTCTGTGTTTTGATGCTCACAGTGTTAATAAATGTGTTTTTCTTTAATCTTCAGACGTGGTCGAAGTCACAGAAGCCTCCAGACTGTGTCCCAAAATCCAAGTGGTCGACGCAGAGCGTAAGAAAAGTGTTTTTAATCTAGTTTCACAAAAACAGAAAGACTGTTGTTCATATAAGAGACATTAGAATTGATTAATTTCTAATAAAATCAGTTTTAATGTCACACACTTTACCTGAATCTGTGAGAGCACTTTATTTAGTCCTTAAATGTTCTTTTTTACAGAAGGTTTACCAGCAGAGACTGTTTATGAAGTGGGTGACGATGAAGTGGATGACGACAACGACGATGACAACGACGACGAAGATGCCGGCGGCGACATGGTTCCAGTGAGTGATGACGACGACCACAAGGTTTCAAAAAGCCTCCCGTCTGGATCGACCTATGAGCAGGTAAAAGATTTGACCTTCTGACCTCTGAGTGTCCCGTTTGTCCTGAAGAATATCGAATAAGAATGAAACTCTAGTCCAGTTTCAGAACCTCCTCTGGTTGAGTTCAGGTGTGTCTGTGTTACTCAGGGGGAGCTGGTCTGGGCCGCTGCAGACGGTTTTGCTTCCTGGCCGGCCGTCGTCTCCTCCACAGAGAGCGGACAGCCAGGAAAGAGGACAGTTTGGTGGTATGGACAGAATATGTCCTCTCAGGTGAGTCCGAGTTAAAGTCCAGGAAGATGGAAGTGAATCTTTAGTTTCACTGTCCTGTATCATCTCCACACTCACACACGAGTTTCCCGATATCTCCAGAGAACAGAGGCTCAGTTTTTTAGATGTCCTGAAAAAGAGTGATGGGTTACTAACTGTGGGATGTATAAACATCTCTGCGATGAAAAATGTCTCTCTTTGTTCTCTGTCTCTCCGCTCTGATGTCTCGTCTCTGATTCCAGGTCAGTGTGAAAGACCTGAAACCGTTCGCCGCCTTCGCCAAGCTCTTCTGCACCAACTCCTTCGCCGTCTTTCTCACCTACAGAGAGGCCATCTTTGTGTCTCTGCAGGTCTGTGAGTCTCTCAGAGTGTCTCTCATCTGTTTGTTCCTCCTCCTCCTCCTCCTTCTCCTCCTTATTTTTCTGTGTTTGTGTCTGAAGGAGGCGGCTCTGCGCTGTAAGAAACAGTTTCCTGCACATCTCACCGACAAAGACGAACAGCTGAAACAGATGTTAGACTGGGCCTTTGGAGGATTTCTACCTACGGGTCCAGATGGATTCAAACCGACGGGGGACCCAAACGGTATAAATTAAAATTCTTTATATTTCCTTGTTCAGTTAAGAACGCTGAACAATATCTCCAGGTTTAGGAACAACATCTGCTGCCATCCAGATGTTACAGGTTTCACAGGTAAGTTTTACCGTAACAAACGATTTTCAGCTCAGCGCCTCAGTAAGATCTGAGCATGAATCCGATCGCTTTATTGATCTTTATGAGCCGATCAGAGGCAGACGGGTGTGATGATTTGATTCGCCACGAAAAACTACAGGATGTCACAAATGACGTTTCTGCGCTCCCGACTTTCCAAGTAGAAAAGGACAACTGGACTTACTTGAGACGTTTCAACGAAGAATCAGAATTCATAGATGCTGCATCCTCAGTTTTAAAGAATATGTGTGTCTTTGTTTCATCTCTAGATGCTGTCAACAACCCTCTTCAAAGACCAACGGTGAAGATGACACCGATCCTGAAAGCAAACGCTCCTCCTCACCTCTCCTCCCCTTCTGATTCATCGATCAGCAGTCCGACCTCCGAGCCAAAAGACTCCTCCACATACAGGAACAGTAAAACAGCCGGCGAGGAGGAGTTCGATTCAGCGGGAAGATTCTCCAAAGGAGGCGCGAAACCCCGAGGAGGGATGGAGACGGGGAGACAAGGAAGAGAGGGAGACAGGGATGAGTTTGGAGGGGGGTCGGGGAGAGGGAGAGGAAGAGGAGGCTGGAGAGGAGGGAAGGTCCAACAGAAGAAGATCAACCCGTTTGATGTGTTTGATACGGACGTGTCTCCAGACTTTGTGCCTGTGACTAAGAGGAGGACCGTCACCAAGACTTATAACAAAGCAGAGCAGCCGAGCGGCGTTTACACCCAACCCGACCAGGACGTCCGAGGTAGATTCTTCCTCTTTAAAAAATATAAACTAAAGCGTCACCTGTGGGTTAGTTTCAGAGTATTTACACACCACAAGATGGCGCTGAAGGATAAAAGTCTGAAATTTAGTCACATCGTTAGATTTTATACAGATGAATACAGAGCAGCTCTTTTAAGAGACCAAGATACAAAGGAAACGCGTCACAAACACCCTCCCTGTCTACCGCAGGATATTCCTGTTACTGTGTTTAAATGACAAATTCTGGAGATAAAACAAAAAACAAGTCAGTGCTGGAGTTCAGGTTTAGTAGATCCTGAGATTTATAAGACGCTGAGAAATAAAAAGTAAAAAGAAAATAAGTTGAATGAGCTTCTGTATGTTAAGAGAAATACAAATGTAGACACGTTAAACAGTATGATTATAAAACATCACAGATAAATATTTCAAAAGGAAAAGAACTTGAAGAGGAGAGCGCTGATTAAAATGACGAGAGTTTCTGAATGTGGTCCAGACAAGGTCCACAAACCTTCTTGAATTTTTCGTCATTACCTGTGATCGAGTAACGAATCTCCTCGAGGTCTAAACATCGTCAGATTTTTAATACCTTTGTAAACACAGATGTTAGTGATAAGTTTGCTAACGCTGCTCCTTTCTCTCCTTACAGAGGAGGTCATCCGTGAAATTCTGGCCAAGAGTCTGAACATTGAGGGTGAGCGCTCGGCTGTAAAGTTTTGGAGTTTGTATTTCCTGTTATTGTGCCACATCATCAGATCCGTCATGACTCCAGATCAGTCCCTCGGTCATCTCTTCCTCAGTCGTGTCTCCGTCTGTTTCGTGTTTCTGCAGAGTTCTGTTTGTGCTGTGCCACCAAAGACATCGACACTCTCCACCCGCTCTTTAAAGGCGGCCTGTGCACCAAGTGTAAAGTAAGGAATCATCCAGAAGTGTTGGTCTCTCAGTTAGCAGCAGATGAACTGAAATAGTGTCTGTGCTCCTGCAGGACAACTTGACAGAAACTCTGTACCGCTACGACGACGACGGTTATCAGTCCTACTGCACCATCTGCTGCTACGGCCTAGAGGTCATCCTGTGTGGAAACGACAGCTGCAGCAGGTTCGTGTAACGTCACATACTCGAACCCTGCTGTCTGAAAATGAACGGAGTGTTTCTCTTCCTTTAATCATCGCTCTCTCTCCTTTTCCTCCGCTCGCAGGTCTTACTGCGAGGACTGTCTGGACATCCTCGTCGGTCTGGGGACGTTTGACGCGCTGAAGGAGAAGGACCCGTGGATTTGTTACCTGTGTCAGCCTCACAGACCTCATGGAGCTCTCATCCCCAGAGAGGACTGGAGCGTCCGTGTGCAGGAGTTATTCGCCAACAACAGCGCCATGGAGTTTGTGAGTAACCAGCAGATACTCTCAGGTTCAGTTTGGGTAAATGTGATTCGCTCAATCTGTATTTTGTCAGCTTTCAGTTATTTATCTTTTTAATTAAAACCTGACAAACTTCAGGACAAACATGATCTGTTAGAGGTCAATTTTAATGGAAGCTGATAGCAAACCTGCATCCATGTCCTTTTGGAGTTTCCTGTAGTTTTCACCTTTTCTTCGGTATCTTGGTGTAATTCTGTTCAGATAGAAAGTGGAATCTTTGTGTCCGCTTAAAGCAGCACAGGTACGAAACATTCGAGCTGACAAATCAGCAGGTTATCTCACAGTCAGGTGATCAATGAATCAACCAATCACTTTAAACTTGTTTTTACAGCATCGATCATCAGTTTTCCCTCAGTCTCACTGTTTTATGACCTTTTATTTTGTAGGAGCCTCACCGCGTTTACCCGTCTATTCCTGCCAGCCTGCGCAGACCAATCAGAGTCCTCTCACTGTTTGATGGCATAGCAACAGGTGAGTTCACCGACCAGCTTCTCCACTGACCAAAGAGAGGTTCTGTTTTCCAAAGCCTCCCTTCTCTGTACCCGACTCCTTCTGCGTGTCAAAGCGTCTCTGCTGTTTCTTTTCCAGGTTACCTGGTGTTGAAGGATCTGGGCTTTAAAGTCGAGACGTACGTCGCCTCTGAGGTCTGCGAGGATTCGTTAGCGGTGGCAGCGGTCAACCATGACGGGAAGATCATGCACGTTGGAGACGCTCGATTTATCACAGAGCAGCACGTGCGTTCAGCTGACCTGATAACCCGCCTGATGACTCTCTGTAGAATCTCTGTTTGAGTTTGAAGTCTCTCTTTTCTTCTCCGTCCAGCTGAAGCAGTGGGGTCCGTTTGATTTGCTGATCGGTGGAAGCCCCTGTAACGACCTGTCCATCGTCAACCCGTACAGAAAAGGCCTCTATGGTGAGTAGCTTTAGAGTCCAGGTGCTCCACTCCAGTAACTGTGATGATAATCAGCAGGTTTAAGTCCGAACGGTTTCATTCCTCGTAGAAAGGAGCCAGTTCTTCCTGTTTAGAAGAATAGAAAAAAAAACAGTTTTAAAGAGGAACAGGACTCGACTTTTAACTGTAATTCTCTCCTCTCTCCTGCAGAGGGCACCGGCAGGCTGTTCTTTGAGTTCTACCGCATCCTTCATCTGCTGAAGCCCAAAGAGGAGGACCCCAGGCCGTTCTTCTGGCTGTTTGAGAACGTGGTCTTCATGAACAATCACGACAAAGTCAACATCTGCCGCTTCCTCGAGGTTCTTGGCTCTGACCCGACCCGACCCTCTCCACCTGTGTCTCTTCCTCTTCCCTTTTAACCTGCTCTGTCTTTGCTTCGTCAGTGTAACCCGGTGCTGGTGGATGCAGTCAGCGTCAGTCCTGCACACAGAGCTCGCTGCTTCTGGGGAAACATCCCGGGAATGAGCAGGTAAGATCTTTAATCATTCTCGAAAAACAAGATCAGAATAATCCAAACCAAACGATTTATCTGTGGAGACCAAACACTTTATCATCTGTGATGTTTACTTGTTTTTTACGCTCTTTTGTTTCGCTCTTTCTTCATCATGACCTTTTTTAACCTTGAGAAATGGTCGCTTATATTTCGCAGACCCATCGCCGCCTCTCAGAACGACAAGCTGACTCTGCAGGAGTGTTTGGAGACCGGGAGAGAAGCCAGGGTGAGTGAGCGAACCCACAGGATTTAGTTTAGAGGATTTTCAGACCCTCCTCTTAAACTTTGTGGATTTTCCTTCAGGTCACTAAAGTGAGGACGATCACCACCAACAGAAACTCTCTGAAGCAGGGCAAAGACGTCTCTCTGCTGCCTGTCCTCTACAACGGCAAAGAAGACAACCTCTGGATCACTGAGCTGGAGAAGTGCGTGTTTTCATCCGTCTGTTTTTTGCCCTTTCTACAAACTCGTATTTATCCTCTGTGCTTCTTTTCTCTCGTCTTCATCACCAGAATCTTCGGTTTCCCCAAACATTACACGGATGTGAAGGACATGAACCGGCAGCTGAGACAGAAGGTGTTAGGGAAGGCGTGGAGTGTCCCCGTCATCCGCCACCTCTTCGCTCCTCTGAAGGACTATTTCTCGTGTGAGGAGCTGCCTCCTTTGACCAGCTCCACCTCCTCCACCTCCTCCACCTCTCCGTCCTCTCCTGCCTCGCCAGAACTGCAGATAAGATAGAGGAGGGCGGCTGTTTTCTGTCGAGAATCAGCAGCAGTTCTATGAGGAGAAGATCTGCAGGTCTCATCAGAGTGTGACGTCACCGTGGAGAGGAAAACACACACATGCACAAACTGAGACACGCACACACACACATCACCCTGTACCTGCAGTTCACATCGATCCTCTCTCACCTGGGCTGGTCCCAACATCACGCCTCTGACATATAAAGGGATGGTGTTATGGTGGGTTTGAACCTAAATTATTTTTAGGCCGGAGTATCCCTTTTAAAGGCGAGGCGTAAATATCACTTCTTAAATCTGCGGTGTAAAAAGGACTGATGTCTGTGTGTCTCAATATTTCCAAACCCTCAGTATTTGTTTCTGCTGCTACTGACCAACAACCAGCTGCTAAATCGAGTTTAAAGGCCGAGTCAAAAGAGGAAAGTGTTCGGACCTTTATGGTCTGAGGAAACGTTTCAGTTTCATACTCTGAAAAGTAAAGTGTGTTGTTGTCGGCTGAGGTTACATCGACTTCACCTGCTTTCCTGCCCAGTCCAAAAAACACATCAACTTCATTTTAATACTTATCATGAATATTAACTTCATTATTACAGGTCACACCTTTTTTACATTGTCGTCTAACCAGATTTTGACTTTTATTCATCATGGGGTGCGTTAAATTGTACTTTGTTGTTGTTATACTGGTGCTGTATCTTTGTGTGTGTGTGTGTGTGTGTGTGTGTGTGTGTGTGTGTGTGTGTGTGTGTGTGTGTGTGTGTGTGTGTGTGTGTGCGCGCACTGACACTTTGTTTAAACTGTGAAAACTGTTCCGGACTCAAACCCTTCATGAGTCTATATGCTGCTGTGGTGATACAGCTTTGAAGACACACTTTCCCTGTATCTGAGTGAAAGTGGACGTAAAAGAAGCAAAAACCCGACGGGTCATTTTCGACGCGGTGCTGACTGTTTTGTGTCTTTACATGAAACATCTGGTCCAAAGATAACTTCACTTTGTTTCTGAAGGAAGTGTTAAACTGATACTCTGCTGCCTTCTCAACTCGACCATTTAAACTCGGTTTGTACTGAGAGAGTGAATAATTTTTTTACCTTGTTTTTTTAAGTGTTTGTAAAATATTTGTGCTGAAAGAAAATCATGTCAAAGATTCCTTCCTGTTCTGACTGATTATTGTTTCTAAAATTGGTTTGAAGTGTGGCTGTTCAGTATTTTTGTACGAAAACACTCTGAGGTTTGAACAAGTCTTTACCGTCTTCTAAAAAAAGAGGGAAATGTCGTTTTTCTACATGGATAAATATTTGAGTGTACACTTGCTGACTGTGCTTGGGTAATTTTGTCACTCATCTTGTTGTGTATATATTTGGCAGAGTTATTTTTTACTCTGGACCAATAAAAGTAATACCACTCGAAATGACCACACTGTCCTTCTTTTCTACTGCGAGTGTTATTTACTATGAGAGCACAGTTGTTATACCCTCTGTATTTCATGAGTTTTGCTTGTAGAAACCTCATAGCATCTAATTTATTCATTAGCTTAAGTTTTATCCTCAAAACTTCTCATTATGCCCAAGAGGAGGATCACTGATCTAAATATAAATTATTTTTCTGTATGCTGTATATGTTTATATCGATATTTATATATGTTCATATCTATATATATGTTTCTATATATTTATATCTATATATTTAATTCTATATATTTATATGCATATGATTAAATATGTATATATCTATGTTTCTATTTATATATTTATATCTATGTATATATTTCTATATGTTCATATCTATATATATGTTTCTATATATTTATATCTATATATATAACTCTATATATTTGTATATATATATACATATATGTTTCTATTTTTATATTTATATCTATATGTTTTTATATATTAATATCTTTATATATGTTTCTATATATTTATATCTATACACCTGTTTCTATATATTGATATCTATATATTTGTTTCTATATATATTAATATCTCGATATATGATTCTATATAATTGTATCTATATATGTTTCTATATATATTAATATCTCTATATATGATTCTATATAATTGTATCTATATATGTTTCTTTATACAGTCTATGGGTGTGACGTTCTCACGCTAACGTCAGGACTCGCCGTCGTTACGTTTAGGCGTTGACCGTTACGCCGTGACGTCACACAACGGTTCTTCCGCTGCCGGTAGAGTGAACGTGCCGAGAGGAGGAGAAGAAAAAAGGAGAAGAAGAAGAAGTTCGTAGAGATCCGAACTAAGGCCTTTATAGAAACAGACGATCAAACCATCGAGTCCGAGAGCTGAGAGAGGAAATCCGAACAGGTAGAGTGAGCGGACCGTGAACGCGCCGTCAGTGTCGGTATTACTGGACCTTATTAGCCGCTAAAGCTCAGTTAGCTCTAATGGAAACTTGTAACGGTGAAATTAATCCTGATTTAGAACAAACTCAGAGGACATTTGTGAATCTAACACAGATTAAAATAACTGTTTTTAACTCCCAAAGCGTTTCTGGAAGTTTCTATAGAGCTAACTGAAGCCGACGAGGCGGTGTGGAGGTTTCAGGGCGGGGAAACCGTCTCCGAGTCTGGGACTGAAGCAGCTGAAAGTACCCGCTGAAATATGACTTATTATCAGAGTCACAGAGAGGTGTAAATATGAGGGAAAGTTCCTGATACTTTCCTCAACTCTCATCCTTTATTTGTCCGATTATTCCCTCACAATGCCCGGACAGTCAAGCAGCCCCCCCGTTAGTGAAGCTAAGCTAGTGAAGCTAACGGTGAGTTCAGGGTCCACCTGAAAAATCGGAAAAACGAGTATCAACACCAAGGCGCCGAAAATCTCTGTATCCCTGTGTCATCCTGGATGGAGAACTAGGCAAAAAATGCATGTGTGTAATACCAAAGTAAATGCTGTCTTGGTGGTTAAATATTGAGTTAAATTGTATTTGTAAAAACATAGTTTGACTGTGAAGTCACCCATCAGGGTAAAATGACTGAATATTTACAGCCTCTCTGTCAGTATAGATGATCTCTGCACACCCCAGTAATGGCTGTCTGTGCTGTAGGGATCATTGTGACAGGACAAAAACAAGAACTAAACTGACTATGAGAAAATAAGATTTGTATGTTACGGTGGCCGAGAACCGCCACTGCTGCAAATAAAAAAGAATGCAAGAAAAAAAAAAGAACAAGTCGCAACGGAAGTTACCAATGCAAAAAAAAAATAAACTGAAGCCCCCTGCAAATAAAAAAGAAAAACGGTGCAAATAAAAAAAACACAGAACGGAAGTCAACAACACACAAAAAAAGTGGCAATGCAAAAATAAGTAAGTAACTTTTTTTGTTTTTTGCATTTTCACTTTTTTACCACTTCATTTAATTTTTTTTCCTATCACCACTTATTTATTTTTTTGCGTCCATAACTTTCATTGTGGCTTTTTTTGTTTTATCTTCTTTGTTTCTTTTTTTACTTGCAGCAAGCTTCGGTTTCTTTTTTTATTATTATTATTATTTTTTTTTTGTATCGGTTACATCTGTTGTGGCTTCTTTTTTTTTTTGCATTCTTTTTTTATTCGCAGCAGTGGCAGTTCTCAGCCACCGTAGTATCTGGACCTGCTACGTCTAATTTTGATTAGAAATAAAGAAGATTTTAGATTTTTCCTGCTTAGATTTTGTCTCTTATTTCAAACAAAAATGGACTGAATGTTTCCTCCTTTCTTCTCATTATAATCTGATTCATCTAAATGAAATCCCTCAAACTGATTAGGTCCACATTGTTCCAAAAATGACTTTTGAATGTGTGTGGATCTCTTGCACCAGTCTACCAGGTTGGATTGTTGTTAATTCTCCTACAGTAGCTGTGCAGCCCTCAGGTATCCCTCTCAGCTGTTGAGGAAAAGAGCTCACCTTTCCTGCTCCAGGAGTGAAAATGAGAGTTGTAGCTGGTGTGTAACTTGTTATTATTCAGGAAAACAGCGAACCTGTTCTCCACAGAATATGAAAACTGCTGAATGATCAGGAGAAGAAGAGACGTGAGCTTCTGGTGTCGTGTTCAAAACTCCAGAGGATGTTATTTACTCTGAGTTATTTACGCTTCCTAACAGATGACCCATTCATGGTCTTAATGTGTCTCCACTCCATGTCAGCAGGTGACCGACAATGGCTGTGAACGTGTACTCGACCTCAGTGACCAGCGACAACTTAAGTCGTCATGACATGTTAGAGTGGATCAACGAATCTCTACAGATGAACCTCAACAAGATAGAAATGTTGTGCACAGGTGAGTCTCTGATGTCCCTCTGAAGCTCCAGGACGTTCTGGGAAGCTCGATATTCTGCATGTCTGTGTGACTTGACTGATGGTTAATATCAGGGCGTTCGCCACCGACGTGTCAGCGTGTTGGATTATGTGACAGTTTGATTATGGTATGAGCTCATAAATCCCGTCGAGGTTGTTTTAGACTTTGTTTTAATGAAAGACGCTGGAGGAGAAGCTCCGAGTGCATCTGTACGTGTGATTCTCACAGCCAACACCGCTCAGGGTTTATCACAGTGACATTCGCTGGAGGGAGGATCAGGTCTGAACTTTGGAAAGTCACTTTTCAGTTTGTTCCCAGATCTTCCTGCTGCAGCGTTGGCTCTTACCCTTCCACATGTGTCGTCTCCTAATATCAGGGCCGAAACAGAAATAAGTTGTCCTCTTACTTTGAGACGGTAACGAGTCCTCTGAGCTTTACCCTTCAGCTGTTTCCCTTTGAGAAGTTTGTCTTAAAAATAATGCATTAAAAACTTCTGCAAGATTGATCAACTGTCGCTGTTTAAGAGGAGAAATCTGTGCAGCAGGTGAGACAATAAAGTGGAGACACTCAGAACAAGTTTCTTCTTGTTCTTCTGCTTTTTTAGAAATGAAAAATAAAAGGTAGCACTGAGCTGTGTGTGTACAAAATCAACAATATCTAACAAAAGAGGGTCCAGGCCTCCTGTAGGAACATGTCATCATGTTTCCTGAACCTTAAATATCCCTGAGTCCATCGTCCACACATCGGTGCGTCTGCAGCTCGTCTCTGTCGCTGGTTATTATCCGAACTCTCTGTGTTTTCTGTCAGTAATTAAAAGGTGTGTCTGAACAGCTTTCTTTAATCCCTGGAGGAGAGGTGTGTTCAGCAGAATAAAGAAGAAAAGGCTGAAAGTTTGGGTTTGGACTGGCTGGATCCTGCGTCGTTTCTGGGATATTTAAGGAAGCACCAAATGATTCACCCTCCGGCAGGGAAATTCTGATATTTTAGTTCAGATCAGGTGGATGTATGTACGCTTCATGAAGTGAGGGACAGGAAACAGACAGGAAAGTCACAGATGGTTTTATCGTTAAAGGGAAACATGGTTGATATTTCCAGCCTCTAAATCAGGTGCTGATTATCTTCTCATAAACGTTTGAATGAATCAAAAGCAGCTTTTCAAGAGTTAAAGGTTTATCCGTGCGTTCAGAAAGTCGTCCTTTCTTGTGTCTAATATGTGTCAATTTTTGGGGTCTCCTCTCGTTCAGGTGCCGCCTACTGCCAGTTCATGGACATGCTGTTTCCCAACTCAGTGCCTCTAAGAAGAGTGAAGTTTGGCGCCAAGCTGGAGCACGAGTACATCAATAATTTCAAGCTTCTGCAGCTCGCCTTCAAGAAGATGTCCGTCGACAAAGTGAGTCACGAAACGCAGCTTCACGTGATCGAGAACAAAGTCCAGGAAACTTGTGATGGTGCCGCTGAGTTAAAGTAAAGACGCCTTTTTAAGAAGCAACGACATGTTTATACTTTAAAACAAATATGGCTGATAGTGAGGCAGGCGGTGGACAAAGGGAGTTTCTGTACAGCAGCAGCAGCAGCTCAGTGTCGGGTTTAGTGAACTGATCCATCAGATCAGGTCAAATCCTCCCTCAGTCTGATGAATCACCTCCTGATCTGAACCACCGCCATTTCCCCTGTGATGTTAAATCTGCGCCGAGCTGCTGGACGAACTTCAAACGACTTTCAGCCTCTCAGAAAAATCCACAAAATGCCAAAAGTTCTCCGACACAATAAGAGTTAGACGAGGAAACAGCAGGTCCTTATATGGGCGGCAGGAAATCTATCTGAGACAAGGTGGATAAATTCAGCACAGATTAACCCGTGCTGGAAAGGAAGTCGGGCACAGACACAAAATAAAACATCCGGCTTCTTTTCAAAATAAAACACTCCGTGTTTCAGGAGGATCGTATTTCACACCATGCAAACGGGCGGAGACGAACAAGTGAAAGGTTTTTAGACGTCATTTCACCCCGATGACACCATGGATGAGGAGATGCTGATTCTAGAAGTCTAGAAGTAGATTTCCTCCTCTGGAAGGACACAATCTGCTGCTTATATGTCTATGTGTCTGTCTTTAGAGAGACAACTCGTTATGGTGTGATTGAACGTGAATCTGCGGGTTCTTGTG